>JAMJFZ010001975.1:2942500-3270000 GCA_026225945.1 Cricetomys ansorgei | reverse complement strand
ACCTGCGTATACATGATTATGTGTGTGTTCATGGCCGGTGAGCTCTGGAGTCCGCCTGCCCTCACTGCAGCGCTGGGATTACAGCATGAACCATCACAGCAGGATTCGGTGTGACACTTTGGCTCTGAATTCAGGTCCTGACGCTCCTGTGGCAGGCACTTTGCTAAGGGGGCCATCTCTCTAATCTTAATCTTTTTTTTTGTTGTTGTTGTTGTCGATAGTTTGATTCCCTTAGATATTCCAAAGATCAACCTTTTAGTGGTTCTCAACCTGTGGGTCTCAGTCCCTTTGAGGAGTTGAACAACCCTTTCATAGGGGTCGCCGAAGACCATGTGCATACCAGATATTTACATTATGATTCACAATGGTAGCAAGATTACAGTTATGAAGTAGCAACAAAAATAATTTTATGGTCGGGGGTCACAGCAGCATGAGGCACTGTGTTAAAGGGTCAGCACTGAGAAGGTTGGGAGCCACCGTCCTAGCGGGCATGTGAGTTGTTCTTCACTCTATTAGTTGTCTCCTTTGCTGTATAGAAGCTTTTTAACTTAATGCAATATTATTTTTCTGCTGTAAGCCTGTATTTTGAGGGTCTTTCCTTACTGAGATAACCTGGATGGACTCAGTCCTTCAAAGCAGGGTTGAAACCTCCCCAGGAGAAGAAATCCCCCGACAACCGGAAGCTTCAGCCTGTGTGAGAGTTCAGGTAGCGGGGCCTTGTATCTGCTCTGATGTGTGTGAGTTGCCGGGCTGGCCACACAGCCACACAGATCCATGCCTTGTGACGAATTTCTCACTGTCCAACTCCGACCCTCTGACTGATGTACCTGATCTGACCTTCTAGGAGTGGCGTGTCTCCAGGGAGTTCCCATAAGGAAGCTGAGTTACTGTGGCGTGCCGCGGGGACCTTAAGGCAGCTTATTCCCACGTATAGATGGCGATGGTGCGGCGGCCATTTGTCCTTTAGTTTGTGTGGTTTCGGGATGACGTCAGGGCAGTTTTATCTGTATCACTTAGAACTCTCTAAATTTCTCCTTTACTCTCCTTCCCTCTTCCTCCATGAGGCAAATATGTTTTAGAAATGATGACAAAGAGAACATTGTGTTTCAGCACTTTGGTGGTCTTTACGATGCTTCTGGGTACCGGAGGGCCGCAGGAGCAGAACAGACCATCCCTGCGCTCTGCGTGCCCTCTTATCTGAACATGCAGCACTTCTCAGAAGAGAGCTGTGAGGAAGTACTCCTCGCCCACCCGTGGCCTGGGGATGAAATGATCCTCTCTAAATCTTGTCTCATTAGCTTGTCTTTCACTTCAACTGTGGTAAATTATAATTATACCCTGGTTCTGCTTTTTGAGGTGTTTTATGATAAAAGCAAATAACTAAACATTAAAGTGTGCGCAAATGGTATTCGAAAGAAGAATTTTTAAATCCAAATCTTAAAATGTTGCCTGATCGAAATGAAGTGTGCTTGGGGGAGTTATTGCTAGTGTAACTTATTACTGTATTTCTATTTAGCTGGTGAGGTGAAAATCTAGCGTGTGCCCTTGGAACTTCTTTATAGAGGCACACACATATGCATGCATACACACACATGTATGCACGCATACAAATACACGCACACACATACATGTATACCCACAGTTATCCATAAATTACACGTCAGCACACATCTACATATGTACACATGCATGTATGCACATGTGCATACACACTGCACACACACACACACACACACACACACACACACACGCACACGCACGCGCGCGCACACAATTGGTGTTAGAAATTCAGCACATTTACTGGCTATCACAGATGGAAATCACCTGCTTTTGTTCAAGCACGTGATGTTTATTTTAGCACCATTACACTGTCTCATTTTTTTCTGTTATTCTTCCAGAGGTGAGAAAAGCAAGCAACATGGTGGCATGCAGTGTTCCGAGTGGGTTTAACTTACAGGGGCAGAGCGACAGTGTTGGGGAGGGTCTTCACTCCTGCCCTGCCCTCTGGACTCTCCCGTTTTCACCTGCACAGCGGGTTTCTTTTGCCCTTTAATCTATTTCAGTCAGAGGGGAGGGGAGGGAACTTGTGGCTTTCCTTCATCTTTACTTTAACATTCCTTCTAGAAACTTCTATGCTCACAAAAGATGAGGAAGTCCCTCTGATATATCATTTCACATTTCAGTGCTGTCAAGCCACTGTGCTGTGTGAGACGTGTGGCCATACAGCAAGTGCATTGCAGCATGGACCAACAGAACGTCATGGGGTGCCCTCCCTCTCAGGAAACGGGATGCAGCCATCTGATAGATTTAACACACCAGGGGATTACAGTGAGAAAATCTGTTTGTCTCACCATACTAAGGCTGTAAGTGGTCTAGGGTGGTCCGAGGACATGGGTTGCACAGTGGACAGTGTATAGCAGGCTCAGAGTGACTGTGGAAGACACTCGCTGCTTGCTGTTTTCTCTAGCCCTGCTGCCTATGTGCATCCACCTCCTGGGATGGGCTGTAAGAGGCGGGGAGGGGTATCAGGACCCAGAGGCCTCCTGGAGTGACATTTCTGCAGTATGTTGAGCTCCTGTCTCAGCAGTGTCAACTGGATGCTGGAAGGGGGAAGGAGACTCCACCATGTTGTCTTTAGTTCAAAGGCAAGAGTCACGTACTCTTTATCTTTATCTCTCCAGGACCAAGATAACTCCTGGCAAGGAGCTCCTAGCTACTGTTTTCTCCTTTTGAGGAGCAGGGACTAGTGGGAGGCGGAGGTGCTAACTAAGGCTCCTCATCATACCCTCGCCCCCCTCCCCCACGTACTGTGCTGCTGTGCACCCATGAGGCAGGGGGTTCCCTGCGGGGAGGATAGAACCAACAGCCTCCTGGATAATTGCTTTCTCAACACAGGTCTTAGTTATTTCTCATCGCTGGGACAAAAACAGCTGACACACTTCACGCAAGGAGGGGTTTGTCTTACAGTCTGAGGGATACGGTCCGTCAGAGGGGAGGGAGAGGCACCAGGAGTGAGAGGTGGAGGCTGCATTGCTTCTTCCTTTCTGTTCAGTCTACAACCCCAGCCCGCAAAGACACGCCACCTATATCCAGAGGGTCCTTCTCCATCCCGCTAATCCTTGCAGGAGTCGCCCTCACAGACATGCTCAGGCCGTTGCCAGTCAAGCTGGCAGTGAGGATGAACCTTCCCAGCACACACACTGCATTTGTCTTGTACATGAACGTCTTCCCACTTTCCCTCGGGCTGCTCCAGCGTCGCTACCGAGCACGGCCCCTGCACAGCCTGCGTTTGGGCTCACAACACTGGGAATCGTGTCCTGGGTGCACTCCTGAGGTCACCTTACACTCTTGAGTTCTCCAAGCTGACTGATCACTCATTTCTAGAGATTCTCAAGCTCTACTTTATGAAAGAGTATCTTTTGCTTATTTGTTGACAATTTCATACTTGTATGCAATGTATCTCGCTCATATGTGGTACCCCATGGAAGGGTTGCGCCACTGGGTCATAGGTAGAGGGTGCTTGCTAAGGTTCTCGTCCTAGAGAGTTGGCAGAGCTTGGCCCCTCCCCTCTGCATTGACAGACCAGGGTCACACAGAGTTCCAAAGTTCCACCCACTTCAGAGTGCCAGCTGCAATTGGCAGAATTGCTTACCTGTTTTAACCAATACATTGCCCCTGGGTACTGGGGGACTCACCCTTCCCTGACCCCCGACAAATATACCCTAACCCTTGCAATAAATTGAGTATGCCTCTCTGATGGCTCCTCCCTGAATTCTGTGCTTTCCCTGACCTAGGACCAGCTGGGCACGTCTGACCTGCTCCCCACCCCGCAAACACCAGCGCTTCCACTGGTGGCTAGACTGCCCAGCGCCTGGGTGGGAAAGAAGTGAGGCCCACCATGGGTGGAGGGGAGAGAAACACCCACACTCATATCCACCCACTCCTTAATGCCACCCCCACCTTCACGTCTCCCTTCGTATTTTGCTAACCTACCAAGTCCAAGTACTGCTGCCTGCTGTGACAGTGACTGGCTTGGCTTGACCTCAGGAAGGGGCCATGGCTGCAGGGAGCTGGTGAGCTCATCGGCCGTGCCATGTCTAGAAGACAGCTTCACAGAATTCCTCCCCATCCCAGCCTCACACTCACCCACCTCTTCTACGATGCTCCCCAAGTCTTTCCAGTGGGGTACTGTCAATCTCAGTCTTTGGTGTCTCTCTAGGCGTGCGCCCTTTTCCTGTCGTCTTTCCGCTCAGTGTTTCTCTCCCTTTGCTCTCTCTTGTCACCCTAGGGTGAGGGGCCCCTAAGCGTTGCTTTTGAAAAGAGATTTATTTTACTTTTAATTGCGTGTGGATGTCTGTGTGTGGTGTATGCACGAGAGTGCAAGCACTATGGAAGCCAGAAGACAATTTCCAACCCCCTAGAACGTGAACTACAGGTGGGTGTGAGCCACCCGCCACCGGACGTAATGCTGGAGACCAAACTCGCAAGGTCAGTACATGCTCTTAACCACTGGGCCATCTCCCCAGCCCCACAGACACTGCTGCTGCTGTTGCTTGTGCTCATCAACCGAGTCGTGCCTCCCCGGACTCCACATTATTGTCCAGCCTTCTCAGTCAGTATTTTTGTCTTATTGTCTAAGAACTTATTACTTAGGCTGTTTGAAATAAAGGCCTTTGCTGTCTGCCTCAACCCCATCTATTGGGGCCCACCTGCGTCATGTTTTCCTCAGCAGACAGCTCTGTCACCCCAACTTCTCTCTCACTAACATGTTCAGCAGCGATCTGCTTCTTGCCTGTTGACCCCAAGGCCTTGTCCTGATCTGAGATACTTAATCTAGAACCTCGCATCACAGGCTCCCACACACTGGGCCTTGTCCTCCAGCACTTGGACCAGAACTATTGCCATGGTCTTTGTTCATTCAGAACTGAGAACCAGGTACTGCTCTCAGCTGATTAAAAGTAGAGGATCGATTTTTTTTGATAAGTTGCGATGTATTTTTGGCATTGCATTTGTAAGGATTTGCATAAAGGGGAGTTAATGGACATTTTAGCAGTGACTGCTTTGGGGAATTGCATAACACACTCTTGCCTGTTCGCTGGAGGGAGCTAAGCATCTGCTGCAGTCTTGCCAGCCTGGCTCTGTCCCCAGCGTTTCCAGCATCTGAGAACGGGAAGAGATGCTATGTGGCTATCTGGAGAAGAATCTGCTACTCTTCAGAAGCAAGGCACTGAAGCAGGAACTCCGTTCTTCCCTGTAACCTAGCACAGCTGGACCACAGGACCAAGCTTCCTCCCTTCGGAAGGTCAAAGGCCCAAGGACAGCACCTGCCCCAAAACAGGAATGATGTTCCCATGTTCTCAGTCAACCAAGCTGGCAGCTGCTGTCTGAAAAGAAGAGAATGTCCCAAAGTATGGAGGTCATGTGACTCTTCATGATAGGAAAATAGCTATGTTTCGTCTATATCTGGGCAGAAATCTGTGGGGCTGTCTAAGGACACATGAACTAACCAGGAGTGACTTGACCCAGCGAGTGCTTGCCACACACACAGGAGTTCCTGAAGGGAAGACTCAAGTCCTCCACGTGTCCTGCTTTCCTAAAGTCATTGTTTCCATGAACCTGACTCTCAAGTCCCCCTAGTGTTAGATTGTTGCACCAGCTGTCCAGATACTTGGCGAGAACTGTCTCTTCTTGGAGAACACGGGAAGGGCACGCTGTGGTGTCTCACCTATGCTTGGTTTTCTGACTTTGTAGAATAAGCTTATATTATTTTTGTAATGACAAGTAAGTTAAATATTTATTTATTTATTATTTAGGCAGGGTTTCTTTGGTGTAACTCTGGGGCTGTCCTGGAACTCACTCTGTAGACCAGACTGACCTCAAACTCACAGAGATCCCCCTGCCTCTGCCTCCTGAGTGCTGGGATTATGGCATGTGCCACTACCACCTGGATAAATATTTATTTTTGAAAATAATATATTTAATTTATTCTTTGCAAGTTTCATATATGGATACAATGTATTTAATTATATCCATTCCCCACAATTTTCCCCTCTGAAATTCATGAAAAAGTTGAGTATTTAAAAAGCAGCAACAGCATTGTAACTGTCCATTAGCTTTTGCCTTTGACTTGATGACAGGTTATATTTTGTGCTTAGAAATTACCCTGGCTCCTGCACTGTTCAAAGTCATTTGATAAGATTTTTCAAGGCTGGACCTTCCTGCTATACTTCCATCTGTTTGTAAATCAAGATGGCCTGCCTCAACCCCCTTCTCTTACCTCAGTGTGTATGCCCTTTGCTGTGCCTTCATTTATCTCTGGCCTCCTCACCTGGGTTGTAGCTGCCTCTGTAAGCCAGACCCTCAGTTAAGGGTCAGCTGATCTGCAAACCTCTGGGGCTCTGGTTGCAAACCTCTGGATGCAGCATTACTGCTCTTACTATGTATATGTATGACAGCATCAGAATGCTTTGACATGATGTAAGCATGTCCATATTTATTGCCATATCTTAGGGGCGGGATTGGGTCACATTCAAGCGTAGAGTTCTACCAGTATTGTGTGTGGGGAGTCTTGTTCAAATTTTATATATTTTGTTCACTATAATTTTTTATACTTTGAATTAAAATATATTTTTTGATCACTCTTAAGTTATGCTCTGGAAGGTTCATTTCACAGGGATGGAACTGGTTCCCTCCCTCCGGGGAAGCTCTGAGCTCACACCCTCCCAGTCTTCTCAGGTCAGAGCTTGGCTCCTGCTGATCCCTTTTCTTCATATGTATAAATATGTGTGGGGACTATGAACTTGCAGGAAGCCCAGGCACTGCGACCTGACCTGTTGTGAAATCCATCTGCAGACCCATCAACCCTGAGGGAAGTGAATCTCCTTTGCTTAGAAATTCTGTGCTTGTTGATGGGAGTGTAGTCATAAAGCTAAAAAGATCGTGAAGACAAACCCTCAGGGGCTGTGGGATGCTGAGGTTGCTTGGGTCATGAGAGATTCTGTTTCTGATAGAAATAGGTTCCTTGAGTCCTTGAGACTCAAGCCTCACTGATAGAATGTACACCACTGGTTCAGAGGTGACCGTGAGCTTGGGAGTTTGTCTATACAGTCTGGTGTCACTGAGATGAACTCTGTACACTGGATTTTATAACAGGTCTAGAACTCTGCTTCTCATTATACGGAAGGGAAGGGAGCAGGGCAGTGGTGAGCTCTCTGATGGCCACTTCCCTGCATTTATCCAGGGGTCATTCTGACAACTGTCACTTAGGGGTAGAGCATGGACTAGCATGATTAACTGGAAAGGTAAGTCGAGGAAAGCATGGGTGTATTATTCAGTAATGAAAAGACGTTGGAGGCCTGCGAGATGTTGCAGCTGGCCAAAGTGCTCACTATGCACCTGGCTTCGGCCCTGATGATCTGAGCGTGATCCCTAGAAGTCAAGAAGAGAACAGCCCAGCCAGGTGCAGTGGTGCCTGTCTGTAATCACAGCCCTTTTACAAGATGGGAGGCAGATCGGGGAGAATCAGCCAGAAAGTCTAGGGTCGAGTAGGCTAGATGATGCAACACGGCCAAACAAGAGAGACGCTGATTCTAAACAAATGGAAGGGTAGAAGTGACTCTGGAAAGGTGTCCTCTGATCTCCGCATGTGCATTGTGACACACACGCGCACGCGCACACACGGTGGGGGTGTGTGTTGAGATTGTTAAATTCCCACAGGTGTGGTAGGACCAGCTGAAAGTCAGTCTGTAGAGGCTGCACACAGTGTGGCCCTTCCTAGAAGACACTGGAAAGACAGATGTATAGTAACACCATCAGTGGTGGCCCAGGGCACCAGGCCAGGGGGTGAGCAAGTGAGATCAGAGCACTTTTAGGATGTTGAAATTATTCTGTCCTGTTAATGAGGAGCACAGGACACTGTGCATCTGCAGAACCCACAGAGCGTACAACCCAGACTTCGGACTGTTGCTGAGAACTACGCACCAATCCTGCCCGCCGGTACTGTTGGAGCTGAAACTGTGGTCCCATGCTGATCATAAGGGAAACTCCGAGTGAGTTTGGGGAATATGCTTTACTTTCCATTCGATCTTTAACTTAAAACTTAAACTTAAAATTGTAAAAATCAAGTTTGTGACTGAGAGCGAGGTGGAGTTTGCTGATGTAGCCTAGCTGGTAGACCGCTCGCCTAGCATTCACAAAGCCATGGATTGGATCCTAGCACCACGTAAAACCAGGCTTGGTGTGTGATGGAAGGGACATGCAGAAGTATTAGACCAAGGTTTTCCTTAGCTATATCATGAGTCCAAGACTACTCTGAACTATATGTGAACTGTCTTGAGAAAGGGGAAAAATGGGTTCAGGGTGAGGGGTGGGAGAACAAAGGCTCGTGGTCCGTTTCCCTCATTTTACAATGAAAGCTCTGAACTTTAAAAGCCATGGCTTCTAGGGCGTGGTGGACAAGCTGGAGGGCTGAGGCTCGGCTCTTGGCCTGTGTGGAGTCTGCCTCACAGTGTGTCCTCTGCCCTTGCCGGCCAGGCTCGGAACTGCAGCGTCTCTCCTCCAACCCACTGCTGATCCCACACGCAATCCCGCGCAGCTTCAGTAGTGTGGTCATGACAGAAGCTCTGGGCAAGGCAGGTGTCCCCTCAGGCCTATCAGGTCCGATCCTGCTCCTTTGCAGAGCACACAGGCTGCCTCGACTATGTGACAAATGTTTCTTTGCACGTGCATAATTCAAATCTTGGCAGAGGTTGGGGTGAGGCTGCAGCTGCAGGGGAAGGCCTTTAGCCTGTTGATGCTGGCTTCAGAAAATGGCAAGCATTTATATCCTCCTTGCAGGAGCCCCCAGAGGGCTTAGGTAGGGCAGGATTTATTGCTAATGGAGAAGAGATAACCAGAGTTACAGACGGGCTTGTGTAATGTCCAACGATAGCAATGGGGACGAGAACAATGGACGGATGTAGGGCTGTCACTCACCACGAGAAGACTGACACTGGAAACAGGAAGTGACTCAGATAAGATCGAATCACCAGAAAGAGTCAAAGCCAAGCTGGGACCTCAGCTTTCCAACTCAACGTCCTGTGGCCTTGGGTCATCTGGTCATAGGTCATGGCTGCAAACTTACCAGTCTGCTGCTCCCCTGCTGCTTTTACTTGTGACTACACATGCACAGTACCTCCTCACACAAACATAAGTCAGTGGGCTGCTTAATGTTCTTCCAGATACATCCGTGTCTGAATCCCAGACCTGTGAAGGATGCCATTTTACATGGCAAATGAGACTTTGCCAACGTGATTAAGAGTCTTGAGGTGGTGAGATGGGGGATTGTACTAGTTTATCTGGTTATGCTGGAGGAGAAGGGGAGGGTTGGGGAGGAAAGAGAAGGGGAAGAGAGGAGAGAGAGAGAGAAAGAGAATTCATAGGGAAGCAGAAGTGAGTGTCCCTAGAAGCTGGAGAAGGCAGGGATTCTCCAGGAGCCTGCAGAAGGAGCACAGCTCTGCTAACTCTTTGACTTCAGGACTTCTGATCCCAGACAGAATCTGCTGTTCAACTACAACTTGAATGTCTTACTTGAAACAGAAGGTGTTGGCAATTTAATCCCCAGACTCCGAAGTCCCTGGTGTCTGGGGATGATGACTTTGAGAAGCCATTAGAATTTGATAGACGTGTGTGCGTGGCCCCTGTGACAGTGTCCGTGACCAGGAGAGGCAGGCAGACTCGTTTGTCCCGTCATGTGACATCCTCTGCTGCGTTATGACACAACTGGAATCTGTCACACTGGATGCCAGCACCGGGTTCTCAGACTCCCCATCCTCCTGAGCCTTGAGCCAAAATTACCCAGTTTCCAGATTTTTTTAGAAAGCAAAACCAAATAGAGACTTCAAGCCACTGTGCTTGTGATGTTATAGCAGCAGCAGGGCACTAACACATCTGCACGCTAGGTCCCCTAAGACTCACAGAGAACGCACGTAGACACAGTTACACATATTCAGATTCATCTTTGCTCCTTCAGGGCTGTGCTGGCTGACTCTGACCTCATGCTAGGAATTTGATATTTGTCTACATTAGGGGTTGCCTAGGGTGCTCTGGATCGTTCTAGTGTCCCAGGGACAAAATATGGCCCTCCTTTCCAATCCTAAATTGGACTTGGTTTGGATGACAAATGATAAGGTTGCTCTATCTCAGTTTGCCTTCATTGCTTGCATGTGACCTAGTCCCTGAATATTTTGATTCCAGGGTTGTTTTCTCTGTCAGCCAGCAATTGCTGACAGTACCTTCCTGAGTCATGCGATTGTCCTAAAGACTGCCAAGCCCCCTAGTTCCCTAGAGAAGGTTGCCCAAGCCCACAGTAGTTAAGAATGCACAGACACCAGTGCCATGACTAGGTCTGAGGTAAAAAGAAATCTCAACTTAATCCAGGGAGTCTTCCTCTAGAAGCACCTGCCTGTTAGTTCACACTGCGTGGTACATTGCGATGGGAAGGTCAGCTCCCCAGAACCCAATCACGAAGGAGTCTCTGAATACCACAGACCCCACCAGCAATGATGCTCAAACACCTGTAATTCTGCAGTCTCTCCTCTGGGTGACCATTGCTCAACAATCTTTGTTGGGGACTGAAAGCTACTTTCTTTCTGAATGTCACAAAGTAGAGTAATTATCAACTCCGGTGTGGTTGTATTCTAATTCTAATTCTTAGAGTTTAATTAAGGTTAAATGATGACAGATGGAAGGGTCCCTGGCCCAGTGGGATTAAAGTCCCTTAGGAAGAAACACCTGGAAGTCTACTTGCTTTGTGTCTTTCTGCACGTGTATATAGAAAGGCTGTGTGGAGATAAGGTTGGAAGGTGGCCATGTGCACTTGAGAAGGAGTGCCCTCCAAGTGCCTGGCTGGCACCTTGATCTAGGACTGCCAGCCTCCCAAACCTTCAGGAATTAAGTTTCTGTTGCTTCACTCACCAAGTTTACGATGTTCTGTTACAGCAGAAGAACTCAGGCAACGATGGCTCCTTGAATCAGCAACTTAAGGAAAGACGGGCTTATTTTGGCTCATAGTTTAAGAAAGGGTACAACCAACCATGTGTGTGTGTGTGTGTGAGAGCGTGTGCATGTGCGTGTGTGTGGTGGCCGATTGGAACTGACCACACTGTGTCTGTAGTCAGGAAGTAGAGAGCTGACAGGAAGTGGGGCTTGGCTACAAACCTTTAAGCTTGTCTCTTGTGACTCACCTTTTCTAGTAAATTCTACCTCCTAGAAGTTCAGTTACCTTCCAAAACAGTGCCACAGCCGAGCTGGGAGTGGGCATTCGATGGGTATTACTCACATCCTTGCTTTCATTCTCCACCATTTCCCAACACAGACTCCTCACGGCCAGCTGTGTATCTGGCCTACACTGTCTTTGATGACTTTCTGTGGCCTTGCTCTTCCCAGCTGACCCAGGCTGAAGCCCAGCTTGCCAGCTCCGTCCTTGGGCCTTTCCCACTTCTGGGATAGAATCTGGCTGGGATGCCAGAGTGGAGACCTGACAGCAGCCGTGTGTGGCAAGGTGTACAGTGCCCAACTGATAACCACCTAGATCCACAGCGTGGAAAGGGGGCTTAGTGTAGATGAGACTGAGGATCTGGAGATGAGATAAAATTATGACAGTTAACCTTCATTGTCAACTTGCCTCTGAGTGTGTCTGTGACAGTGTTTCCAGACGGGTAACTTCAGGTAGCATCACCTTCTGGGCTGTGATCCCAGAATGAATGAAAAAAGAAGGGCAGCCTAGCTGGCATTCATTCCCCTCCTTCTTGACAGAGGCGGCCATGTGACCACCACTCCCTGCTGTCATGACTTTCCTACTGGACCATATTCCCCTAAACTGTACACCTCAACAAACTGTTCCTCCCAGAAGTTGCTTTTGCCAAGAATTTTGATAGAGCAATGATAAAGGTATCTAATATAGAGATCATGTTACATTCAGGGTAGATCCTAAACCCAGTGGCTAGTGTCCTTGTATGCAGAGAAGCCCCAGAAGGCAGAGGGCCATAATGGGAAGAGATTGGAGTGACACAGTCACAAACCAAGGAACCCTGGGAGCCACAAGAGCCTGGAAGAGGCTGGAAGTGGCTTTTCAAGGACTGCTGGAGGACATGCGACCATGACTGCCCGATTTTGTCAAGTTTGGCATCTATATGGTAAAAGAATGAATTCCTGTTGTTTTAAACTGGAGACTTTATGAGACACTAGGAAGCTAACATCTATCCACGAAGGTATTTGAGTCCATCTCTGTCTTTCAGGATGGGGACCTTACCCTGCTCACTACATGACACCCAGAAATTACAGCACTGCACTGGGTCAAAGTTCATGTCCCCAGACCACTGTCTCACACACATGCTCAGGGGCCCAGTGTTTGGATTTTGGTTCTACAGTGTGAAGCATGTGTCCACCTGGCTCTTGGGAAGTGTGAATAACTGGCAGACCTAGGTGCTGAAATTCCCAGCCAGTACCCTCGTTTCTCCATATGCTTGCTGTGAATACATCTCTTGGAATGCTCTTGGGGTTCTCAGAAAATTTTCTTCTAGGAGGGTTAACTATGGTCCCCTAGAAGCTCTCTGTGTGCTGCTTAGCTCATCTAAGCCTCAGGTCCAGACGATGGTCAGTGCTCAGCTTTGGAGGCTCATGTAGATGTGTGTCTGAAGAGTCCCAGACTCACCTTGGCCTTGTTTTAAGACTACATGTTTCAAACAGACCTGGAGAGGCAAAGGGAGGCACCACTACGACTGTAGAGACCCCCGGGGTTGCACAGCAGCAGGTAAGGGCAGATTTATTTATGAACAGTGTCTCCTGGGCAATTGGTTGTCTCCTGAGAGCTTCAGGGACCATAGAAGAGGCTGGAGACTAGCATGCAAACATGTACATGCGGTCCAGGGATTCATACCATCCCTGTTCATGTGACTCTATGTGTAGATGATCAAGAACTTCTGCTACAAGTGGGTTCTGCATCTTACATAAAATGCTCACAACTCATTTCAAAGACTTTAGATGAGCACTGTGTTTGTCAGTGGGAAGCTCTTCTGCTTATAAGTTACGTGCCAGTCGTCAGAGGCCAAGCCTCTTACATTCCCTGCAGTAACAGGCACCACAGCTTAAGGCTGGGAAGGCTGTGACATGGACATTACATGACCTTGGTACATGCATGGCATCAGTGTTACATGGTTATTTGTATGTTGCAAACACAAGATAATGCTGAACTGGTCACAGCAGCATAGTGGGCAAATTAAAACAGCATCCATCTTTTGCTGAATGTTCAATGTCAGAGGAGTAGTGTTCAGAGACCTTTGTAAGCATTGTTCCCTATATTCTCCAAAACAAACCACCAGGGAAAGTTTATCTGCTTTATAAGTGAAGAATGTCCAGCCCACAAAGGCTGCCCTGTGGTCTGAGCATCTTATTCCCACTTCCAAATTGCTGTGTTGGAACCCTCACCCTTAAGGGGACACTTCCCGCTGGGTTACTTTTGGGGGTCTTTGTGAGGGTAGCACTCTCAGGAGTGGCGCTTACAGCCTACGCACGATTCTTACGTGACGTCTGTTGGGGTGTCAGTCTTCCTCTTACAGGAGTTGCTAAAGCTGGCTCTCTGTTTATGGGATACAAAGTAATGCCAGGGGCTGGAGCTGGCCTCTGACAGATGTTCGTTCTGAGCCACAGGAGTATTATCATTTTATTATTGGTCTAATCAACTAATCTTTAAAAATCGTGCTCTGAGAATTTTGCAGTGTTCTCACTATGGTCCCTTTCAGACCCGCCCTGCCCTCCCAGCCACCATTTGTATCATCTTTGGTTCCTTCTTATCAAGTCCAGTTTGTGCTGCGCACACGTGGTCTGTGGCCTTCCACCTATGTGGTTTGCGCCCCCCGCAGCACTCGTGAAGAAACAGGCTCCCTTCTCCAGCATTACCAGTTGCCAATCACCCCGGCGAGGGGGGACTTCATGTCCACCTCTCCTCCGCTCCGTGCTGATTTGGCTTGGGCTTGTGTGCACAGGTTGTGCTGACACACGGCTGTGAGATCATACGTGCAGCTGCCGTGCTGGGTACAGGGTTTTAGGTGACACACCTGAGAGGAAGGGTCTGCGGGACTTCCCTGGACGGTTCAAAGGCAAGAGCATGTTTAGGCCACAAAATGAATTCTGGTGGACACTGTCATGCTTGGAAAATCCCAGAGGAGTGATGGCTAATGCCCATGGGAATCTAATACTGTTTATTTTTGAAAGCATAAGGGAATTGGCCTGCTCCCCCCCAAAAAAATTCAGCCAATGAAGCTGAGATGGAATTAGAAAGGGCTATTAATTAAAGGTACAATTTTAGCCTCATGGAAAGGTCAGAGATGTTTTCTGTAAGGTCCCAGCTCCATCAGCGATTTCTTTAATTAAGAACAATGGGGTTGGAACACCTCTACCCCTGCCTCTGCACCGCTGCCCAGGCAGGGAGCTGTCGTCTTGAAGGTCATGGTCAGAAAACTAAAAGGATTATGGTCTAGCACTCCAGTTTCTTAGGTTTCCTGTGCAACCCTCCCCCATCCCCCGAAGCCGAGGGCGAAGACCTGGATGACTGGAGGCATTTTCTCATGTGGTTTTAATACCACCCTGTGATTATTGATCACATAATGAAGCCGTGCACGGCTTCCAGCGTCCCTCCACAGTTCTGCCTTAATTTTAGCGAAATAATATTCATCAAAATGTTTGCTATTCTCGCTTTGGTGAAAACAGAGTATATGAAGATTTAACAGTTTTGGACTTAATTCCAGTCTCTAGCCACAAATGAGTGTGGATCTTCTTTTTGATCTTTTAAATTTTGTATTAAAAAAAATGAAAAACAAAACTCACAGTAGGCTTCCTGTGGTCTAGCCAGAAGCAGCCTGCCCATGATAGATTGCGGAAATAGATGGGCTCTTCACTTCTTCCTTTCTCCTCCCTGCCTTGTGGCCATCTCCCTCTCTCTTCTTGTCTGCACCCCTCCATATTCTGGGGAAAGGTTTGGAGATACCAGAAGCTGGTCCCCTGCAAGCCTGCATGACTATGCCGGCACCATGTGCTGGGAACTGTGACCTCCAGAGCTGTGAAGGCGCCTTTCTATGGTTTCATCCCTGTGGCCAGTTAACAGGGATGCCTGAGAGGACTTAGATCACTACGACAAGCTGGAGGCCAGAGGTGAACTTACTAAGGTTGGCCAGCAAGAAAGAGCCTAGGACTTCTGCACGGTCTCCCTGGTCATTGATTGATACCAGTCACTTCACCAACATTTCCCCGTGGTCTAGCCCACCATCCATCAGTGTCTTATCTGAGCCCAAACCTTCCTAAGCGACAGCTTCGGTGTCTCAGGCTCCCGGGCTGGATGATTAGTCTATTGGACCAAGGACTCACAGCACTCAGTGTAAAGGGTACCACATGTCTATATGCGAGGGGAGGGCTAGGGCAGGGCCACAGACGCCCGTGGCTGGGGAGGGCCATCCTGGGTGAGTTGGGGATGAAATAAGTCTAGTTTCAACCTTAACTTTCCATCTCTGATGAGTCAGACTTTAGTATTATGTTATACAAAATTGCACAATTTAGACCCAACATGGGTTTCTGCTAAGTACCTAGGGATCTGGACACCAGTGACACCACGGTTCCTTCAAAACGCAGAACTTCTGCATGTCTGGCCAGCTCTTACCCTCTCACTTCTTTCATGTGCTTTGAAGAAATCTGTAAAGAGGACTGAGCCAGGAAAGCTCATCTGATCGAAGCCACCCCCAACCCCCGGGGGCTCACCCCGTGCTTGCCTGCTTGCCGATGTGAATCCTTCTGTTCAGAGTTTAACACCTCATCTAAGGGCTCAACAATTACATTTCCATTACTTCCCACTGTGTATCACAGTTGGATCACAAAAGCCAATTTATGTTGTGGCTTCTTCTCTGCTGGGTCCTTGCTGCCTCTTTTTAAGTGTGCCTCACAATCTAGTTGGGTGCCTCTGCACAACGTATTGGCTCCATGATGTTGTTGGAACTTTGGCTTCAAAAGGGACCTTGTTCTCCAGCTACACACCACCCTCTGGACCATGAGGTCATAAGAGGACTTCTATCCTCCAATATGCCTTTAGCTTTCTCACTCTCCTCGAGGGAGGGTAGTGTTTAACCTCCATTTAGGGGCATTTAAAAACACATGCCCTTTGCATTCTAATGAAGAAATATGATAGTGTCACTCCTCGTGTCTCTGACATGGGGTTAGTGACGCAGACTCACCCCTCGGAATGACAAGGGCTTCCAACCTGTCTTCTACTACAGTTTCTGTGGTTCACTCAGGGGCCACTGAACATGGAGCTGGACGCCAGGCTTGAAGGGCTCCAAAAAGCGTGAGCACAATGCCTCTTGACAAGAAATATACTTAGAGCTAGGTGGGCAGTCTGGGAGACAATATTGTTACTGGGACCATCTTCTACTAAATAAAGAGAAAATGTAATTCTCGAGTAGTCTTGATCATGGCCACCTAACATTTGAAGAGGGTTTTCTTTCTTTTCTCTGGAGTTTTACATTTAAAAACTTTTTCTTCTCTCATATAGTACATCCCAATACCTTTCCTTCCTATCTCACTCCTCCCAGCTCCCACCCCCTCCTCTATCTCCTCTCTCCCCCAGATCCGCCCCTCATCCCCCACCCCCACCTCCACCTCTCCCCAAGAAAGAGCATTGCTCCCTGGGTTACTGCTCAAACATGGCACAACAAGACAGAACAGGGTTGGGCTCTATACCCTATTTCAAGGGTGAACTAGGCAATCCAGCAGGGGGAGAAGGGTCCTGAGGGCAGATGAAAGGTTCAGAGACACCCCCACTCCTGTCTGTATGAGTTCTGCAAGAGCACCAAACCAGGCAACCTCAAGACATATTTGAGGGACCCAGCAGATTCCGTGTCTGCTGCTCCAGGCTCTGTGAGCCCCTAAGAGTGCTGGTCAGTTGGCTCCATGGGTTTGTTTTCCTGATGTCCTCGACCCCTCTGGTCCCAGCAATCCCTTTCCACTTTTCTGCGGGGCTCCCCAAGCTCTGTACTTTATTCGGCCCTGGGCCTCTGCATCTTCTCCCATCAGCTGCCAGAGGAAGCCTCTCTGATGAAGATTGGGCTAGGCACTGAGCTGTGAGGAAAGCAGGATAACTTTAGAAGTCCTTTGAAGAGGATTGTCTTGATGGGAGATTTTATTGCTTATCTGGCTTCCTTGCTTCCCCTGCCATCCCCCGAGGTGGCAGGTAAATGAGATACGCCTGGCAGCGTTGCTTCTCCAGTCTGCTGACAAAGAGTGGAATGTTACTTTTTTTTAAATATTTATTTTTTATGGGGTTTACATGTTTGCTTATTTATTTTTCTTATCCTGCTTCTTATTGTTTCCTACTATATCTTCTTTCACCAAATTGACCACAGGCATTTTACTGATGTGGTAGAAAGGTGACTTAACTCAGCCATGTCTGAGTTGTCATGGGGACTGTGTATTTTGTCTTTCCTAGATTGATTTTATTTTTGTTTAATGTGTATGAGGGTTGTTTTGGGGGGGCTTGTATGTATATGTACCATGTGTGTGCCTGATGCCCTTTGGAAGTCAAAAGAGGCATGGGATCCCTTGGAACTGGAACTATGGATGGCTGGGAGCCACTCTGTGGGTTCTGAAGGCTGAACCTAGGTCCTCTGCAATAGTGGCAAGTGTTCTTCACCCCTGTTCTGACCCTCTCCAGTTCTAAAATTGATACTTCATTATTATTTTTAAATTGTATGTATACGGTTGTTTATCCTGCATGTTTGTCTGTGCACCATGTGAATGCCTGGTACTCAAGGAAGTCAGAAGAAGGCATTAGATACCATGGAACTGGAAGTACTCGTGTTTGTGAGCCACCATCTTGTCACTTGGAATAGAACCTAGGTCCTCTGGAAGAAAAAGTGCTCCTAACTGCTGAACCATCTCTGCAGCCTCCATGGGGCTTACTTAACTGCCAAGGAGTTCACAGAGACAGGTGCACATTTCCCTGGATCAGTAAGCTTGTAAGATGAATTACAAGAGAACGAGGAGAGAAAAACTCAGTCCATGGGCCATGCTGCACGCCCATGGCTGCTGCCTGATAGGGTTGTCTATTCTGGCGTGGGCTTCATGCCTTTAGGGAACTCCACCCATCTCCAGAAGATGGCGTTCTGTGGTCTTGGCTCCGGCTCTGGCAGAGGCTGCAGCTGCTTAGTTCTGCCTCCAAGACCATCATTACTGCCCCTTCACACCTATCTCCCCTCTCCTCACTCATCCTCACAAGAAATACGATTCTCCTCTCCTGTCTCTTCGATGAGCAGAATGCTGACAGTCCGCTGGCAGTAACCAAGTCCTTCTGCAATGCTGTGACAGATCACGGGTTCTGGAATTGGCTAAGGTGGGGACAAGAAGTGAGAGAAGGAACAGCAGAGGCTTATTGAGTACCTACTGTGTGCTGAAAGCTTTACACTACCTCATGTGCTCCCCACAGTGTCGTGGGTGTCCACATGGCGAATCATGGCCCCTGTGACGGCAGTCACTTCTCCAACACCACACTTCATGCACGGAAGGCATGGGCCTGGTGACTACAGGCCCTGCTTCAGTTTTCCATTCTGAGAACTGAGAGCCATTTGTTTGTTTGCTTGTTTGTTTAACCCTGGCTGTCCTGGAACTCTCTATGCAGATCAGATCAGACTGGCCTCAAACTCACAGAGATCTACCTGCCTCTGTCTCTCAAGTGCTGGGTTAAGGCCATGTGCCACCATCACCCACCGCATCTTCCTGAACCATGACAAGATCTAACAAACCAAGGAGTATTTGTCAGAAAGACGGCGTGAGAGAGCGCACACGCACGCACGTTTGTAGAGGCTGTGCACTCTGGCAGGCGACTGGCTACTATCACTAAAGATTATTATTAGTTATTATTACGAAAGCAGTGCTGTTTAACACGTAAATTCTCTTGGTCGCCATAGGCTCAGACATTTCCACAGGACAGACTGAGCCAGGTCCCGTGGCACACACTGGACTACTCACATGTGCGTGAGGCTGACTCGCGAAGCCGTGAGGCCCCAGAGAAGCTTGTCTGTGAGCCACCAGCTTCACGCGCGTGCAGACGCTCACACACAATCATCTTTTCACATTTGCATGTAATAAGTGAATGTTTGCTTGTCTAATATAAGACAATCCAAAATAGACTAATCCGATATTTATGTGCTAGAGAAAGATGGCGGACAGAAGTCTTTGTCGTCTATGAACTACCGTTCAGCAGTTAGGAGAGTGCTTCCTAGTCGGTTGAGGGTTACGGGCTGCAACCCCAGCTGGAGCTGGAAGTCATCTGTGACCGAACATAGTTCCAGAAGGTGCTGCACAGGCTTCCGGGGGAGGAAGGGCACCCGTGGCTTTACTCAGTGCTGGAACTTGTGTCTCTAATGCTGACCCATCTGGGAAGATGTGCCTACTTGTGAACTAACGGCGTGGTAACTACGGGGCTAACCAATCACTTTCTGACTGTACATGAGCCTGTTCCTCAGGAGGGAATTCATGCCTGGTGCCGTAAACCTGACCAAAAGCCCGTGGCTGGGGAAAGAGGCTCTAAAGGGGACCCCAGCATTGCTGTGTTAAATATCCATACTGTCAAACTGCCTTTACTATTTATGTTTATGCGTATAGCTTCATGGGCTCTCAACTGTGGTCAGAGAAGCCTGTGTTTACGGTGGATAACAGTTAATGTAGAGGTTCATGGCTGGTGCAAGTGTCAGGCATAGGCATCTGTGTTAACCTACTCCCACCCGAGGCTCAGTGAACACGGCAGAAAAGCAGGTGGAGACGTAGGAGATGACAGATGAGGACAGCCATGAAATGCTGACTTCCAGACAAGGCATGGCCGCTGGCACTCACCACCTCATACAGCTATGGGCAGCTGTGTGGGACTCAGGGTTACTAATAAAAACATTTCTAAAAGGAGTTGAAGTTGGGAATTGACAGGACGGGGTCACAGGGGAGCTGGAGGGAACTAACGGTGGAGAGATACGATGGAATACAGTGTATGAAATGTATGGACGGTTTGAAGAACAAGGAACTCAAGAGTTTCCATCTTGTGGAGAATAATATACACTCAGAAATTTCTACTCAGAGTTTTGCCCCATGGTCTGAAAATAACTTGCTTTGGTTCTCTTTTCTGGAACATCTACTGAGTTTCTCAGACGGCACTTAGCAGAGCCGCTAACAGTCCTTGATGTACGCTCCCTCACAGGCTGGCTTGAGCATCTCTCAGGAGCGCTAATTACAGAGGACACAGCTTTGTCTTCCTTGTTATGTTTCCTGTGGATTTTAGAGTTATCATTTTGTTAGAGGGAGAGAGGCACCCAATGATTTTGCCTATTAAGTCCTGGATTGTCACCTCTCAGAGCATCAAAGGCCACAGGCACATTTCTCAGCTTAGGTGGAGTGATGATTCTGGGCTAAAGCCCCAGACTCTGGAAATTGGAGCATTTACAAAGAGCAAAAGGAAGACTTCGCTGGAACAAACTGTGCTCCGTTTCTCCACTGGAATAGAGAGACTCCTGCAGAAGTAGCTGGCTGGGGATGAGCTGTCAGTATGCCAAGGCACCCACTTATTCACACAGGAGGGTGAGCAGAGAATGGGGTGCAGAAGACCTCACAAGCTGGAGAAAGGCCGCAGGGAATCAATCCACTTACATAAAGTGGGGGTCAAACTGCTGAACAGTAGAAAAAATTTAAAACAGAAAAAAAAAGGAAAAACAAAGGTTCAGTTATTGGAATTTCCCCCTGAAAACAGAAACACAAATTATGAACACGGATTGTACTGTTTCACAAGGAGCAGAATGTTAGTTATAGATACAGCAAACTCAAGTTCCTAGGGACAAAAACAAGAATAAAATGTGCATGGCTTTTCAGCTGAGTGATTTTTCTCGGCAACACGATAGCCTTCATTTTGCACAAGAAGCTCACCCGCAAGGCCACAGGCAGGGTCCTTCATGCAAAGATGTGCATAAAGAGGTTGTTAATGGTTCATCTCTGTTAGGTTACCGTTAATCAGTAAGATACTCGTGTAAGTCAGCCTGGGCTAGAGCCCCTGGATCAACACACACACACACACACACACACACACCCTACTATGTGGATATTTATAGCACTGTTGTCCACAGTGGCAGTGAAAATAGCCGAATGTCTACTCATTTACAAGTGGACAGACACAGTAATGCAGCCGTCCAATGGAAAGCCATAAAGCCATAAGGAGGTGAACACATATAAACTTTGACAACGTTATGCTAAGAGAAAGCCCGTAACCGAGGCCATGTGTGCTTCTGATCACAGAAAATTCCAGGATAGAGAATCCATAAGGATGGGAAAAGGCAGCCACAGCGCCTCTGGGGAGGGAGGGCCGTGTGCACTGTTAGTGGACACAAGTTTCTTTGGAGGTTGACGAGGATGTTCTGGAATTTAAAAAAAAAAAAATTGACGATAGTTATGCAAAGATGCTGAAAACTGCCCAAATTTACATGTCGAAAGTGTGACTTCAGTAGTGTGTCAATGTTTCCCTCATTATTTGTGTGTGTGCACCCACGGATGTGGGGGTGAAGGATAGCGGGGTCCTGCTAGGTCACGCTCTTATCTCCTGGGGGCGGAGTCTCCACTGAACCCACACTGCACTCTCACAGTTCTTGGCCGGGCTGGCTGGCCAAGAAGCCGGATGACGCCCCTGCCTCTGCCCCGGGTGCTGGGGTGTACACCCGGGTGCTGGGGTGTAGGCGTACACCACCACTCCCAGCTTTTATATGGAGGTCTGAGATCTGGGACTGGGTCCTTGTGTTTGCGCAGAAAGCACTCTTACCACTGAGTGTTCAAATTTGTATTATTTTTAAAATGATGATGATAAAAGTAGAAGAATAAACTTGCCAACCTCAGGGACTACCACTGTTCCCTCTTGATGTCTGGTGAACAGCTGTCACCTCCTGAGCACCTGGGCAGATGTGTCTCGCCACTGTTCATATCCTGGATTTGATCTCTTTGCTCTCTGAGCCAACGTCCAGGACAACTGGCTCCCTGAGGGCATCATCACTGCTGTATCTCCACTTGCTAGTGAAGGACCTAAACTCCATTTATCTTTGTGTGTTTGTGCCAGGTCCCTCATCTCAGGCCTGGTCCAGGTCCACAGTGACCTGGCCTGACCCTGCAAGCTAGCAAATTCTAAGGGAAAGCCATAAGAACCCCCACTCTGAGGGCAACCAATCAGTAAGAAGAATCAGTGCAAGAATAACCCCTGTCTCTTCTGGCCAGATAGCCTAAAGGCCATAAACCAAATGTCTTGACTTTAATGGTTAACCAGATATAGTTAAAGAATGTGGACAGTTAGCCCCTTGAGCATAAGCCAATCAAAACTAAACATTTGTAAAGTGCCTTTCCTTCCCCCAATTAGAAACCAGGCTACCTCACCTATGTTGAAACCCCCTCTTACTGTCTATAAGAAGGCCAGCAAGCCTTTGTTCAGGCTCTGCCATTTCACCAGGTGCCTGACCCCAGCATGCTGGTTTCTCCTGCAGAATAAAAATGCCTTTGCTTTTTGCATACTTGGTCTTGCTGGTCCTTGGGGGACAAATTTCGTACCCAACACTAGTTGGATTGTGTCTCCTAAAAACATATGCTCAAGCCTTCACACCCCCCACCCCCCAATCTGTGAATGTAAATTACAGAAATCAGGTCTCCGTAGGAGTTACCAAGCTTCAGTGGTCTGTGATGGCTGATTTTGGTTGTCACCTTAGAGCATGTAAGAAGAAGGGGTTTCAGATGAGGAATTGTCTCTATCAGATTGGGCTGTGGCATGTTCACGGGGCATTTCCTTGGCTGTTAATTGACATAGGAGGGCACAGCCCACCTTGGGTGGCGCTATTCTTAGGCAGATGGGCCTGGGTCGGAAAGGAGGGGAAACTGAATGCGTGCTGGGGAGCAAGCAAGTAAGCAGCATTCCTCCATGGTTTTTGGTTCAGGATCCTGCTTTCAGTCCCCACCTTAGCATTCCTCAGTGATCACTGTGACCTGTGACCTGGAAGTGAAAACCGAAATAATCCCTTTCTTCCCTAGACTGCTTTTGGCCGAAGTGTTTTACCACAGCAACAGAAAGCAAACTAGAGCAGAGGTTTTGCTGGATTAAGCTGGGCTCTAGCCTAGAGGCAACTGTGGATGCAGACATGCAGGCAAAGGCAGTGACAGAAGCCAGCTGGAGACCACCAGGCACGCCCCTGCTGCAGGCTATTCGCTCTACAAGCTGGTAGAGGCCAGGAAGGGTGGTGTCCTATCCTGGAGCCTTCAGAGAGTGCGCAGCTACTGATCCCTTGCTGATGGAAGTCCTTCCTCAAGAACAGTGAGTAATAAATTCCCGCAGTGTTGTTTCTCACATAGGAAACGCATCTAGTTCTTGGCCTGAGATCTGGCACACAGAGGTCCCGGCATGCTTGCTGAGCAAGTAGCTCATCTGCTTCGGTGTCCTGTGGTGGCTGTGATGGAAGGAGCCCCAGGAATGGGTGACAAAGATAGAAATGTGTTGGGGAAGTAGCTTAATGGTAAAGGACGTGTGCTAATGCTCATCAAGCTTCCAAGCCCCAGGACCAGCAAAACCAAACCCCAGAAACCTCAGTCTGTCCTTCCACGGGGCGACCTGGAGAGAGATGAACATGGGGTCCCTGGAGAAACATCGGAGCGGGGCACCTGGGGTTCACTTGGGCCTTCAGCTGTGAGTCAGGAGCCCACAGTGCTGTGACTGTCGCCTCAATAGCCCCGTGCAGTGTGCCAGCTCCTCACCCACACTTCTGAGGGCCGCAGCTGCACGATCAGGGGGTAGTCCTGTGTCCAGTGCCACTTAGTAGATGGCAACGCAGAGCTCGTTCAGGTCCTTAGAGCTCCCAGAGCCCATTCTGTGACTGGCTGTCTAAGCGGCCTGTTCTTCAGAGAGATCTCAAACATCTTAAACTTCCAGCTCTGTTTGGCAATCACTGAGGGGCCACTCGTCCTGTAAACCCATACTGGGAACGAAATGCTCGCTATCGCTTTACCTGCCTACTGTCTACCGTGGGCGTGATTTATAGTCATGCGCATCAACGTTTCTTATGTCTCACAAAACAAAGATCTTATGTTAAGATGCATAGCATCTTTTTTCCTTGTTTTTATTACTATGCATGTGTGCCTGCACGTTCACATGTTCAGTGATCAGAAGACATCTTCGTGGAGTCAGGCCTCTCACTGCGCATTGTGCGGCCTGCAGGGCCCGCGTGGCAAGTGCCTTCACCCGCTAATCCGTCTCAACAGCCTCTGCTACATTTTCTATCAAGGAAATAGGACTTGCTAACCCTTCAGTCCACATTCACAGTTCTGTAAAATACTTACAGGTTTTGTTGTTTCGTTATCTTTGTAGCGGTAAATAGAAATAACTTAACAGGCTATGTAAAATGTTTAATTTCTCTGAATAAGTTTTAAATTTTAAAAGTACTTATTTTATTTTAAATGGTGAGCATGGATGTATGTCTGTGTGTGGGCATGTGCTTATCAGTGCAGTGCTGGAGGAGTTGCGTCCCTGAGAGCTGGAGCTACGTGTGACTGTGAGCTGCCTGCTGGGAGCGCTGGGAACCGAACTCAGGTCCTCTGCAAGAGCAGCGAGCACTCCTGACTGTTCAGCCCCTCTCCAGCTCCTTCTGTATGAGTTAAAAGAAATATTTTTGTACCAGTTTAGAAAGGTGGTTATTTGTTTCTTTTTCTATTTTCTGAGGAATCCTGTGAGTGAAGAGTGGCCTAATTTGAAGTAGCTGACCTGTCGGCACATTTGGGGACAGCTTTTAACACCACGAGACCTATACTGACCCCGCACGTTGAGGACATTGCGTGTAGTTAAATGATGATGTTATATAATCTTTGGAAATTATTTTCATTAGAGCAATTGTTGATGTGATTGGGGACAATTTATCCCATTTTGTAATGGTCTTGAGAAACACGAGCAGAAAACAATACAGGATAATTGAGTCAAACCATTAAAAAGAAGCACAAGGGTTCAGCACCGGGACAGGCTGCTCAAACCTAGCTGCTGCAAGTTCATTTCTACAAAGTCATCACACTTAAGCCCATCCCCACTTGAACCAGAGATTCTCTTCTGTAGGACCAGAGGCAGACAGAGAACTATTTGTGTCCGGATGCCTTCTCCCTCGCTAATAGATAATACAGCAGCTTTAGTCACCCCAGAGCTTGAAGGACCTTGAGACACTGGGCTAATTGAGAACCATGCCTGTCCCTGAGCAGCACAGACAGGGAACCACTCAGGTGAACAGGCTTTGAGGTGGCCATGGGAACACCCCAGGGAAACATGGGAGGAAGTTGACAAGGCTAAGCCGTGGGATGCTGTCAGTGGCATGTGGCTACCTTGTCACTTCCTGAGAAGTATTTTCTTTGCAGAATTCAAGGCAGTCACTCACTTTCCATGGCGTAAGACAGGCATGAGTTGCATACTTTCCTTCATGCATTGAACAGTAATATTCAAACACGTTGTCCTAGCCTGTCCACTGAAATTTGCAGAAGTCATTCTATGACTATTCTATGGTAGGTTATGGAACGATTTAACAGTGTTCCTTATGCACAGCCTTGGATGGACTAATGAGTTTAGCTGGAGGCTATTAAGTTAGCTTTGCCTTATTATTCTGAAGATGGAGCCAAAAGGCAGCAGAAGTCGCAGGCAGGCGTAGTGATGGACTGTGGAAAGCTGATTGAAGACTTTTAAGACAATCTCAGCACCTCATCTAAGTAGATAAAACACACAGGAGCCTTCACGGTCGGAGATTACTCCTCTCCTGGCCTGCTAAGCACACGTCAAAGGCAGCAGGTTATCCGTTCATGAAGAAGTCTGCTTCTACTTGTGTTAAAAATAAAATTTAGTAAGATCACTTTATTCTGTATGCTTTGAGCCAAGTCATTAGGATGAAAAAGACTGTCTTTCCAAAGCCAAGACCATGCCATTCTCCAACATCTTGTTGAATGGTGTGAGATGTGTGAACACCAGCAAGAGAAGTTTCCTGTCCTCTGGGGGAAAGAGCCAGACCCCAGCTGCATCAGCTTTGCAATCCTCTGAGCTGCTCTTAGGCCAGCTCTCGGCCTGGGCTCGCTCATCATCCTTCCTATCTGCTGCAGTGAAGAGTTGATTATAAACACAGTGCATACAGGCTGGGAGGCGGCCCAGTCAATAAAGTGCTCTATATAAGCACGGAGACCAGTGCTCACGTTCAGTGAGAGACTCTGTCTTCAAAGGACAAAGTAGAGAGGAAAGAGGAACACACTCCATGTCAAACCCCGACCTCCACAAACACCCATAAATAAACAGCTGAATACATAAAACTAAAAGGAAACCATGTTCTTTAAGGAAATTCAAGCAATGCAGAAAAACACAACACATGAAGACTTTGTTATATGTAGGATTTGGGATAGTCAACCCTGCTCCCTTCCCTCTCCCTTGGGGACTTGTGCCTCAGCATCCTCACAGCTAGGTTGGCCTTGAGGGTGGGGAGCGTGCTGCTTTCAGAGCTGGCTTCAAACCCTCCTCAGGGAGCTTAGAGTCTTTCTCTTTGCTGGTGCCAGACTGGAATGGAGGACCCTGCTCAGCGACTCTCAGAGTGACCCTGGGAGCCACACACTGGGTGCAGAAAAGCAACACAGTGTCCACAAGCAGCTGTGGCTGCTTTGCCTTGGACCCTGCAGGGTCTTCAGACTTTGAGCTACTCTAAAGCTACACCCGAGCCGTCAGCAGCCAATGACTTCCGGGTTCCGTTCTCAACCAGCTCACTATGCCAGTCAGTGTACTGGACGTGGGGAGCCAGCCTCCCCTGGGCTGGGTCTACTCCTCGATGCAGCAGAGCCTCCCCTGTATGACTAGCTCCATGCCTCGGCGTCAGGGTTGGTGGCTGAGTGTCTGAGCGACAAGTCTCCGAGCGTTCTTCTCCTTGGGGAGCTCGTCTGAGCTCCCTCGTGTGGACTTGCCCCCTGTGCTTCATATTTGTGTTTCTGGATGGCGGGATTGCTAGAATAGGAGCTGCCATAACTGTCAAGTACTGGAGCTTTCATGACCTTCGGGGAACTTAGGGATGCTTCCTGTCAACCTCAAACTGTCAGAATGCCTGTGGTTTTGTGCAAGGCTTGTGCAGAGCAGACAGAGGGTGACTGTACAAGGGAAGTGGACCTGGGTGACGGGGGGATGAGCATTGGCAAGATGGTTTGCAAAAACATAAAGATGCCTGAAAAGGACGGAGCACAGCACTGCAGACAACTCTTCCTAGGATCTGGTGGAGAGCTAGCCAGAGCCCCACACTGGAAGGCTGAATGACATTCCCTGAGGCTCCAGAAAGAGTGTAAAACAGGCTACACCAACCTCATTGTAAACCCTATTGTGGGTTCCTAGACATGGCAACTGAGCTGGAGTCCCCGACTCTGCCATGGAGAAACGTGGTGAACTCACGATGTCTGCAGCAGGGCACCAACCTAGGGATGTATCAGTAGCTGGGTGGATTAAGAAAACACCATGAACACACACAGGAACATCATCCACCTATAGAATGAGCAGCATCCTGCCCCTTCCGGCACTGCGGATGGGTCTGGCCAACATCATGTCAGTATACAAACCAGGTGAGGTTCCTACACAAACAGAGACTGGAAGACCTTGGTTGTTGTACACAAAACGTTTAGCTGAGTTTTGCAAGCTCTCATGTTCTGTAGACTGTTGAGCGACTGTCGTCAACAATAAAATATGGGGCATTGCAAAAGAGCCAGGGAAAAGATCTTGCATACTTCTAGCATCAGACTGCAGCAGTGTCTGAGGTGACAAATGCGCAACGTGGCTGACTTGGCCATCACATCATAGATATTTGCACGGCAAATGTCTTCTTACTTATGTATGAAGTCTAAATAAAAACAAATAGAAATGGGGGAGGGGCAATCAGGGTGTTGGGTCTGTGCAACGTGAAGCCCTGACCTGCTGTTGCTGGTCCCTCTTGTGCTGTAGGGGAGGGCTGAGACTTCAGGATGATCTGGGGAGAACCCGTCCTCCGTGGGAAGCTACCACTAGCTGGAGTTCCAAGCTATCATCCTGTCTAAGCTGTTCTGCCCTGGACAACGTGGTCTGGGAATAGTGCTGGTGGGCAGAGTGAAGCCCTTGACAGCTGTCATGAGTTTTGTGAGGCCCAGACAGGAAGCGGGGTTCATAATCCTCTCTGGGCTGCTCCCATGCTTAGGCTAAGAGAAGCACTGTGCCCTTGACTTTGGTACATGAGCCTGGATGTGGATTCACACAAGTGGGCAGTGTTCAGCGCGCACGGTGTCTCACGAGGTACGTGCCCTATGACCTGACCTGGAGGCAGAAATGGGGCCTTAGCAAGAACGAGACTGAGAGACAGAGAGTGAGCAACATGCTGGCGGGTGCACACGGGCTCTGCCCCTGAAGTCACCCAGCCCCGTTTCTAGTGTCTTCGTTTGTGCTGGCCACAGGGAGAGTGGTGTGTTTGTGTGTGTATGTGTGTGTGTGAGGTGCATATGGTGTGTATGTATGATATATGTGTGGATGGTGTGTGTATATGGTATATATGGTGTATGTATATGATGTGTGTGTATGGTGTGTGTGTGTGTGTGTATGTGTGTGTGTGTATGGTGTGTGTGTGTATGTGTGTATGTGTATGTGTGTGTATGGTGTGTGTATGTGTGTGTATGATGTGTATGTGTGTGTGTGTATGATGTGTATGTATGTGTGTATGTGTGTGTGTGTGTATGTGTGTGTGTGTATGATGTGTGTGTGTGTGTGTGTATGTGTGTGTGTATGATGTGTGTGTATGTGTGTGTGTGTATGGTATATATGTATGGTGTGTGTGTGTATGATGTGTGTGTATGGTGTGTGTGTGTGTGTGTGTATGTGTGTGTATGGTGTGTGTGTATGTGTGTGTATGTGTGTGTATGCATGGGTGTGTGTGTGTGTGTGTGTGTGTGTGTGTACTCTCTATGTCATGTGTAGAGGTAAGAGGACATCTTCTGCTGCTATCCCTGCCTTCCACCTAGTCAAGGGAGGGTCTCTCTGGTTGCTTGCACTGCAGTGTGCACTCCAGGCTTCGTGGCCTGACAGCTTCCTAGGGATTTTCCTCCCACCAACCATCTTTCCACAGAGGTGCTAGGATTAGATATGTACCCCTGTGTCCAGCTTTCACAGAGGTTCTGGGGGTCAGAGCCGAAGTCACCAGGCTTGTTCAGCAAGCACTTTTACCGTCTGAGGTGTCTCTAGAGTCCTTTGATCAAGTTTTTAGCCTGTCTGTGATTCACCCACCCCATCACTCCCCCAAGACAAGAATGACTGCATTCAGCCCAAAGGCTCCTGTGAAATGTTAGTGAGAAAAAAAATTATTTTGATTGGGGGAAAATCCTAAGTATTATGTGTTTGTTAATTTATTTATTTTGTGTTACAAACAAGGAAAAGGAGGTTAAGAGATTTTCCTGAAGTCACAAAGACACAGACAGCCAATGGCAGTGCAGTATGAAAGGAGAAATGCCCCTGTATTCTCAAAAAGATTTTCTTTGTGAGGGGGAGAGAGCCATTCCCACAGCCCTGACACCCCAGCAGGCTGAACACTGCTCTTTCTAGGGAAGTATAAAGTAGCACCTCCATCTTGTCTCTGCAAGCCCCTGCTCAGGAAGCATGTTTGCCATGCATTGCTGCTTGGGAATCTGTGGGAAACAACTGGGCAGGGTTGGCTCTTAGCTTACTTTAGTCTGGGCCTCCTCATCAGGGACATCCTGCCTGTTCCCCACAGCTCTTGCTGAAGCCCATCTGCCTTGTGCCCCAAATGCCCATGAAAATGGTATTTCTTTCCTTTCTCAGCTCACTACCTAACTCAAAGGTCTTAGAGGTGTAAAAAGAGCCAGTCTCCCCCAAGCGTTTCCCAGCTAGGTCCTGAGTGAACCCCCAGAACCTCTCTCTTTTAGTCGCCTTACAGTTCCTGCTGTACAGGGCCAACTGGTTCAACTGATTGTGTTTGTGTGTCTCTGTGTGTGTTTTGTCTGTGTGCTTGTATGTGTGTGCCATGTTGTCTCTGTGTATGTGTGTCTCTGTGTGATGAGGGTGTGTGTGTGCTGTGTCTCTGTGTGTGTGTGTGTCTGTGTGGTGAGGTATGTGTGTGCAACTGCACGCTGAGTGGTTTCTTTCCTTTCTGTGGGGAGAACCGCAAAGCTGTGAAGCATCTCCATGGAAACCTGCTCTCCACCGGCAGGCCGCTGTGGTGTGAATACGGAATCCTCAAGGCGGGCGGACTAATGAGGCAACTTAATAGAATGCACGCCAGGACCTTCTAGAGCACGCTCCATTCCTCCAGTCTCTAATTAGCCACAGGCCTCCATGATTCAGGGTGCTGTGCTTCACAAAGCTTCCAGGGTTCCAGTTTTGATGTTTGAACAATTTTGGGGTGTCCCTCTCAGGGAGCCACCAAATAGAGGTCCTCCATAGTAACCTGCAATATAGTCACTTAAAAATGGCAATTTCTCCATAACGACAAGACTCTCCAGCCACCCCACAACCACTTAGATTTCTGCTGTTGCCACAAGGTCCCCACCTTCCCTCCCTCCCCCTCCCTCCCTTCATCCACTGGTATTTTTCAATTCACCTGGAAGAACAGAATAATCTCCCTGGTGGTCTGGAGTTTTCTTTTTCTGCCTTTCTCATTCTGTTCCCTTCTCTGCATTATCGAATGGAGCTTTAGGCTCCAATCAGCGCATGGTCAACCTTTTTACATTTCTGACTCTTGCTGATGAGAGGAGCGGCCATTAGAAGGTGAACTTCAAAGCCTGGTTAGAAAGTTATAGCTATTAGCAGATGTGGTACAATCAGTTCTGGTGAGCTAAACACCCCCAGTTTCTTCCACAGGTGTGCCACCTGCCCCTCCTTTAGGGCTATTGATACTGTTTGGGTGTGTTAGCGGCTTCCCACCCCCACCCCGCCCCCACTCCATGGGACCAACCGGTTCTTTGCCCTACTTCGTTACTGGTTCCATTTTGTTTATCGTTCCTTTGGTGGATCTTTCTGGATCTTTGTGGCAGGAAATAGTGAATGCTTCTAAATTTCAATTAATTAGCCACTTTTGCCCTCAAGATGGTAAAAGCAAAGCCGCAGTATCATTCGAGAAGCAAACTGCACTAAGGTGCGTGTCCTTGTGGAACGGGGACCAGGGCGTGTCATGGTCTCACAGCTCGACATCGCTTTCTAGTTTCCTCTCAGATTTGTTAATGGCTGGCATTTACAACACCCACCAGTGTTACTCTGAGGACGCTCGGGGATGGGGATTCCAGCCGACACATCTGAAGGGTGATGACTGCTTTAGGGACAAGTAGCTGCCTAGAGCCATTGCTCCTCTCCAACAATGAGCTACAGTGGACGAACGTCGCTGTGCCTATTGGTGAATCTGTCTGGCTTCAGGCTTGGCCACATTTTCACTGTCTTGGCTCTTATCTGAGGGAAGACTCTCATCAGAGTGAAGGAAATGCTCTAAATGAGTGAGTTGGCTTATTTACTTAAAAAATTGGCTATTAAGAAAGTCTGGAAGGTATTAAGTAAATTCTATTTTTTCCCAGCAGAATAATCTAAAAATTGAATGCCAAGAGAGAAAATAAACTGCAAAGTCCACCTATACTTCTAACTCCACATGAACTAGACATAACATCACCTCTGCTGGAGACAGAGGACCCAGTAGGGCTTCAGAATTATCTTTCTCATTCATGACTGTGAGTGAAAATGAACTGGACAGCGAAACTCCAAAGGAGCTTCTCTTGTTTGCCTCACAGAGCTCCACCTGTCAGGATGTGGTCCTGGCCCTTAAGATCATAGTCTCTCTTAAGAGGCCAGATTTCTTGGCCTGAATCAGGCCCTGCTTCCTTGTAGTGCCCTCTGGGCCCTGCCAGGCACTGTCTGTGCTGTGACACCTGGCTCCCTCATGCATTCACCATGCATGCGATGCTCAACTGAAATACATGACGTCATGTTTCCTGACAACTCCCCTAACTTATAAAAGTCTAGTGTTTCCTGGTTTGCTCTGAGGACTTTCTCTGAAGAGGTGCCTCTAGATCCCCAGTCATACTCACCTTCCTGTTTACACACGCCTCTCATGGCGGCTCTCCCTGCTTTCTCCCTCTCTCCTTTATTCTTAAAGAATCTTCCTCTCTGGGTTTTAAAGGGACGCATCCCCATACCCCATCATCTCACCCCACTCTCCCTCTCTCTCTCCCTCCCTCTCCCGTGCCCCCCCCCACCCTATATTCTCTCTAATACTCTCCCTCCTACCTTGCTGCTCAAGGTCCTTTCTCCCAATAAACTTCTTTCCTGAATGGAATTATGTGTCAGTTTTCCTTTCTTGGACTGACTGCTACAGTCTTATTATCTTCAGTTGTTAATTATATTTAACACCACTACTGGAATTTATCTGCATAAAGGCTGTTTGGTTTTAAAATGTCCTCCGGGCCCGGGAGGTGGCGAGCCCTCCTGTGAGGACAGAGCTGGAGGAGGTCTATGCTACGGTATGTGTGGAGCCTGGCCTCTTCCTTTTCTGACCAGGAGGGGACCGCCTGTCTTCTGCTGTGACCTATTACTCTGTCACAGGCCCCCAAAGCAACGGGTCTGCCAGACTAACGGCTGAAAAAAATCTAAAATTGTGAACCAAGATAAAGCTCTCATTTTCACAAGTTGGTTATCTCAGAAACTTTGACGCTGCAATTATATGATGAAGAAGAAATTTAAATATGCGAATACGCTTCTGTGAGGTGGCTAACTAGGTGTTAGCAGGCTTGAAAGTCATTGAGGTTGGACCTTCCTTCATGATCTGCAGCTCCTGAAGTTGACACTACAGGACAGTGACAGCTGCTCGGGAGAACGGCATCTGAGGCCTGTCTCTGACCCCAAATGAGGTGCCATCCTGAACAGCCTGAGGGCTTCCAGTGAAGAGCAAAGGCAGCACAGCCCTCTCAACAGCTGTCCAACTGGACCTGGCCATCACTGAAGCAATGCGCAGCCTCTCTTCAGGTGCTTGTTCTAGAGATGTCGAAGCAGTAAAATATGCCTAAACACGGAGGTGGGTAAACCGTCTCTGGACGTCATCTACTGTCAGTCCTTGAGAGCACACCCATCTCACCTTGTGGTAACCCGTCTTCAGTGTGGCACTCTGTGTCCCATCTGAATTCTTTTGACAGAGGTCAGAAGGAGCAGGAAGCTAAGGAGAGGCCAGAGCAAGATTCTAGAACATTCTCTTCCTAACCCAGTGTGCAACTTCAGGGTAAAGTATGGAGTTGCCCTGGGTTCTGTTCTCTGCAGCCCTGCCCTGACTTCAAGTGCAGTTGCACATCAGGCGCCCGGGTCACTTACCATCCCAACCTCACTTCTTAGCGCAGTTCTTTTCGTGAATTCTAATGTGTTCATCCTCTCAGGTTGGATAGTACAGTGATGGCTCTTGCCTGGATCTGGAGTCAAATGAGGGACATGCCTCTGGCTAGTCTGTGAGGGTGTTTCCTGGAAGGATCAGTGTCATCTAATTCAGAGCTGACAGCATCTTCTGCAGGTGGCCCGGGTACACGGAGATTCATGGGTAAAGTTGTTGCTGGTGTCTGCTTGCCTGCTTCTCTCGCTGGTGAGTGCATCAAACAGAGGCCTTTGCTGCCAGTGTCGCCATGGCTGCCAGCAAAGCCTAGCCGCTTTGGCCCTCCATTGTGGACCAGTGCCTCTCTTCTGTCCCTAGGCTCTGATTGGCCATCTAGAGGCCCTCAGGCCCTCAGACTAGCAATGGCACCATCTCAGCTCCTGCACTGTGAAGACGGCCATTGGCAGACTACCTGTGGAGTGTTCTGCGAGCCAATCTGATAAAGCTAACATGATTTAACGTTTATTCATTCTGCAGGTTCAGTTCTTTCAGAAAAAACTCACGGAAGTGCGGGACGGTGGTCCCCATGGCCCTGGATTCCACCAAGTGAGGATTAGCCAGAGAATTTCTTCTCTGCTAAACAGGCGCAGACTTTCCCCCTCGTCATGCTCTAAATAACACGCCACAACTATCTCCACGGCACTTTCTCTAAGTCAGGCATGACAAGGCATCTAGAGGTGACTACAGCACCATGAGGATGTCTGCAGGCCTGTGCATACACCACACCACTTCATGTGAGGGACTTGAACACCTGAGAAGTGTTGGTGCCTGGAATTCCTGGAGCCAAACCCCACCCCTGCCGAGACGTGGCTATTTGCTGTATTTCTGTATCTTTATGATGGAGGATGCTCACAAGGGAGTTCTGGCAGGCAGCCTGGCCTTCCGTGACCCACTCCGCAGGCTCCGATATATCTAGGTACACCACTGAGCTCTGCGCCTAGAGCTCGTACTGGGCATAAGCAAGTGAAACAATAATCAATGCATTGGTCCCACAATCAGACTCAAGCCTCCTATCCCGTCCCTTCCTTCTTAGAGGCCCTGCTTGGTCAGCGCACCCTGAAGCAACCCAGGACCCATCATGACTCAACTCACCAGTATAATAAGGAAGGCTCCTTCATCACTAAGGAAATTCCATTACCAAAGTTTTCGTCTCTCAGTTCCAGAACCTAGGAAGCCATACCAGCTATGGCATAGTTCAGGAATGATTGGCAAGCCTCTGACAAAGCTGTCTCTTCTACAGTATTATGTACATCGTGGTCAAATTTCCACCTTCTTTCTGACATTACCATCAAATGTCATATGTTTAACACGACCATTTGTCTTGACTTCTGCTAAAGCACTGATTTACTGCTGAGGCTCATGAGCTTTGTCCCCTCCCAAAGATACAAGTAATTTTATTCTTGATTTCTGTCTCTACAGACTCTGGCTCTTCCGTGGAAAACCATTCCCTCAGTGTGAATGTTTGGACATGTCTACTGCTGACCTGCTTCTTCCTCTTTCCCCTTACCTGGAGCCAGTTTACCCTGGGATCCTCTTCCCTGACATGAGCAGAGGATGTCAAAGACCTCAGAGACTTCAAGTGCAAAGCTCTTTCAATTTGAAGACTATACATTTATGGGTAAAGCTCTAAATAGACAAGATCCCAGAGGAGCATTCCATCTTCGGAAGTCATGAATTAATGGGGCAAATGGAATTTTCTAAAGCATTTTTGTTTTATTACACAGTCAAAGCAACATAAAGGCTCCCTGACTGTGGTGATTCACGGTGAACACTTCAGTGGCACTGAGCACATTCATCAGTCACCACTTCCTCCTAGTTCCCAAATGTCTACTCTCTCTCCCCAAAGGAAACCTGTACTCATTAAGCAGTTACTCCACCTCAGAAGGTGGTTCTTTTCAAATGAAATCTCTAGTAATCATCACAACCCTTTTTTGAGTTGACATGAAGTTCTGGGAGAGAATTCACATGTAGGAAGTATTTTTGAGCTTGCTTAAAAAAAAAAGTTATTCACAGTAATTTCCAGGAGACAGGGAGCTAAAATGTACCTTGAACTGACCGCCTCCAGGTGAGGACATCTGGAGGCTGCCCTTTGAGTGGCAGTTATTGTACGGCCCCAATGGGCAAGGCACATAAAGGCATCTCCAGTTTCAGGAAACCCATCTAGCCCTTTCCTCTAGAAGTTTCTAAATGACCGTTGGCTATGGGGCTGTGAGGAAGACAGCCTGTCTAAAGAAAACCTGTAATTATGATCTCCTCAACACTGAGGGATTGCCAAAAGAATGTGCAACAAGAGAGAATGTTTGTCTTTGAATTAGATGGCAGAGCCTGTGGCTTTGCTGGACTTATCGAGTGGAGGGACCATCTTGTGGCAATTGAGACCAATTCTATTTTCTTTATGAGGATAAAGACCCTGGTATCAGTCACTGAGGAGGGGGTGACCTGTCCAGAGTCAGTCAATTCAGTGTGTGTGTGTGTGTGTGTGTGTGTGTGTTTGCATGTGCATAAGAAGGCCAGAGTTCAACATTGGCTGTCTTCCTCAGTGCTTTCATCTTTGAAACAGGGTCTCTCTGAGCCAATAACACACTGGCTGGCTGGCAGTCCTAGGCATTGCCCTGTCCTTATCTCGGGGGTCACAGGCATTTCATCAAACCTGGCATGATACGCAGGTTCTGAGACTCTGAACTCAGGTCTTTGTACTTGTACGGCAGGCACTTTATTGACTGACCCTGTATCTCCCCTACTCGCAGTCAGCCTACTTTTAACGAGCATTTAGACTGTTTATGTGACGGCACAGATCATGTTAACAGGATTGCCATGACACAGGGCTCCTGAGAGCATGGGGATGATGGCAACGGGGCTTCCTGGAACTTGCTGCCCCACAGAGAGCATCACACACCGCCCTCCTCACATGGAAACGCCACCGTAGATGGGAGACCAGAGCAGCTGAAATGAGACATACTAGTCTAGTACAGAGACAAGATGTTAGCCAAAGGGGACAGGGTGGCTATCCCAAAATATAACTCAAGTCAAAGACTCACATCTGATGAAGGCGTTCTTTAGTGGTAAAGAGTTCAGTTTATAAAAAGCATAAAATCATCCAGTATAGAGCGTCTGAGTGTGGAAGCAAATACGAGCAGAAGAAAAGCAGATGTGGTGACTATAGAGGACTTCACTGCTCTGAGTCTTGGCAATGGATTGATCATCTAAGTAGAAAAATCAATACGGAACCACCAGGAATGAACCTCACTCCAGACCTAAGGGCCAAATGGAAACACACAGAGCGTTCCTTCTAAGCAGCACATCATGAATTATTTTCAAGGTTGTGCAAAACAATCTTCATATAGACTGTAGGTTGGGCCACAAAGCAAATATTAATAATTTGTAGGCACTGCAATCACATAAGTTTTTTCCAGCCATAGCAGCTGAAAACTAGCAAGTCTAACAACAGGGAAGATGGAAAACCCATGTGGAAATCAAACACATCCCTGAGCAACCAACGCCTCAGAAAAGGAGCTTAAAGGATACTTACAAATCTCTCCAGACAAGACATTTTATGAAATGGAGACAAAGCCCATTAAGACCTCTGGGAGCTGGCCCGACTGCCTCTGAGAGGCAATCAATGTGCGCCTCGGCAGAAAGGAAAGAGCCGCACAACCCACCTCCGCCTCAGGGAGCGAGGAAAGGAAGACAAACTGAGACCAAACGACAAGAAAACAGTCAAAATTGAAACAGAAGAAATGGAAAGAACAAAGGGACCAAGTGTTAGTTTCTTGAAAAGGTAAATAAAACAAAATGAATTTTGGCTGCCTTAAGAGCGAAAGACAGAAAGGCTCAAGTAAATCCATAAAGGCAGAAGGCATCAGAGCCGGGCCACCCACGACGCACAAGTTTTCTGTATTTCACAAAAAGACTTATTTATGTAAATAAATAAATTTATCTATCATGTCTGCATGACAGAAGAGGGCATCAGACCCCATTATAGATGGTTGTGAGCCGCCATGTGGGAGCTGGGAATTGAACTCAGGACTTCTGGAAGAACAGCCAGTGCTCTTAGCTGCTGAACCATCTGTCCAGCCCCCAAGTTTTCTGCATTTTAAAAAAAATTATTAGTTTTCAAAAAAAATACTGACTTTATTTTCCTTGATATCAACAAATAATCACGACTGTTCTTCTTTTTTAAAATATTTCTATTCTTTGAGAATTTCATGCAATGTATTTCGATCGTACCCACCTCCCCCAGCTCATCCCAGACCCACTCCTCTCCTCATGGCAGAAGGGGCGGGAAGGTCCTCAGAGCCAGAGGCCGTGGTGGTTACAGGTAAATAGTGCTTTCTGGGCAGCTGCTGGGCTGACTGAGCCCAGAATCCCTCAGTCCCTCATCTGCCTAGGGAATGCATGGCACAGGGCAGGCAGCCATACACAAGGAGTGGAAAGAAGTTCTGCTGCTTAGCCCACAGGTGAGACACAAGTGCGTTCAAAACGGTGCAACACTGTAACAAACACGCTGTATTAAAAGCCCGTTGGCAGTGGAAACTGGTCAACAACGATTTTTTTAGTATCCCATCTGAACTTCTGAAATTTCAGAACATAACGCTTGGGTCTTTAAGAGCGTCCAATATAGTACAAAGCTGATGAGACTTGAACTAAAAGAAAGATTTTTCTTTTAAAGACATTTTTGGGGTGTGTTTTTGTGTGTGACCAGAGGCCAGTGTCAGACGGCTACTTCAGTTTCTCTCCACCCTACTTTTTTTTTTTTTTTTTTGAGACAGAGTTTCTCACTGAACCTGGAACTCGTCCATGTAGCTGGAGCCTGGTCCTGCTCCACCCGACTGCCAGGCGTGTGCCCCTGCATCTGGCTTTCACATACTCCTAGGGTCAAACTCAGGTCCTCGTGCTTATGTGGCAAGCACGTTACCAACTGAGATGTCTCCTCATCCCAGTGACACTAAATATTCTACAAGTATTCTTATAATGGCCTTGATAATGGCAAGCAAACTGTGGTATCAGAGAGATGAGAAGGCTCTGTTTGTTTTGAGTGCCCTGTGAGGGACAAAGGCTATGTTAATTTTATGTTCATTATGCATTGGATTTTCGAATATAAATATATATTCAACACACAGCAATGGCCTTCAGCATACCTAATAGCTTATTCACACACATACATGTCCATTCACTAGAGCAATTTATTATACATAGTTGTAGGCATGAACGCAGGTATTGGCTTGAATGAACATGCCTGTTAGCCGTGAGCCTTCCAGGAAGTTCGTGAAGCTCAGAAGCTCAGTTCTTCAGAAACTCATAGAAGAGGGCCTGAGCCATTGACTCTCAGCCTCATGGTGCTATGGTCAGAACACGTCCACGTCTCTCCTCCGAAGAACTTTATCTTCCGTGGACTTCAGAGATGTTTTGCTAATTGCCTAGAAACCTTTATGAGTACAATTCTGGGCTGCAGAGCAGTTCTCTGAGCCAGTGTTTAAGCACCAAGATACCATCCCTGTATACTTGAGCCTAATATGTAACATCTCCTGGGAAGGGCAAACTGAAAGCAAAGCAGAGAGATGCACCAGGAATACAGGCAGGGGTGCCCCTGTTGCACTGTTGAACTCCCCATCCTGCTCTGCCTTTAGGGTGAAACTTTTAGAAGGGACATTCACTTGCCAGGTGCCCTTTGTCTCCCTGGAGTTTAGTCCATCTCAGCTCACTGGATGACCCTTTCCCCAGGGGAACTGGGGAAGCCCATAGGCTGTGTTACATGCACCCCCGGGCTGGTGCACTCAGTACATGCACTTGCCGGGATGGGAAATGGGGTGAGGAGGGGTGTGTGAATAGGAGGGTAGCAGCACTGTGCAAGATAATAAGGGTAGCAGATTATTGATAAAAATTCCCTGGAGGGACTGGGCATCTCCAGCTGAGTGAAAAGCCAGCTCCAGCTGCCTCGGTTGTTGGACTCTGAGGTACGTGAGCTGTTAAAATGCAGTGGTCTTTGCTGCTCACTCTGGCACCTGCTCACTCTCATCCCCAGAGCATCATGGGAGGCTCAGCTCCCTTGAACATGCCTTGCCTGTGGGTGGGCTCTATCTTTGGCTGGGCCTTGCTCAGCCCATGGCCTTGCCCAGGACTGCGAATCAGGGTATTTGTTTTCAGGTCTCCTTTCTGCTTGTTGAGGGAGCTAAGGAAAGCCTGGTACTCCATAGCCCACCTTAGAGAGTCTCCCTCCCTCCCTGTCTCAGTCTGTCTGTCTGTCTGTCTGTCTCTCTCTCTGTCTAGCTTGAAACCTGTTGTTTCTCCGAAGTTGATGCAGGGAGGGGAAAGGAGCTGTGGGAGGAAGGAGGGGAAGGATCCTGAGCTTGGCAGGCAGTGGGAGGGTGGAGCAGGCTCTCAGAGCCAGGTGGCAGCTTGTGGGAGGGGGGAGGGGCTGGACAGTGAGATGGGGCTGACAGTGGGGCGGTAAGTCAGAGAGGCGTGGAGCAGGAGAGTCTAGTGTACTGTCTTTGGGCTGCAGGAAAGGCAAGCGGGGGCAGGCGGGTTTCTGTGCCCTCTGTGAGTGAGGCCTGCAGCTTTGGAAAGAGGTCATTTTGCATTTGGGTCTGGAGTGAGACAATAACCCCGTCCCATTAGCTTAGAGAGAAGCCTGCAGATCTGGAAGCGTCTCATTGCTGGGGGAACGTGGAAGAGCTCAGCGTCCAGTGGTGGCAGCTTGGCTCAGGCACTGCCTCTTGATTGCCAAGCTGGGCTGGCTGCTGGTGACCAAGGATGCTTTGTCTGTGGTCATTCACTGTAAAGGAGGAGAAGGCCCGACAAGGGCGGAGGCCCTGCGATCCTGGGTGAGGCACGAGATGCTGAGTGAAGCATCTTGGGAGGCAGATGAGGGAGGACAGTGGTTATTTTGAAAGTCAATAGGCAGGTCCTAAAATTGCTGTGTGGGGAAGTGCCACTCAAGGCCACCTCCTGGACAGCACGCCACCACCACCTCTGCTCGGGAGCCAGCCTCCGCTGCCACGCCTCGCCTGCTCTGTGTGTCTGCCAGTTCCAAAGGCAGTGCTGCTTCTGTTTCTCCTCCTGAGCATCGCCTCTCAGAATAAGACAGAAGCACTAATGGCTCCGTCTTTCCCAAAGTCAGGTTACCATGAGATAGCTACCGGGAGTGGTTCCCACTTGCCATTTCTGAATTAATCATGGAGCGAGGAGAGCGTGAGAAGAAGTGGCACGGCTAAATGGAGCTTGTGGGCTTGGAGAGGGCATGGGGGACAGGGACAAACTCTGCCATTAGTCTGAAAGGAAAAATAAGGGTTGCCTGCCTTACCCTCCCCTGGCCTCCTCTGCCCCTCCCCCGTCCTCCCCTGCACTTCCTTTCAGCCTCTTAACCAGGACTGACCATGTCTCTTTCCTGCCCCGTGCAAATTTAGTGATGTCTGGAGACGGGTTTCCCAGCTACGAGGAGGGTGCTCCTGGTACCTTCTGGGTTAAACATCAAGGACACTGCTTAGCATCCTGTCTTGGGCAGGATCACATGAAGTCACCATCCACAGCTGCCAGTGTGTCCAAGCTGAGAAATACCAAGCCTGGCTTTTCTAAAAAAATGTATCAGCAAGAGAGTGTGTGTATGTGTGTGTGTGTGTGTGTGTGTGTGTGTGAGAGAGAGAGAGAGAGAGAGAGAGAGAGAGAGGGAGAGAGAGGGAGAGGGAGAGAGAGAGGTGTTTCACCTATTCAGATATTTATCAGAAGCTGAGGGCCACCATCATTTCCAAGATCCAAAAGGAAAGGACATAAACTTGAGAACACAAGTCTACTGGACTTCCATTTGAATGAAGACCAATAATAACCTGTAAGAATTTCAGCACAATGGGACTAAAATGTGCCTTTTGTTTGTTGTTTTGTGTATCTTGTTGTTTCTATCAGTAACAAACCTGTGTGCATGTGTGGCATGTGTGACCTGTGGGTACACGTGTTTGCATATGGGTACATGTGTGTGCATGTGTGTGTGTATGTGCATGTGGGTACATGTGTGTGCGTGTATGTGCTTGTGGGTATGTGTGTGTATGTGCATGCGGGTACATGTGTGTGCATGTATGACATGGGGTACATGTGTGTGTGTGTCAAGTGTGGCCTATGGGTACATATGTGTGCATGTGAGAACATGTGTATGCATGTGTGGCATGTGGGTACATGTGTGTGCATGTGTGTATATGTGTCATTCATCAGGTGCCATCTCCCTTGAGATAAGGCAGGGTTTCTCATTGGAATCTGGGGTTTACTAATTAGGCTGGGCTGGCTGGCCTAAGAGCTCCGGGAAGCTGGAAACACACCAATACTCTTGCCTTTTTAAGTCTTTTCTGGTAACCCAGCTCAGGGCCTCATGGGTGGGCAGCACACACTTTACTGCCTGAGCTGTTTCCCCAGTCATAGGTCTTACAGGGAAAAGATAACAGCTTCTCAGATTGCAGGTAGGTAAGAGGCCGCATCTCACTTCTGCTTAAAGGTGAACTGAAATGGTGCCTGTGAAGACTGCACTCTTCCCTGATGGCTTGCTGACTGTGTGACCAAAGCAGTGGCCAGTGAAGGCAGGACCTACCGTGGTACAGACCTCGAGTTTAATGCAGTAAAATGCAAACCCGCTGTTCCAGCTTCTCACATTCTCCCTGCTTCGCCAGACCCTCCCTAAGCTCATGAGTTCTCATCTCCAAGGGCTGCCTGCCTGGGGTCACTCCTGCTGGCCACCACCCCTTCTGGTGCACTCTAGACACACCCACCTCGTGTCGCCCGCATCTTCACGCTTGTCTGCTCTCCAGGCTTCCGGCTGCTCCTCTGCGCTTTCATCCAACCTGTAACCTACCCATAATGCCTTTGTGGAACCATTCCGAAATGCTAACCCACTTCAAAACCTTATGTGTCACCTCTCCCATTACTCCTAGGAAGATTCCAAGCTGTGCACAGCCATTTTACGACCTGACCTATCTGTGGTCAGTGTGCAGCTCTTCTCTGAGCTGCTCTCCAGGCTGGGAAATCTCATGCTGTGTCATTTATCCTACACTGGACACTCACACTCTCATCAGCAGCCTACTGGAAGCCTGCTCATACTTCGGGTGTCCTTCAGGTCTAGGAGCATGCTGGGATCTGAAGGAAGAGCCTGGCAGGCCTGTGCCTGCCACCTGCATCGACCTGATGGGTCACCACTGCACATGTGTTCTCAGAACCGTGGCTCCCGAAAGGCTGCACACGGCACACGAAGGATCCCGTGTTCCTTCTTGCCATCATGCCTTAACACAATGCCAGAGTTCCCCCGACTCCTCGAAGGATACATGATTAAAAACAGCTTTGCTCTAATAGGGCTAATTTAACGTGGTGATTGTAATTGGCTTCGTTTCCTCATTTCATTTGATGGGAGAAATTCTCAAAGCTGAGCTGCATTTGAGCTACCCTTTACCAGGGTAGGAAGTCCCTCTACCTTAAATCACAGGAACAAGATCTCCAAACACCTCCTAGGCAGGTCCTTGGCTCTGGAGATGGCTGTCTTTCTGGCTGCAAACGGACAGTTTCTGAAACCACCGAGAGTAATTCTGCAGGCTGCTGCTCTGCTAAGTAGTTCCTGCCTTTCCCAGGATCGGAGTTACGATTGTGATGTCCTGGTCGGATGCAGATGCAGAGCAGAATGACCTTACCGCAAAGGGCACCGGCGGGAAGGAAATGCTTGGGATGCACATGCCTGAGGGAGGCTGGCAGGATGGAGGCCGGAGACAGCAACACACTGCAAACAGCCAGGCCTATCATGGTCAGAGGGGCTGCACGCATGTGGGGAGACCTCCATCTACTGAGGCAGCAATGCCCTGTGAACAGGTTACTGCTTGGGGGAGCGAGGCAAGAGTGTAGTCCAGGATACTAGCAGGGAGCTGTGTGGGGGGCCTCACGAAGGTGTCCTGCAGCCCGGGGAAGGTACTGGTCCAAGTGTCCAGCCTGTTTCACCCTTGAGACTTCATCACCCCACAAAGGGGTGCACTCCACACCATGGGCCCATGTGGTGGTGCTTCCCAGCATCCCCACAAGCCCTGAAGTGGGGGCCAGAGAAACAGCAGCAGACAGTGACTGACTGTGAAGCAAATGACCTAGGACATTTATGCAAGAACAGCCTGCACAGGTACTGACTGTGATGCTAGACCCGGGATGTTTGCACGGCCCGGTAGCTCCAGTCTGTCATCATCTGGCCCTGGTTTGAGAGCTCGTGTTAGGACTTAGCCGTTCAGCGTCACCTCTGATGAGGGCACAGTTTGAGTCTTTGTGTGTCTATTTATAGAAAACATTTGGCTCCACTGGGCTCTGCCTTTCATATCAGTTTTGTTCAATGGGTGGGCACTAAGGTCCTGAGAACCTGCAGGGCAAGTGCAGAGCGGATTCTTCCACTGTGATATTTCTGGATGCTCCTTTTTTAATTTTTAGAAATTGTTTTGTTATTTTATGTGCGTAAGTGTTTTTTGCCCGAATATATGTTTGCCCATCATGCGCATGCCTGGTGCCTGCGGAGGCCAGAGGAAGACAATGGGTCTTCTGGAACTGGAGTTGCCAGCGGTTGAGAGCCACCGTGTGGGTGCTGGGTATCAAGCCTGGTTCCTCTCCAAGAGCAGCTAGTGATCTTAACTGCTGAATCATCTCTCCAGCCTCTGTCTCCCCTGTTTAAGTAGGGCTTCTGATAGAGTAAGTAGGAAAATACCCATTTCAAAGGCTGCAAACAGAGATTACAATGTTAAAGGCTACTGACAAACAGCCTTTGGAAGGTGGCAGGTAGGCGTCCAGTTGTGGTTTCTGCACTGTGCTAAAGTTTAGGCCCGTTGTCCTCTCTCTCTGCCTTTCGCAGTTCTCGCCGGCTCGCTTCCTGCCTCTCTGCCTTGCCTTTGCTCTCTGTAATCTCCCAGCTGAACACTAATGTTTTTCTGTGTTTTTGCTTACTCTGTTCCTCCATCTCATTTTCTTTCATCCTGTTTTTGTTTTCTTTTCTGTGACCCTCTTCACTGAAAAAGTGAGACATAAAATATTTCAGAGTATTATATCTATCAACCATAGTTGCTTTTCATTGGCCACTTACTGATCTATTGATATTTTTATGTCTTCGTGGCTGAGTTTTTCGAGGTGGCCGGTTGGTGGTGTGGGCTGGGAAGGTGGAGGGAGAGAGGCGCAGGTTGCTGAGTCCTCAACAGCTTTTAGACGTTCAGATATACAGAGACACAGTATGAGAAGCTTCGCCATCGGTTCTAGTCAAGCACAGAGACGATCTGGTAACCAGATGGCTTCTGCTTGGCAGCTTGTCAAGTGAAGTGTTTACCGGCTTGGAAAGCCCATTTCAGAGCACCGTGTCCTGGGTATTTGTGATTCTGTTTATGTCCTTTTTCTCCACTGGCCGCGGATGTGATGTTCCCATTTGTTTTATGGAGTGCTGACTGTTCATTCTCCCCTCACTTTACTGATTTGAACTCCTTATGCAATAATACTTCCATTTCCTTATCAAGTTTTATGCGGAGGAAATATGCAGTTGTATATTTCATCATTCATAAATTTAATTTTAATAATCCCATGTTTATTTGTTAGCCTGTGATTCTATTTCACAGAATCTGGAAGAGTTATGGCATATCTGAAATACTTCATGAAGTTCTACATCTTTCTAAGAATCAGTGAGTAGCTACATTTGGGTACAAAGTCTCTTCTCAAACCTTAAATTTCCTTGTACACTGGATATAGCTGCAATCCCCCCAAAGATAAAGCAATTTAGAAGTTAGGTAGGAGAATTAAAATGCCTTAAGCATAAATATTGACTAGGGTAGTACAATACTTTATGATTCTGTTAGGAGAGTTAAAAATAATGTTAATTGCACCAGAGAATAAGTTTCTCACAGAGGCTTTGTTTAACACTCTCTGGCTTAACTTACTCACACGCTGGAGACTGAGTTCACATTGGTGGGCAGTGGTGCATAGAGGCTCAAGTCTGTAACCCAAGCCTTCAGGAGACTGAGGCGGGCATGCTGCCATGACTTCAGGCCAGCCTGAGTGACAGAGTGAGAGAGGGTTGCAGGATAAAACACAAAGAAAAATGAAAAGCAGGAGAGAAGAGGAGGAGGAGAAAGAGGAGGATAATGATGATGAAGAAGAGGAAGAAGAAGAAGAAGAAGAAGAAGAAGAAGAAGAAGAAGAAGAAGAAGAAGAAGAAGAAGAAGAAGAAGAACAAGAACAAGAAGAAGAACAAGAACAAGAACAAGAACAAGAACAAGAACAAGAACAAGAACAAGAACAAGAACAAGAACAAGAACAAGAAGAACAAGAAGAAGAAGAGGAGGAAGAAGAAGGGGTCATTTATATTGGTCCATAAAATTTAGAGATTAAGATTTACTCAGCTCTGTGGACACGGAAGGGGTGGCTGCTGCCCATGGTTCTTCATATTTGTGCCACATTGTGGAAGTTGTATGACTGTTTCATGTCAGATCTGACAAGAGTAAATACTGCATAGCTCTGAGAGACATTGGTGTACAAAGACCCAGTTTGTGGCACTTCACACCAAGTGGGAAATGTTTTTCGACATGTGCAAGATCACAGGCAGAAGAGGATGGAGCAGGGAGATCAGAGTCTGCTCTAGGGGTGAGTGAAGCCCCGAGTGAGCACGTGTTGCTGCTGTGGGTACCACCATGTCAAGAGCCAATGCCTCAGCCCCATGAAAATGACGAAGTCTTTCCTGTGTGAGGTTTGGAGGGATGTCAAAGCTTGGTCCATGTGTGAGCACTGACACTATGCAGAAAATATTCACCATAGCTTTCTCTCCACAGTGTTTACACCCTAAAGACTGCTCCTCTGCAGAGATGAGCTAAACTTAAGCAATAAGCCTACCTCCTTGCTTAGCTGTGTGTAATAAACATGCTAAGCTTCCAGGGTGCTATGGCTTCCCATCAGAATGAGTACAGCACACCCAACCCCAGCCTTCATGTGTCCAAGTAGACGTCTGTCCCTTCTCATTCCCTCATTGCTCCCAGTGAGGGTTCGAGGACCCACACCATTCAAGACTGAGGCACCCTGCCATAGAGGAATATCCAACTTCAGGAGTCTCATAATCAAAGGAATAAAAGAAGGAATAAAGGATTCATAGTCCTGATGATAATGCAAAAGTGTTTGCAAGCTTTCTGAAACTGTCCACGTGGAAGCTGTTATCAGGAGTGATGTATATTTTTTAAAGAAACAGTAGTAGGCTTATTCCCTATCTCCATTTATTTTTTAATATTTAAGCATCGGCAGAGGAAATTGTACTTGTCATTGGCAGAGTGATATATTATTATTTTTTCCCGCTTCTTAAAGATGCTTTGTGGATTCCGTTCATTCAGCTTAAGAGCTTAGGGCATTATGACACAGATCTACTCAAAAAGGAAATCACTGCAAGCTGCTTATACCCCACACACTCTCCTTTTGTCAGCTGGGAACTGAATTGCACCTGGAAGGTTTAACCACAGCTCAGCAGTCCCTCCTCCTGTGCACCATCCAGCCCATGGGCTAGACATACAGAAAGCTTCATCCAGTTTGGGCTAAATCTCTGACAAGTCAGCCGAAATTAAGGTGGCTCCTCAGCCCCCAAAACAGTAACACAAATAACAAATAAATAGTAACAAATAAATAATAACAAAATAACAAATAAATCCATTTCCATTCTTCAGCTCCGTTCTTGGGCAACATTTTTAGTCTGGGAAACTTGATCCCAACCAAGATGAATTTTGAATATAGCATAAAGAAATACTGACACAATGTAATCTACTAAATCAGATAGACTTTAGCTCTCCCAGAATTAAAGCACAAAGCAGAGAGTTACAACAGGATGTGGTCTTAGCATGATTTTGCATTTCTCCATTTAAAACCAAAAGTAAATAATAAATTTCAAGTTACTCACTCATGGATTCAGTTAACTTGGCCATTGTCATTTCTTCTTTGTGCTTTTCCTGGGGAAGAGATAAAAAGACAATTATAAATAAAATATATCTTCAATATGAATAGACGTAACATGCTAGTTACAGCCCTCTCTTTATCCTAGGTCAGCTACATTACAGCTCTGTTAACAGAGAGTCACTGTAAAGAGGATTTTAGAGCATTCAAAACCTTCCATTGCTCTTGGCAGCGAGTGTCTGTCACACTGATCTCGGATATATATAATTGGTGACGCACGACCAGTTTTCAAAACCTCTTTGACACTAGAGTTTTGACATCCATATGCCAAATTTTTGCTCTCTATTTTCCCTCATGGGATTCTTTTTTTTTCTTTTTTTCTTTGTATTTTTAGAGCTGATATTTTTGTAGTCATTTAGTTTCCAAAAAAACTAGGTAGATTTTAGGTATCTCCTTTTGTCTTACTTTTAAGACAAAAGGTTTCTTTGGAGTTTTATGAAAGTCATTGTTTGTTTCATAGCTCTCTAACCTTATCTATTTTCAGCTGAAAACATATATAGGTTATAACCCACTGAGTCCAAGAGTCAACTGATCCACCCAGAGACTGAGTTTGTCCTAATTAAAAGGAGACTTAGGAGCCGTTGAGAATAACTGCCCTCTCTTCTGGGAAGCTTTCTTCTGTTTCTTCGATAACTTTGGGTTTCCTTTATATCCTCAGCTTCTAACACAAGCAGAAATAAAATGATACTGATTTTATTCCTTCGTAGTCTTGGCTGGTTGTGAGATTAAGACATTCTCGCCCTAAACCATGAAAGATTACCTGGGAAAACTATTCTCTCATAAACCCATGCCTGCACGCAGTCACAGGAGCATGAGTGAGCAGCTTCCTAGCCCTACCCACGTGTGTGCACGCGGGCATGTGGAAGTTAGAGAGCAACCTTGGGTGCCAGTACTCACCAATCGCTTGAGACAAAGACTCTACGCTGCTCCCTGCTGCAAACCCTAGGTTAGCTGGCCTCTGAGCTAGGGGTGCTGCTGTCTCCACCTTCCATCTCACTTGGAAATGCTGGGGTTACTGGATCTAGCTGCCTGTGGGTTGTTCAGCAATGGCTTACCCATCAGGCCATCTCCCTAGCTCTTGAGCCCCATTTCTACACCTGTGACTATTCACAGACATGGAAACACCATCTTGTAAATATCAACACAGCACACCCGGTGCTGCAAGCCACCAAGCACACATCTTCCTGTGTCAGTAAAAGCAGACTACCTCATCGTTGTGGGACTTTGTGGTTCTCATCCTGGGTGGCAGAACTCTCTTACACAGAAAACTATCCATGTTATTCATTAAAAGAATGTATTCCTTGTACACTGCATTTATTCACTTTTGCTATTTCATAGAATGTCATGGCAAGCATCGTGCCTCGCTCCATTACCCACATGAAGACTGTGCTTGCTCGTATGAGCTGCTGCCTTCCCCTCACGCTGGTCAGCCTGACATCTGCACCCTACTCTCCATCTTTGACAAAATAACAGGTGAAACTCGGTGCCTTACTATTTTATACTGTTTTCCTGGCCTCCATTTGCTTATAAACAACCACAGTCTCTGGCATATACCACCATTCGTGTCATTGACACTGGTTTATCCCACTGTGTTTCGGGTCCTCTGACATCAACATGTATGTCCCCAGGAACTCAAGGTGGCGCTTCAGTCTCCCCATGGCCAGCCTCACAGGATGCTGAGCAGATGGCAGCTCCTTGGCTAGCACGTGAGAGGATGTGGCCTGCTGGCTCAGGGTAGCACAGTCAGCAAACCCATTATGTATTCCCACTCTGAAAGGTGAGCTTTGATTGAGTGGCGACAGGATTTTCAAGTCACACAAGTCTGTGTTCATAACAGTGAAAGCAGGCGCTTTTATTTAAGACACCTAGTCCACTGTAGCTTATGTGGCGATGCTGAGAAATAGCATGATGTGGGCCAGTAGAGAGGCTGAGAGTCCTGTGGCACAGCCAAGTACAAAGGCCAGGAAGAAGCTGGCATGGCAATACCAGTGACAGATTCGTGGGCCAGTGGGCTCCGCAGCTGTGGCGTTTCAGACAGGGACTCAGGGGCTTCAACCTTGGGCTGCAGGAGCTCTGCCACCCAGCCCTGGCTTTACTTCTGACCCCAGGCCCACTGCTTTGCTGCCTGCACCTCTGCTTGTTGCACCCACACCCTTGACTTTCTTCTCCTTTACTGGCTGGCTCCAAGTTCCTTCAGGCCTCACTTGGGTTACAGTTTGCTTCTGCCTTGTTCAGAAAGGAGACCCCAACATGACCCAGTGTGCTGTCTAGTTTTGTGTTGACTGGGCACAAGCTACAGTCACCTGGGAAGAAGGAAGCACCACCAGATTGGCCTTGTAGACAAGCCTGTGAGGCATTTTTTCCCTTGATGTTTGCTATGGAAGGGCCTAGCTCTCTGTAGGTGGGCCACCCCTGAGCTGATGGTCCTAGGTGCTGTAAGAAAGCAGGCTGAGCAAGCTGTGAGGAGCCATCCAGCAAGCAGCACCCCTCCATGGCCTCTGCATCAGCTCCTGCCTTGAGCTCCTGCCATGACTCTCCTGGATGATGGACTACAAGTTGCTTTTGGTCTTATTTCCCCCACTGCAATAGAAACCCTAACACAGGCACCCAGATTCCGGGCATTCCGTCTTTAGGAACTCCTTCAAGTTCATCGGTCTTCCTGTGTGTGACTGTATCTCTTTCCACTGCAAGGCTGCCATGTTTCGGACTCTATCTGGTCCTTGCAACTCTTTTTCACTCCAATATGGTGGCTGTCTTAGCCTTAGAGATGCTGAATTCTAGTTGTATCAATCGTTTTCCTCTTCCCTGTAGTTAAAGGAAAGCTCTGACATCGTGAAAGGAGGGGTCTGTAAAAATCCTGAATTTAGCTATTCAGTCTGACTCATCTGTAGCATGACATACAGTGGGAATCACGACATATGTTTTGGGGTAAGTAATTTAGTCACTCCTCTGGATGTCTTTAAACTCCTTATGGCCTTCCCTCATTATCAGAAAGTTGGTGTTTGCAATTACATGGTATGTGGACCCAATAAAGCATGCACATTCCATTCTTGGTTCCAAGTAAGTGTCCCATATTCTAAGCCAAGCCTTCCCTCCATAGTAAAGGACTTCCTGGTTGTTGGATTTGCATTACTGGAAAGAGATTCTGAAATATAACCCAGCAAAACTGAAAGATATTCTGCTAGCAACGATCAAGTCCAGCCCCACAGAGATGGCAGCTGATGAAACTAATCCCAGGAGAGACGGAGCCTCTTCAGAAGAGCGATTCCAAGTGACTATCAAGTCGTCTTTCTACCTACCCCAGCGGCTCACTTTTCCTGCATCCGGTCTTCCCAGCTGCCGTCTGCTCAGCACTGTCTTCCCGTCCTCCACCCTTGACACTGAAGGCTGGCTCTCAGTTGCCCCCAGGAAATCCTCAGAAACACAAACCTGACCTAGCCACTCTGCTACAGTGTGAATGTGAACTTTCTCCTCCAGGCTCATATTTTTGGACACCTGTCACTCAGCTGCTCTTGCTGCTTGGGGGAGATTGTGCGATCTGCTGGCCATGCGGTTGGATGGCAGATGAAGGGCTGCATAGGCAGGTCCCGAAGGTTATAGTCTAGTTTTCCTTCCATTTTGGCTCCCTGCATCCTGACTGCCTTGTGGCATAACAAACTGTGCTGGGAGCTTGCCTCAGGACCTTCTCCAGCCAAGGTACTTTCCTGCTGCAGTGGAGGGCAGCCCTTGAACCATGAGCCCAAATAAGTCATTTCTCTGTAAGCTGTTTAGGATTTGGGTATAGTGACGAGAAAGTTATAGTTGTTCCTGGTTAAAGATGCTGTAGGCGCTGTCTTCAGTCAGAGCTGGCTGCCCTTGGCTCTGCCCTCTCCCACTTACACCCTGGCTGCACCCCTGCACCCAGGGCTGTTTTGTACCTTCCTGCCTGGTTAGCAGCATTCTTTCTGTCTAGACAGTCCAGATTCTGTTTGTCCTTCTTTCCTGTCTCCCAAGTTAATCCCAAAGAACTCCACTAGCTGCTATCCTGTCTAATTTCTCTGTTCTTCCTGATCATTTTCTTGGGTTTATTTGTAAATGCTGTGTTCATGCACAGACAAATTCATGCTTCACATCCCTGCATGGCAAGAGAAGGCTCTCATGACCCCCTTCCTAACTGAGGAGCAATGGCAGTCGATGGCTTCTGGGGGAGGCAGAGCCAGATTCCTTTAAAGGTGTCACACTTAAAGGTGACACTCCCGTGGATTGCCCCACAGCCATGAGGCAAATGAACAGCATAAACTGGAGTCACGGCAGGTAGGGTGGTGGGTGGATCTTAGAGGCATTAAGGGGAAGAGTTGGGTGAATGTGACAAACTACATTGTATGAAGTGCTCAAAGAATTACTAAAATATTTTTAAAAAATCAAAGATGGGCTAAATAAAATACATAGAGAAAAGCAGCGATGTTTTTCTGAGGACAGATCCTGCCTAATCCCCACTGCAGCCCTGGGAAAGGGCTGCCGGACCAGGTTGTACCCATCTTCTGAGTGTGACTACAGTAGCCTTGAAGATGACCAAACAAGCAGCACCTCTGGGTGCGGGGACTTTCCCATGCAGCGCCTTCCTACAGGAACCCAAGGGTCCTGCACTGGAGGTCATCATCCACCTCAACGCCTCCCTTCAAATAAGAAAACCAGAGCTGCAAGAGTCTTGTTTGCTCCTAGAAGGATTTACACTGGCTTGAGGGCTGGCATTCTTTTTTACTGTATGTCCAGCTTGGGGTAGGGAGACAGCTGAGTGTGAGGGAGAAAATTTGAATGGGGGAGTTTGAAGCCTGGTGAAGTAGGAGATACTGTCCTGACTTGACCACTTCTTAGCCATTTACTAATTCACTATGGTCATTTCAGCCTCTCCTGTGTAGATGGGAGAGATGTGGTGTGTGAATGCCCTCATCCAGGGGCTTGCAAAGCACGCTAGACGGTGGACATAAACACTGAGGAGTTGGGGCTCATGTGTCCCTAATTCCCCTCAGCTACTGTGTGGAAGCCAGGGGTTATGGCTGCTTTTACCAATCTGAGAACAAATACTCAAATACTGACTTCTGGCATTTGTGGGGGGGGGGGGGAAGGGAGGGAACCAAAAAACAAACAAACCCAAGACTGCCTCAGGGCAGACTCTTCAGGAGTGTGACCGCGCCTTCATCCCCTCATCAAAACAAACACCAGGCTCTGGGGCCTGGTGTCCTGCTCAGGAGGGCAGCCTCTTGTGGTGACATCTACACTCTGCAGGGTCACAGAGATGCTAGGGTTAAGCAGAAACATGATGATGTGTTTGAACCAAACTTGTCACAGGTGCTGAAGGACATCACTGTCTTCTTAGGATTGCATCAGACCCCCCACCGAGCTCTGACTCTCGGGGGGGTCATGAGTATTTAATGTTCTGTCTGATGGTGTTATCTGCCACAGCGGGAATCAACCAAGAGTCAGCAGTTGCTGAGTGATTGCGCGCGTGCCCACGCGTGCCCGCACGTGTGTGTGTGTGTGTGTGTGTGTGTGTGTGTGTGTGTGTGTAAGAGAGAGAGAGAGAGAGAGAGAGGGAGAGAGAGAAGAGGGAGCTGTGTTTATAGAATAGAGCTTTCAGAGGGTGGAGGAGGCTCTCTTACTGCTTGAGGTCCCCTCAGACTCCAGTCAGGGGCTGGTAGAGTCAGACCCCAGCATGAAGCATACACACCCCACCTGCTAAAACCTTGAAGCTTTTTAAGGATGAAGGAGAGGCTCATTTAACCTGATACATTTCAAATCAATCGTATTTGGATCTCGGATATTTTTATCTCTCTAAACTATGCTCATACTCACCAGAAAACTATGATCTCCTTTTCAAATTACAAACCTTCAAAGGAACATAGATTGCAAGATGGGAGGAGAAAGTGCCATTCTATAAACTCTCATCTCCAAATGGAACTCACCCACAGGTTAGCACTGGGCCTCAAGCCTCCTGCCATGGTCTTCAGGATCTCTACAAATGTAGTTGCTATGTCCCCTGGCTCCTCCCCATGCGAGTCACCGGATGACACAGGCACATCCTCAGGTAAGCAGCCAGCTGGGTGCTCCCTGCTTGTGACATCATTTATATAACCTTGAGTAGCTCTTGCGAAGTGAAGGCTCAAGCATTTAAGAACATCACTGAACTCTCTGCCTCACACAAAACTAATGGCAACGAGGTGGTCACCATGCTAGAAGGGTTCGGGGACAATGTATATTTAGAATGTAACACTATAAACAGAGATTGTTGTGCAGCTAGTTCCTGAATATTTCCTGAATTGAAACACTTCTTTTCTGGAGAGGAGTGAGTATCTCAGAAGACTCACAGAGCCCCTCCCTGAGACCGTATGAACGGTAGGTGCTGCGGGGAAGATGCCTGTAAGTCGTGATGCATCTGACATTTGTCTGGGCTCACGGTGGGTGGGGATTTTGGTGCCGGGTTACCCCGAGTCACCCATACTCCTGTAAATAACCCCAATAAACTCACAAGTTCATCAAGTTAGACTTGGGTAGATTACCAGTATGCTTAGTCTGCTGTCAGGACCCCATCTGGGATGACAGACATTTGTTAGTGTCTCCCCAGGCACTAACAAAGGCACACAAAGATGGAAATATGAAAATATTTAAAATATAAAAACACATAAACTTGGTGACTGTTTTTTGCACTGGTTGCAGCTCGGTACTACGTCACAACCTCATGGACGATCTCATTTAAGTCTCACAAGGACCTCAAGGAATTGAGGCACAGAATGGTCCAGCAAGATGCCTCGGCCTATACAGCTGGTAAGGAACAGAGCCGGGGGTCAAGGAGTCTTCTTTTCTGTACCTTTGTTTATGACCAGTGGTTCTCAACCTGTGGCTTGCAACTCCTTCTGGGGTCAAATGACCCTTTACAGGAGTTGTCCAAGACCATCTGCATTTACATTATAATTCGTAGCAACTGCACAAGGACAGCTATTAAATAGGAATGGGAATAATATTATGGTTGTGAGTCACCACAGCATGAGGAACTGTATTAAAGGGTTTCAGCATTAGGAACCTTGAGAACCATTGTTTATGACTTTGCTCCTTGCTCCCTAAGAGTTGGCGGGAGGGACTGCTGCTAGAGGCTGTTAGAGCTTAAGGCTGCAGTGGGATCTGGGTCTGGGTTACCTTCACTGGTTTGCACAAGGTGTGTATCACATATGGCAGGTTGAGATGGCGGGTCATACCCACTTTCAGAGGGCTTCCTGATGAGCTGAGAAGATGAGTTGGGACCATCAAAACTGTCATACTCAGGACTGAGAGAAGGAAGAGATGTAGCTAAGAGCCAAGGCCAGAACCTGGGTAAGCTCCCTGCTCCTCTTGTCAAGGGAGGTGGCTGGATGTAGCTCTTTTCTGGATGCCAAGTGATGGGATTTAAAGAATGAAGCATTTGTTATCAGAAAGTTTCCTTTCGTTGCTGTTAGATTCAGTTAAAGATTCACCTGTCGGCGGGAGTGAGTTCTCATGTGCTATTCAGCCATAGGGTGTTGATAATGATAATATTCTCTGCACATCAAAAGCCAGAAGAAAGCTTTCCAAACATTTAGTGTAAAGAAATGATCGCTGTTCAGAGAGACAGATGTGTTTTCCCTGATTTGAGCACCACACAGTGAACATACGCATCAAACACTACATGGCTCCACATGAATCTATATAATTTTGTGATTTTATATACCAGTTAAGGTAAATTTAACTTTATAAAGACCCCTAAGGCAACCTCAAAATTTCATGGTTTGGGGGCAAAACTATTTGTGGGGTATTTGAAGGCAGAGGTGAAGCTCTTGATGAGCAAGAGGCACAGGGTACTTTTGGGGACATGCCCTCTTTGCACAAAGGAATAGCATCTCGTATTCCTTCTGAGGACTGTGACATGCAGTTGCCCTGCTTGGTTCCCTCTGGTGTCACTACTGTGGCTTGTTGATCAGATGATCCATGCCAGTCTGAAGTGCTGGGATGTTTTACCAAAGTAAACACAGATAGACACTCGGGGATGAAGATGAAGTTAGCCAAAGCAGAGCTATGACTGAGATGGTTTGCCTGTCCTGACTCCCAGAGCAAGTTTGTGGCAGGTAGTCCCCTGTGAAAGTGCCAGGCAGATGCTTGGTACCCTCAGTGCTCAATTATCTATGTCTTTAAACTTCTCCCTAGTCCTCATTGGCAGGAAGGAGTAAGAATTCCCACAAGGTTGTGGTGTGCTGGTGAGTGACATTTTCCATATTTCTCTTCAAGAACTGGTTGGTTGGAGTGGTGATGAACAAGAGCCTTCCTTCTTTCTTTCTTTCTTTCTTTCTTTCTTTCTTTCTTTCTTTCTTTCTTTCTTTCTTTCTTTCTTTCTTTATTTCTTTATTTCTTTCTTTCCTTATGGGACCAACCTGTGTAAGTCTGTGTTAAAGCACAAGTTTTTGGAGGGCTGTGAACCAGCTCTCTGAGAAGAGATTGATCTGATGGTGACATTTAAGTTTATTTAATATCGAAGAGCCTAAGTGAGACCGCCCCCGTGAGCTGTGGACAAAGGAACCAGTGGAGCAAAACAAGGAGTCCATCCTAAGCCACCTGGGGCCAGTCACCTCCAGGATATGGCACAAAAGCTTGTTTTCAAAGCAGAGCACCAGGCCTTAGGGACTAGTAGCCACCGGAGCCCTGACCACTAGAATCAGCTAGGAAGCCAGTCCGGAGCCATATAGTAAAGTGCCATTCCAGAAGGATGTGGTTCCCTACATCTCAGGTGCGTTGGTAGTCATGAAAGAAGTCAGGGGAATGTTTTCAAAATGATACTTTGAAAAATTCTCCTTGAGCAAATATGAAATTTACTGGAGCTGAAGATCAAGGAAAATTTATGGGTGGAAACCGTATCATTTTCCTGTGTTTCCTTCCATGCACCTTCGGCTTGAAGGTGTGTTTAGGTAGCAGAGGAGAGTCACCCCAGCACTAAGCACTTAGTAATCAGTTCTCAGCAGCAGGCAGAATGAGGGAACATCACCGTACTCTCCATTTTTACTTCCTGTCTTCTTTATTTTTTATTTATAATTAATTTCTTAATTTTAAATTAATTTCGGCATTTGACAAGATGAGATACAGACACTTCTTCCCATTACTCTAACCAAGGGCAATTTAAAAACTCTGGACATTATGCTTTTAACTTAATTAGTCTGTGTGTAGGTACCTGTGTGCATATTCCTGTCGGTGTGTGTGCTCATGCATGTGCAGTACTGGGATGGTTCCTCATGGACCAGCTACCTTTTTTTTGAGATAGGATCTTTCTAGTATCCTGTATTCACCAAAGTAGGCTAGGTTAGCTGGACCACTAGCCCCAGAGATCTGCCCGTTTCTGTCTCCCCAGTGCTGAGAACCTGTACGTGTGATCCTCCATGCTTGGCTCTTTTTATTCTTAATGAAAACGTGGAGAAATGAGGCTCAAACTCATGTCTGACGCTTATAAGGGAAACACTCTACTGACTGAGCTGTGTCCAGCTCTAGACGCTGTGCTTTAGCATGAGGCTCTGGGGGAAGGTGAGGGAAGGAAACAGACTACACAATGGCAGGGACCCCATGGGCGTGGACTCTCTGGGTTCTCTTTTTGCTTTGTATGCCCAGACTGGACATTGCAGAAACCAGCATCTCAGAAACATCACTGGATACAGAAGACCCTGCTGTCTCCAGTCAAATGATCAAGAAGGTAGAAATTTAAAATAATGCATTTTTATAATAATTTCTATAACTCTGACAAGAAAAGAAGCTAGCAACACCCAGGCTGAAAGCCAAGGTTCAACAAGGAACTTAGACCTCTACCCATGTCAGTCTGTGAGGAGACAGAGTATGGGGCCTGGGTTTCCATACAGAGGTTAGGGGGCTCCTCAGGGATCAGGTCCGGAGTCTGGACATCTACCTGGATCTGGCAGGAGAAGGTGGCTCTGCCCATCCACCCTGAGGTGCTGTTAGGAGCAGCGCAGAGTTGGGACATTTACCACTATTTAACTCTATTCAACCACAGCCAAGCTCCATTCACAAAGGGTCAGTGGAGACCACACTGAAAGTAACAATGAGACATTCTTCCCGCCTCAGTTCATCCTCCCTCTCCCCAGTGATGAGCCCTACCTTCTTCTGAGCCAGCTGTTCTAACAAAGATCTGACAAAGGTCTGCTGTTATATCTGATCCATCTCAAGGATCAGTGAGGTGGTGCCCCCTTAACTCATCAGAGTGGTTTCAAAGTAGACCTATTACAACATGAGATTGAAATGAGACACAGAATCTTAACGACACTCAAAGTGTCTAGGTTTCACTTGAAAATGAATCATTTTTAACACCAAGAATCAGGAAGCTCAAACTGGATAAGAAAAGACAAATTCCGACACTTCCATGACATGGATTTTAGACTCACACAAGAAAAGGTTTAAGGCATGTCATATTCAAGACAATTACAGACATGTTCAAAACAATGAAAAAAGTCCCAACAAAGAAATAGTAGGTCGTGGGAGAAAATTAGAGACTATAAGAACTGAGGTTGGGTGGTGGCAGCGCATGCCTTTAATACCAGCACTTGGGAGGCAGAGGCAGGCAGATCTCTGTGAGCTGGAGGCCAGCCTGGTCTACAGAGTGAGTTCCAGGACAGCCGAGAGTACAACAGAGAAACCCTGTCTTGAGAAAACCAAAAAGAATTAGAATAAGAATAAGAATAAGAATAAGAATAAGAATAAGAATAAGAATAAGAATAAGAATAAGAATAAGAATAAGAATAAGAATAAGAATAAGAAAGAATAAGAATAAGAATACTTATTGAAAATTTTAGAACTAAAAAGTACAGTAACTAAAATAAAAGACTCAATGAATATGACAGAACAAAGAAGCAGGAATCTTCATGATAGAAGTTAGCAGATTTGAGCAGTAGAGAAAAAGAAAATTAGAATCCTTCAACGCTTTAGGCCCACATGGGGTTATAACAGAAGAACTCACATTTGCGACAGTATCAGGAGGAGGGGACACGGGCTAAGGAAATACTGAAGGAAATAACATATGTGACTTTCCCAAATTTTATAAAATGTTAACCCATAGATTTAAGAATCTAAGTAAATATAGAACAAAACCCAAAGTGACTGACACAAAGATATAACATATATGTCTGAAAAACAAAGAAGGTCTGAAAACAACTATAGAGAGATGTTTATGAGAGAAATGCCACTCAAATGAGAGTGCATTCATAAGAAGCCACAGAGACCAGCAGGATGTAGAACAATCTTCAGCTCTTGAAAAAATATGAAAGATGAGAGAGATGAGAGCTGTATGTGTGTGTGTGTGTGTGTGTGTGTGTGTGTGAGAGAGAGAGAGAGAGAGAGAGAGAGAGAGAGGGAGAGGGGAAGCAGGCGCTATCATAGAAAGTAGACCAGAGCAAACACAGAACGAGGATGAAGAGAAACGTTAGTAAAATCAGAGGCTCTGTCAAGCAGGGAAATATAATGACAAATAGAGGGGTGCAACCCAACAATAGAAGCATAAGATCTGTGAACAAAAACCAATGTAAGAACTCAGAAGCAGAACAATTTATAAGTGTAATGGAAAGCATCAAGGCATTCCTTTTTAACAATCACTGGAACCAGGAGACAGAATATCAACCAGGACTCAGTGACTCTCCCTGTCAACTGTGTTAACACGGCATTCATCCACCAGCAGCAGAATACACTTTCTTTTCATGTACTTGCAGAATTCATCACAAGGCGGTCTGCAAGCTGGGCTGTAGAACAGATATCGGCCAACACAAAGGAACTGGAACCGCACAGAGCATACGTTCGTATCATAAACTTCGAAAAGTATGTCTCCCTTTCTTCTAGCCCCCTTCTCTGTTTCATTTTGTGCCGTGTCCCTGTCCTACCTCCTTGACTTTGGTCGACTTCACTTGAAGAGTTACTGGGAGGGATTTTGGAGAACTTCATGGTCCCCACCTTGTTGGACTGTTCCTGTGATCTTTCTATATAAAATCAGAGGACAGAGGGTAACGGGAGGGTCCGACTCTGTAGTACTGAAGATGAGTTTGCATCATGGGTGGTGCTTAAACAGTTCCCTAAACCCAAATAAACCACACAATTAAATGGAGCAGAAAAATAGCTTCCCTTATGAGACCCGAAATTCAACAACAAACTTCTAATTCATAAGACAGAAGTGAGGAGGGCTGCATCTGCCTGGGCAGCCTCTTTCCCTGTGGACCAGCCATTGCATAAGCATGCCGTGGTCACATGACCCTTGGTACTGCTGAGCCATGGAACCTTTTCTGCCAAATGTGATGCTTTTATCAAAACCGTGTATTCCTCGTAATAACCTTCTTGTGGACAGTCCTGGGACCTCTGATTTTTGGATACATACACAGTGGAAAGGAAAAATGACTTCCCTCATCATGAGCTATAAGGTGGGCCATTGGCCAAGCACTGCCAGGGGCCTCTGTCTCTGACAGGCAGCAGCTGTTCAATTCCTTGTCCCCAAGGACAGCAGAAGGCAGAAGGGAAGGGGGTGGAGCAGGATCCAGGGAGCCTACGGCAGAGATTCCTTCCTAAGGCTCTGCAGAACTAGGCACAGAGGCAGATGGTACTTGCATTTCCATTGGTCATGCAATCATGGCCAGAGGCAAGGGGGTGGGCAGGAGGGAACAGGTCCAAACACAATTTCTGCCTGCTTTCTGGAATCTCTGCTCTATAAAAATCACAGAATTTGTCTTGAGAGCATCACAGAGGTAACTCAAAATACTAGCCTGGGTTGGTAAGGCTGTTGGTTGGAATTGATATACCTGAGGGGCAACCAGTTAGACCACTCCCATTCCCTTCCCCTGACAAGGATCCCTGCCAGGGCACTACGCAGTTACCTTCCTGCCCTCTCCCTACTGCTTGTTTCCTGGTCCCAATCACTATGGTTGTGCTTCTGTCTTAGGCAAAGCCAGCATCTGTTTCCAGTTTTGTCTCTATACAGATGGGCAAGTCAGGGGCTGGGGACCAGGTGCACTTTCAAACAGTGTGGGGAAGGGATATCTCTGTCTCAGGAGATACAAACTCAAGCATTGGGAGGAAACATGTCCTGACATCCAGAAATAACTCTCAAATGGAGTGGGGGACTGGGAGAAAGTACACAAGACGGCATTTTCTACCTGCGGGCATCACCATAAAAGGTTCATCACCATGAGCACTGTAGCATTCTTATGAGTTTCCCATAGAGAATTTTCAAGACTAAAAAATTGGGGAAAAAAAATTGGAGAGTATGTATGGCCTCTTTTCAGTTTCAGATAGAACACCTTCTCTTACGTAGGGGGACTTGTGGCCAGGGTGGGGACGTGGGCTGACACACTAGTTGCTTGGTTTCCTTCCAGCATAGGTCCTCTGGCATGGAGTTATGGTGCTCTAGTCAACACTCTGGATAGGTGCAGAGTGAAGCCACACCCCACACACTGTGGATTCACAGTCTGTGCCTCTGGTTGAGAGTTGAGATGCCTTGAGCTTCCATCAAAATTTCTGAGGGCAGAAACAAAGGTATGCATTGCTTTGAATTACTTGCTATGGGATCATCTAATTGTAAGACAGAGAGACAGCCTTCTCTGCCTCCTCTGGAAAAAAGAAACCTCTGTGTGTGTGTGTGTGTGTGTGTGTGTGTGTGTGTGTGTGCACGCACACTTGCATGCCTGTATGCACATATGTGGAGGTCAGAGGACAATCGATGTTAGTTTTTAAGCACCTACCATGAGACAGGGTCTCTCATTAGGCCAGAAGTTTATCAAATAGGCCAGGCTAGCTCATGAGTTTCAGGGTTCTGCCTGTCTCCATTTTTCTTCTCCCCATTCCTGGGATTACATGCACATGAAATGGCCAGCTTTTTATATGGATTCTAGGGTTTGAATTCAGCTCCTCCCTTTTATGAAACAAAACATTTGCTGACTGAGCATCTCCGCATACAATCTCCATTAGGATGGAGCTGGCCGAGGCCTACACAAGGAGTGAGGAAGGAGGCGGTTTCAAGCAGCAGATGAGGTCTACCATGAAGGCACTTGGTGACGACGCTGTTCAAGCCACAGATCTGTGGCACATCTGGCCGTCTGTGGTCTTCTCCAATCCCCGGGTACATCCCATACACATCTGCATGCACCAGACGCAGGCCAGCTGGCACAGGAGCTCATGGGGATCCCCTGTCTCCGCCGCCCCTCTCCCTGTTGGAGCACAGGCTTACAGACACGTATACTGCGTCCGGCTCTACATGGTTCCAGGGATCCAATCTCGGGTCCTCGTGCTTGTGCAGCAGCCCTTGGCTTGCTGAACATCTCCTCAGCCCTCCCTGGTTATTCTCAGTTTTCACAGATTGCTGACGCAGGAAGAAATCCCCCCATTGATGAGGAACCACCAGTTAACCTGTTCAAAATATTACAAAACAAAACAGTAATAAAAACTAGAATCTGAAGCATTCCTGGGAAGATAAAAGTAAATACTAAAGTGAAGTGCTGGAATGAGAACAGAAATAAAGAGCACAGAAGAGGGAAGACCCTGATGAACACGTAGTCGGGCAAACGAGAAAGCGTAAACCGTGAAAGGTGTTCACCATCCATAAGCTCCAGAGAAGGAAAAGCTACGCTGCCAGCTGGGGAGATAGCCCAGCGGAAGAACGCTTGCCTAGGTAAAAAGCTGTGCCTGAGGACCTCGGTTCGCTTCCCAGCACTATCAAAAACAACCAAGCAGACGGAAACAAACCACAACAAACTTACTCTGAGATTCGATGGCACCCAATTCAGCAAGGCTATCATCAGGAAAGCAAAATAAAACTAGACGGGAATCGCTGAGGAGTACGCAGAGAAGGATCCCTTAGCGCGACTGCCATAATGGTAAATCGGTGCGATCCTGTCCTGGTTTGTTTTCCATGGCTGTGATAATCACCACGTCTAAAAGCAGCTTGGTGAGGAAAGGGTTCATTTTGTCTGTAGTCCCACGTTGCTGTCAATTACAGGGAAGTCAGGGTGGGAACTTGAGCAGAAGTAGCGATAGGAACGTGGAAGGACTTCTTATTGGCTTGCCCTAAGCGCACATGTGCTCACCTCTATTGTACTCCCGCCTGTCTACCAAGGGGTGGCACCCCCCCCAGGGCGCTGGGCCCTCCCACATTAATCTACGATCAAGGAATGTCTGAAGACATGCCTACACGTCAGTCTGATAGAGTTCCTCAGTGGAGGTTCCCTCCCCCTACTTGGGTCTAGTGTGTCAAGTGGACAAACACTAACCAGCACAAACCCTATACCAATCTGTGCAGGAGTTTCTCTGAGAATGGAGAAGAGGACTTGCCATGTTTCGGCTATACGACTTGTGAACCTACACCCAAGGGAAACGTAGGCGGTGTACAATAGATACCACCCCATGAGTATTCCAAGATGTGGGTCAGCCTCGGTGCCCAGTGTGGATGAGTGATAAATGTGGCCTGTGCAGACATGGAGGCTTCACTCAGCCTCAAAGAAGATCAAGAGTTATCTGCAGCAAATGGGTAGACTGCAGATCATCACACTAAGGGAACTAAGCAGACAGACATGGACTGGCAGGGTGTGTTCACTGGAGTGTGTGAATTAGAACAGAAAAAGGACATGGAGTAAAAGGGGACTGAGGGGCAAGAGGAGAGCGTGGGGAGAGCGACAGAGGGCAGAGACGCGCAGACTGGAGAAGTGCGATGCATGCATACCGCATACCTAACGAAACCATCACTTTGCGGAACTAACAGATGCTAGGAAAATACAATCAGGGGTTGGACAGACAGCTCAGCATTTGCTGATCTTAAAGAAGACCTGGGTGCTGTTCCCAGCACTCAATGCTGGTTTACAACTGCCTGTCACTCAGTTCCAGGGGGTCCAGTGGCCTCTCTGACCTCTATGAGCACTGGAACGAGTAATGCAGGCAAACCACATTTTACACACACATACTCACACACACACACACATATGTGTGAGTGTGTGTGTGTATGTGTGTGTATGTGTGTGTATGTGTGTGTGTGTGTATATGTGTGCGTATGTGTATATGTGTGTATGTGTGTGTATATGTGTGTATGTGTATATGTGTGTGTGTGTATATAATGTGTGTATGCATATCTGTGTGTGTTTATGTGTGTGTGTATATATGTGTGTGTGCAATACAGAAATGAAATAAGGAACACAAAAGTGATTGAATAGAAAATGACATATATGGAAGATATAGAAGACGAGAAAAGATGACTCTACATGTACATAATTTGTGCCCTTTTAAAAACAAAGATGTATTTGTAATATTAGGACTTAGGTGTGTGGGTGTATGAAAATGTGTGAGGAGAAGCCAGAGGCATCAGGCCACTTAGAGCTAGAGGTAAACTGGTTGTGAGTGACCGGTGCTGGGAACTGAGCTCCAGTTCTGCAAGAATAGAACATGCTCTTAACCACTGAGCCACCTTTTCAGCCCCTATAACTTGTGTCTCTGAAGAAAACAGAGCAGTTAGTAGGAAAATGAGCATATTATTTATGAGAAAAATTTCGGACAAAATTTAATTTCTAACATTGGTAGGGGTGCTGTATCTACTCTATTTGTTCTATATCTACTCTGTCTACTGTATCTACTCTGTGTGTCTACTGTATCTACTCTGTCTACTACATCTACTCTGTGTGTCTACTGTATCTACTCTGTCTACTACATCTACTCTGTGTGTCTACTGTTTCTACTTTATTTGTTCTATATCTACTCTGTCTGTCTACTATATCTACTCTGTCTACTATATCTACTCTGTGTGTCTACTGTATCTACTCTATCTGTCTACTATATTGACTCTGTCTGTCTACTATATCTACTCTGTCTACTAGATTCACTCTGTCTACTAGATCCACTCTTTCTGTCTACTCTATCTATCATGTCTTGGAGGGTGAAGAAAGTTCATAGACATTGATTGATACGCATCCTGACACAGTTACTTAGCTTTAAAAATCTGCAGACCTTGAAGCATAGAAAACACTGCAATTGCCGATCTCAGACTCCTCCTGATAACTCTCAGGGTTAAAGTCAGTAGCGTGCGCTCTACCCAGTCACACACCATCAAGGCGAAGTGATGCTGGGGTGAGAGTCCTTGAACATGCCGAAGTCAGGTGGGATTCCCCAGGAGCCTGTTTTGAAGGCATTTCAGAGATACACCCCGCAGCTTTTAGAAAGAATGAGAAACAGGAAGCAAAGGACATAGAGATGAGTGAACTTTTTACACACAGACTTGAGGATAGAACAGCCATGGACTCTTTGACTGCAGAAAATAAGTGAAGAGGCTCAGTGGCTGAGAGCACTGCTCTTCCAGAGGACCTGGGCTCACTCTCAGCACCAACATGGTGCCCCACAACCATCTGTGACTCCAGCTTCATGGGATCTGATGTCATCGTCTGGTCTGTGGCCACCAGACACACATATGTTGCACAGACATGCATGTGGGCAAAATACACGCATAAAATAAAATATGAAAATAAAAGGTAAGTGAAAAACAACAGCAATGTTAAGACATTTCTCTAGCCAAGTTCACGAGGCAGGAAGGATGGCAAGCCTGGAGTGAGAGAGAGCCAAGCGCTGTTCTTATAGAACGGGAGATACCAGACATATTTAAAACAGAAGCCTCAAGCAAGAAAACCATAAGAAAGCTATTCAAGGAAATAAAGATCATTCCACATGGATTAGGAGTAATGGGAGATTTAATCGCAAGCAGGTGGTGAAGGAGGAAGAGGAAAAATAGATGGAAAGAGAAAACTAAAGAACCTGACTATAAATACAGTGTATGGCAGAGAGAACAGATTCTGTATTAGCAGCAGGGATCGGAGATTAGGGTACAGGAATGGCAACTGTCAGACTATCAAATTTGAAGATTTCAAAGTACACCAAAGCAAGTTGAAGCATACAATTAAAGAACATACAATTAAAGAAAAAATGTCTAAGACCTGGAGGCTTGCCGGGCAGCAGTGGCACATGCTTTTAATCCCAGCACTTGGGAGGCTGAAGCAGGCAGACAGCTGTGAGTTCAAGGCCAGCCTGATCTACAAAGTGAGTTTCAGGACAGCCAGGGTTACAACACAGAAACCATGTCTTGAAAAAAAAGGACCAATATAATTTTAGAAAATTATCATTAAAAAAATTTAAGGTGAATTCTTAAGCTACAAGCTACTTCAAACAATTGAGTCATGTAGGTTTCGTTTTGTTGTTGTTTTGCTTTTCCTTTTCATTGTAGTGTTTTCTTCGCTTGAGACAGGTTTTCATGTGGTCTGGTTTGGTTCTGAACTTGCTATGTAGCTGAGGATGACCATAAATGTCCGAACCACTCGCCTCCATCGCCCAAGTGCTGGGATTCCAGCCATGTGCCACCAGGTCTGCTATTTTTGTGAGTATTAAACTTGCTTTTGAGAACAAAAACATGTAGTTTCAGTGTCATAGACTGTATCCCTGGGAGCATGCAAACACATATGTGAGCATGTAGAGATCTCTGCGGAGGCACACAAATGCTGCTAAGTCCTTGCTCTGGCTTAGAAGGCTGGGGAGGGTTTCCCGCGTGTCATCTCTGAAAAGGTAATTTTTGCTTTAACTATGTCTTTATATTACTTTCTCAAAATATGGATAACACTCCAGAACGCCACAGGTGCTCTGAAAATGTACTGCCCACCAAGCATCTCTGGCGTTTCATTTCAGGGCTTCTGACAACCTCATGGTGGTTTAATCGTATCTCAGCGGTAGCATTAAAGACTATCTCTACCTCTCCATTTCATGCTGGGTTTGGGAAGACCGGCAAATGGTTTTATTGATTTACTTGTGTTTGAAATTTCCTGGTTTCAAAAGAAAGTTGAGGTCAACTAAAAGAAAAGTAGCAAATGAAATCTCGGTTATAAGATAGAATGGGCTGGGGCTCTGAACGCCTCCAGATGGTAGAGGGTCCCCCTTCAGCTCCCCGAGTTAACAGAATGGCATCTGAGTGTATCTCCTGGACTCCGTGGGACCTGTCCACCATGAGTCCTGTAGGCCGCCCACACATGTTCTGTTCTCCACTCCCGACCCCCAGGGGAGCATGGTCCCAGCATGCACTGCTTCAGATGAGTGGAAATAAACACACTAATTTTGCTTCCAGGCTGGCCTATAGCCTTCCCAGTCAGGAATAATCCCAAGCAGACCTACTGTTCAGTCCCACATGGATTCTTCTCTCTCCCAGTTTAGCTCTTTATTATTCTCCAACCACCTCGGCTGTGACAATATGTCACCAACTTAATTTCACACTTTTTAAGGAGGAGGAGCACAGTGGCCCACTCTCCAAATCTGTTTCTCTCCCTTTGCACAGCAGCCAGCTTAGCTCGAGCCACTGCCCTTCCTCACCTGGTGTATTATAACACCCCGCCCCCATACCTCCGCTTCACCTCTTGGGCCTCGCATGGCCTGTACTCTACGTGGTAGCCTCAACCATCGCTGGCTCTGAAGTGTGAAGATCATTTCTTCCTCTAGCATAAAGCTAGCCAGGACTTCCTAGTGTGCCGGGACCACCCCTACCAGCTGACACAAACACCCTCACCTCATCTCCTGCCCCTCTCCGTCATGCCCTCCCACAGCCTCTGGAGTCCACTTCACCTGCCAGGGAAGCTCTTCCATGACCTCCATGAGGGCTCTCTGCCACACCACCCAGGTGCAGCTCAGAGCACCACCTCCTCTGAGATCTTCCTTGACAAATGGCCTTGTTCAGTATCCTTTCCCCACTACCCAGTGGCTTTTTGACACCCTACGAGGTTTACCTTTGTAACTTTCTTCCTGACCACGTGCATGGATAGAGTAGGTCTTCCTGGGTTTAGATCTGAACCGTGTTACTTAAGCTATGGGACGCTGGGTAAGCCCTAACCTCATCTCATTCATCTGGAACCCAAGGCAGTATTTCAGAAACCATTTATGAAGGGGCAGGCAGGTGGTGAGGAAGACCTAAGTTGTTGTTATAGAGCAAGATTTCATCTTGTCACCGCCACCCCCGACTCCCTACCCTAGGCTGCCAACTCTATTGTATGAACTGCCTAAGACTTCCCTAAAGAGCACCCCAGGGTGCATGGCTTGAAGAAGACGTGTATTGTCTCAGAGGGCAGTGGTGCAAGCTCAAGGGTAGCAGGGTTGGTGTCTCTGAGTCTCTCCCTCCTAGCTTGAAGATAGTATCCTACCTCCAGTGTGTGTGTCTGTGGACCAATCACTTACCGTCAGGACACCAGTGGTACTGGACCTCATTTAAGCTTAGTTACTCTTTAAAGCGGACCTCCTAATACAGTCACAGCCTAAGCTACTAGGAGGTTACATTTTTAACCTGTGAATTTTGGGGTCATGTCTAGGCACATTTCCGGATTTCTCAGAAATGTGTTCTTCTGCACGTTTCAGTTGTTTGAAGCCTAGGCGTGCTTCCAAACCCTGTGGCTCATTGTCTCTTCTCTGTGAAGCTGGAAGTGTTAAGAGACGATGGCAGGAGGTACTCAGGACTGACTTCAGGAAGCACCAACTGAGGATGCTCAGACCTCAGACTTTCTTGTCTGCATTTAAATTTCTCTTTTACAAACCTGGAGTTAAGTAGGGGTTCATAACCCCTGTGGGGTGCTTAGGTTGTGCTCCTGGGTGGCTTGCTGACTGACCAAGGGAGACAAGAACAGCTTGTATGAGCATCCAGGTACAGAGCTGCAGGTCAGTGTCTGTCTCCCAGAGTGGCCGAGGACCCTGCATGTCATCACACCCCACCTCGCCACGCTGACAAACGTGGCCTCTGCCTAGCCCTGATGCTTGTGCCTTCACGGAGAGTGGGTGCAACCTTCTTAGCAGGGGTACTGATCGGTGTCAAGTGGCTGGTGGTTGGCTTCCTCCTGTGAGTCTATAGAAAGGGACTATCTTTTAATTGGTTTTTAAAAAAACCTCACTTCTTACAGTAGTTCCTTTTCATCCAGGTGGACCACATTCCAAGACTTTCATGGATATCTGATAGTCCTCAGATCTGTATATATTATGTTCTTTAACCTATGAGATAATTTATAAATTGTACACAGCACAATAGCCATAGTCAATAATAAAACAGGGCAATTATAACAATACACTGTAATAAAAGTTATTTAAAACATGAATTATTTCTAGAACTTTCTATGTTATATTTTAAAACTCCAGAAAACAAAACAAAGGATAAAGAGAGAGTCTGTAGCACAGTAGATGAGTTCCCTCTAAAAGTGCATGCGAATTTCAAGTCCAAGTTTATCTTAAATATTCAGAGTTAGAGGGGTCATTACACTAAATACTCCGTGTGCATCTTTTGGCAGGAAAACCTTCCAATGCATCTTCTCTGATTTTTAACTGTGATCTATATATGCAAACTGTACACTCACACAATACCCATTCAGTCCTATCTCTGAACACCAAAAACTTAACTAGAACTGTTTGTGGGAAGCTGCATTCAGTAGTTCAAATCTTAAAGACAATAACAATCCTAATTTCATCCAAAACACCACGGAAAACTCAGAAACTGCACGCGACGCCTTTGGCATTCTGCTCATCCATGGGCAGGTTTCCATGTAGATGGTCAGGGAACCAAGGGAGAGCTGAGGCTTCTTCCTCCTGTGTGTGCTGTCCACTGGGCTCTTACAGTTCAGTGAATTCCAGCAGCTTTGTAAACAAGAATTCTTATGCCTTCAACGTGCAAACTGCCAAGTTGTTCCCTTAGATAAGCCTGTGGCTTTCCTTGGACGGAGGCAGGTAGATCAACATGTGATACCATATGAATTCCTTTGTTGCCACTTAAGAACTCAGAATTGGATCAAAGACAAGGGGGTAAGAGCTACACAGTCCCGATGCTTTCCCAGGAGGCAGATGGGGATCTGTGGAAGAGCAGGAAGGATTCTGACCAGGTGAGCCTGAAAAGCTGAACTGCGGGCAGTGCTCATAGAAGGATGAGACCCTTGGGAGAAACTGAGGTACAAGATCAGCCCAGGCAAAACTGAGGGGCTGGGCAGAGCATGCTGCATGCTTTTCTCTTTGCTTTAAAAGTTATGCTTTATTTTGGACACATTAATATTTTAGATGGGTGATTTCAGATCCATTGATAGGTCCTTCAGAGGATTATGCCTCTGGGACTGATACCATGACCTCCGATGGCTGGGCGAGAGGTTGATGGCTCTTTTGTCACATGCCATGTGCCAGCTCAGGTCTGCTGCAAACCTGCATTTGAGTGGTTGTGAGGTTGTATGAAAGGGCTGTGTCTATTCTATCATTGAGCCCTTGGGAGTTTATTCTTCCTGAAGTACATCTGGTGCCAGATAATCACGCTTGTGATGTTCAGGACTGAATTTTTTCCTATATTCTCAGTGTGGGGTTGACATCTAAAATCTGTTTTTGTGCATAAGGAAATAATGTCATTAAATATTATTAAAATAGATTCCTATGAATTCCTTGCGACCTATGACAAAACGCATAATTAGCCAGAATTAAACACGAATGAGTTATAACCCAAAGGCTCCGGCTCTAAATGACACTTAGCTGTTACTGATATGCACTGTTCAACTTGTGTAGGAGACGAGTTGCTCTCTGTCAAAAGGCATGCCCCCTTGTATTATCCTCCAAAAGCACAGGCATGGTGAGCTTCTGCCATATTGTCAGGGTGAGGGTTGAGATTCAAATGCCTGGGATGGTGGATCCAGGGACTGCAGGAGGGTCTGTCTAACAGGCGCTTGCAGAGGTAGAAGTGGACTGTTACAAGACATGACAGACACAAGGGCTGGTTTTCAGGCAAATGTGCAGCCATCCATAGCTGAGTTTTGACAGAGACATAGGAAAATAATATCCATTTCTTGAATAGTCTCTCTTCCCAGAAATAGTGGCTGTATTCATTGCTTCTTTGGCTGCTTCCACAAAAGCAACACAAGGAGGGAAAGGTTTGCTTTGTGTCACAGCCTGAGGTACAGTCCACAGTGGCAGAGTGGGAGGCAGAGAGAGAGGGACATTGGCCTTTAGGTCTCATCTCCTGTTTAGTCAGACCAGGATCCCAACCCACAGGATGACACTACTCCCATTCAGGGTGGGTCTTTGCACCTCGGCTAAGCCTTGGGAAACACTATCCTAGTGTGTGCCCAGAGACATGTCTCTGTTTGGTTTAGATCCCATCATGCTGAAAATCAAAGTTAGTAATCATGGGCTAGGGAGATGTCGAAGTCAGTCAATCATCTACTCTACAAGGCCTGAATCCAAGTAAAAAGCCAGAGATGGTAACCAGGGATGGCAGGATGGAGGTAGATGTGGATGGACCCCGGGATGCTGGATGGCCAGCTAGCTTAGCTTTGTTTCTTTGCTTGAACTCTGGTGGCCACACCTATGATGAATTTGACAATAAAAGTGTATTTGTCAAACTGGACACATATCATTACATTCTGCAGAAGGACAGAAAGAGGAAACAACACCCAGGGTCTCAGACCGCTGCTTCCTGTTTCACTGAGCCAGGCAGCTGACTTTTCATGTATCTTCATGCAAGCTTTGGCCAAAGCAGGAGACTTGGCTTTAGGCGGACACTGAGGCCGGATGCACTCAGAAGCAATGGCTGAGCACTAGCCCCTGGGCTTACTGGGTGGAAAGGGAGGATGGGCAAGAAGAGCATGGGTCAGAAGCTCGGTGGGGAGGAGTGAGAGGGGCCACTCAATCCCTGGGAAATCAGAACTTCAGTCCAGGTACCTGATGCCAGGTCAAGAGAGGCTGGAGAGCACAGACGGAACGGAAGTCAGCCAAGGGCTGCAGCAGCGAGGAATCAGGATGGGGAACCAGAACAAGCAATGAGATTGGTGTCTTCAGAAAGTGACGCACTGTTTACAGGGCACCCTTCTAGGTTTCTGATTCTTGCTGCTAATCGTCGTTGAGCTGTTTTTGTAATCTGAATTGTAGAGACCTGGGTAGCATGATTGTAATTAGTATAATTAGCAATGCAAAATGATTGTAGTGTAGGGACCACATAAATCCTGCCAGGTCGGTGTTCAAATGTCTCTCTCCTGCGGAAACAGCCTTCCAGCCTTCCCCCAGTTTATACATGCTTGTCTGTCTCCAGTTTCTTTCTGAACCTGCCATGACAACTACATGATTTTCTTTCTATTTAATCAATGAATTAGATAAAATCTTTGACGCACATTCACCTTCCATTTGCATGAGAATTATGAGTTTTTTCAGTTTTTAGAAATCTTTTTTAACAACCCTGAGGTGTTGAGGTGTTTGATGTGTACACACAAGGAGAAATGTCCCAGGCAATGTTGACCGGGTAAGGCTGGGGACCAGCAGTCACTGCCTCCAAGGATGATCCAGGCAGTCACCCTGGCACATGGAGTGATCACAATGGATCACTTCCATAATAATAGTCATTATTATGGAAGGTAGGTACGTGTGTGTGCGTGCGTGCGTGCGTGCGTGCATATGTTTATGTGTGTGTGCGCGTGCGTGTGTGCATGTGTGTGTGGATGTGTGGGTGTGTGTGCGTGTGTATGTGTATGTGTGTGTGTATGTGTGTGTGTGCGTGCGTGCTCTTCTCTGGTGCCATTCATAATAGTTTTTCATTGTTTTCAGCTAAGGTCTCTCACTGGTTTGGAACTCACTGCCTAGGCAACTAGGCCAAGCTGGCTGCCAGCAAGCCTGGGGACCCACCATATTTGACTGACAACTGGCCACCATGCCAGCAGGGTTTTTTAATGTGAGTTCTGGGAACTGAACTCAGGTTCTCATGCTGGCACAGCAAGTACTTTATTGACTGAGCCACTGGCCCAACTCCTTATTTGTCTGTCTTCTTTATTCGGGTCAAATCTACAGATCACTAGTCTTATCTTTTAAGATTATGTTAGAGGTGTTTTACACTTATGAGGAGTTAACTATTTTCTGTCTTACCTTTACATAAACGTTTGTTTACACTTTAGCTCTTTGTATCCACCTGCTTCCAAAACCCACACCTGATGTGGACTACATGTAGTAGCAGAGCATAAAAGCTGGGGTAGCAAGCAGACCTTACCTCGCAAAGAGCAATGTCGTCTGTAGAAGCACAGAGCAGATGGTGGGAAACCATATGACAAAATAACAGGAGGTTGGAGGGTAAAGTGCGACAATTAGACCACCAAGGAGCCGACCAGCAGGAGGAGGAGAAGCTGGAGCTGGGCGGGGTCATCCAAGGCCACTGACTCTAACGTGTTAATGGTACGTCATACTTTGGATTTATGTGTCAACTGTCTCCAAAGAGCCAGGTGTGGTCTCACTATTAAGGATGGGCGAGAAAGAGGGTGCCAACCATGGTGGCAGAAATGGTTAGTTCTTTTGTATAAATGCAGGCCTTGGGGCAGGAGGAGGGCAGATGGAGCCCATGGGGAGGATCAGACGGCAGCCCAGACACCCCACTCCCTGGCGGTCCCTTCTATCCTGTGTCACTTGCCATCAGCTCCACAGTGAGGTAGGGATGGCTTTGCAGGGTCAGTGGGGTGGAAGAAAGCTACTGTTTTCTTAGTGTTTTCACCTGTAATGAGAGACAGCAATCGCAAGCTTCGAAGTGAATTGTAAGAGGTTAGTGATTACAGACAGTTACTATCTAAAAGGCAACCTCCAACACTTTTCCAAAGGGGAAACGCTATGCGTATTTCCTCTGTGTGTCTAGACTGTGAGCAGTCGCGTGCTCTGAGAGTCGGGGCAATGCCTGGCTGCGCAGTGTGGGGGTCCTGGGTCAGGCTCCCAGCACTCTTACGAAGCAGAGGTGCACATCTGGGCCCTAGTGCTTGGGGGGATGGAGAAGGTAGAGTCCTGCAGCTCACTGGCCAGCAAGCCATGGGACCAATGAGCCCCAGGCTCGGAGAGTGACTGTGTCAAACCCTAAGATGGACAGTGATGGAGGGAGACACCGATGTCAACCTGTAGGCTGTACTATCATGCGCACATTTGCACACCACACAAGCTATACACACACACACACACACACACACACACACTGTGCTTTTGATAAGTACATTACATATTTTGATTACAGCAAAGATAAAATATCAATTCTTTTACTATTTACAGATTACAGTGCTGAGAATTTTCCAGGTTTAAAGCTAAGCTTCAGACAAAGGGCAGCTTTCTGGGAATGCGGGAAAGACAGAAATGTGCCTGTATAGCCGCAAGGTCCTGGTGGTCTAATGTCCACAGAGGAAGGGGCGCTGAGCATAAGGTCTTTAAGACATGCAGGTGGCTAGCTTCAAGGCCCGGGAATGTTCGAGTCCAGGATCAGTCGCTGTGTAAACTCGCAAGGCTCGAAAGCTACTAATAGCCTGGGCAGGTTTACCTGGGCTCCCATGGCAGGCAGCACAGAGTCACAGTGCAGCGAGGCCAGCGGTTATAAAACAAGGTAATGTATTCTCTGGAACACAATGTTCGTGCAAGCTGTTTGTGTGGGCGATGGTTTACAGGTCTCAAGTTGCTCAGTGTCTAGCTCAGGAATTAGAAGAGGAAAAATGACGGCAGAGGATGATGCTGATGTGCTTGTCGTGCACTGAGCAAGAGACCCACAGTGGCCTTTGGAAGGACAACAGGGTTTTGTGAACCTTGGCAGCCACTGGGATGGGCAGGGATGGGCATCCCTGCCTGTGAGGAGGTGTCCCTGGTGATACACTGGGACCACACTTCTCCGGTTCCATGTGTCCAAGACACATTCCACACAGAGGCCACTCCATTCCTATATTGTATCGCTTTGAAATTTAATGTTAATTAATTAATTATTAAGTGTGTATGTGTGTGTAGGGGGTGTGGGGTGTGTGTGTGATGTATATGTGTGTGTGTGTGTACATGTGTGTGTATGTGTGTGTGTACATGTGTGTGTATGTGTGTGTGTATATGTGTGTATGTGTGTATGTATGTATGTTTGTGTGTGTATGTGTGTATGTGTGTGTGTGTGGGGGTAGGGTGATATGTGTGTATGTATGTATGTGTGTGTGTGTGTGTGTGTGTATGTGTGTGTGTGGGGGGTGTAGGGTGGTATGTGTGTGTGTATGTGTGTGTGTGTATATGTGTCTGTATATGTGTGTATATGTGTGTGTGTGTGTTAAGGCACACATGTGGAGGCCAGAAGACAACCGTTAGGAGTGTTTGCTCTGTCCAGCACGTGGGATCTGAGGACTGAACTCAGGCCATCAGGTTTGTCAGCAAGCGTTCTTGCTCACTGAGCCATATTCCTAGCAAATACTACTATATTACCACTAAAGCCATATTCCCTTTTCTGGAATTTAATAATGACTAGCAGTTCTGAATGGCTGCAGTCTGTTAGGTGCCTTTTCATGTATGGATTCTCAGAGCTGATAGGAAGTTTCTACACAGCCTGGGATGGAGAACCTCATCATGAGTAAGATCTGGCTTGACTGTTCAGTACAGAACCATTTTCTTAGGTTGTGAGCTTCAGTGATTCTAATAACCAGCTGAGTTGTATGTGGACAGGAAGACTAGCCTCACATGTGTAACGTGAGCTCACTTCATCTGTTCAGATTGGACTCTCACAGAAACTGGAGGCACTTCCACACAGGTTACAGGAGGCTGACGGCCTGGAGGGCTGTGGATGACACAGGGTCTGACGCCACCCTGGCCTTCTCTCACTGCAGGGCAACATGGCAGCTTCCTCCTCAGATTTGCTTCAGATCTATGTGCCGCTCAGTCCGGAGCTAGGTAGCAAGGCCGGTCTTGTTTTGGCTCCCATGGGGGTGGACTCTGGGATGCCTGCCATCCTCTACCAGTGGCACTGTGGCTGTCTGGATGGTGTGGCAGCTTTAGTGGTGGCAGGTAAGGTGAGGGATGGCGTGGCTCCTGGAAGGCAGCTTGCTAGGCACAGTAGGACCTGGCAAGCAAAGGGTTAGCACAGGTGCAGGCAAGCTGAGATGCTTCTTCCTTCAGGCCCCGATAAAGACAATCCAGATCTCAGCTCTCCTACATGGGTGTCCTGCACAGAGACTTCTTGTTCCTGCAGGTGTGGCTCTTGAAGGGCTTCCCCTGGCCTCCTGACAACAGGTGGTGTATGGCTTTGCACTGCTGACCAGATCTATGTGCAGATGTGAAGGCAATAACACCAGCCATGGCTGCCATTAAACAAAGATCTTGGAAGCGGATCAGACCTGTTACACATCTGTTTTATTTGAAGCCCAGTGTTTATCTCTTTGGCTCAGGCCCAGGCACCTCACTGGCAGGAACCCAAAACCATCCGACCCATCTCTAGAGCTGTCTCTTGGGCTTCCCCAAATCCAGGCTGCCAGGCAGAAGCATGTCCCTCTGACTTGCTTCCAGAGCTCAGCTAGAATAGTCTGAGGAAGTCCAAATAGGGCAATGGTGATGTATCTGAAACAATTTAAGAATCTTTTTTGTGTGTGAACAAAAGCGGCTCCCATGAAGACATTTAAAGTAGTTTAAAATCATTTGAGGGAATCCAAACACAGGACAATATAACAAATTAATTCTTTTACAACCAGACATTTCTATTTAATGAAGAAGTATGCAAAAATTTCAATGATTTTTCAATGGTGTCCTCTCACAGCAATCCCTTCCTGTACTTTCACCAGCCTGATGGGAACTGTCTCTGGTCTTGAACTTGGCCGGCTGTTCCCATGAGCCCCAGAGCCTGAGCTGGGGGATTCCTAGGCTTCAGTGCTGACTCCCACCATCAATTCCAAGTATTGAAAGATGCGCCATCACCTCTTTCTCCCCAGGTTGTTTCCCTGACATGTTTAGCCTTCTTTCTCCTTCATGGAAACCTCTTTCCTGCTCAGGACCACATTCCTTTTCTATTTTCACTTTCTGTCTTGATGCTGTGGGCCCCACTGCATAGCGAGCGCTTAGCAGGGGCAGAGAGTCTTAAATGAACAAGAATGATTACAGTCAAAGACAGGGTTGGGGGCTGGGTAAACCTTGTGTCTAAGACTGAGACAGAAGCCATGCGGGTGGCAGAGGATTTAGTCACCATAGTGTGTGTGTGTGTGTGTGTGTGTGTGTGTGTGTGTGTGTGTGTGTGTGTGTGTGTCTGTGTTCCTTTACCTGATCTACACATGCTCTGCTTTGATGTAACCACTGGACTGGGTATTCTCTGTGGCCTGGAATCATGGGAGGACATAAAAGCAGACCTCCTGACCTGTGTCCCTGGAAAAATATCCAGGAGCAGAGAAGATGAGGCGCAGAGGCCAGCAGCACTCTTTATAGAGGTGAAGAGCCCGGGTACATTCTCACACGGGCTCTGAGGTGTCCCCAGGAACAACATCCCGACATCCCTTTGGGCACCCTTCTTCTGTGACTCACTGCTTTTCTTCAAACCTGGAAGAATTTGTCCCAGGAACAGGGAGTGTGACTTTGCAGATGGAGGATGGCCTGGTGGGCGGGTGGTGGCACGGAGAGGTGGGGTTTTATTGTGAACTGAGCCCCACATGCCAGAAGCCTGGTGATTTGCTGTCTTTCTCATTCATAAAGCACAGCCACCTGTTTTATCTCTCGTTCTGTTAATTTTTAAGGCAAAGCCTTTGGGAAGCCTATTAAGAAACATCAAAATGATGCTTGGCCATTAAGCAGCTGTTAAAATGTTTTGATGGGTTTAAAATAACAAATAAGCTAGGGACATATGGGTCTCACTTTTCTTAAATTTAGCGTGTGGATGGTTACGAGACAACTTAACCATGAAAATACTATTTAGGTTTTTTTCTTAGTGAGGAAGGAAGTATCAGATAAGCAAACATAGATCATCAAAATTAAGTTGTATGGGGCACAGATGGCGCTAAGGCCATGTGAATCGGTTATTACAGAACAAGGAAGAGCTACGGAGTGTACTCTGAGAGCTATGTGGGTAACATGATGAGAAGTACCATCTTCAAGAGTCACTGGGAAAGAGTGTCGTCCAGGGTGGAACAGCCAGGCCCAGACTGGAGGTCTAACCTGCTTCCACGGTGGTGAAGAAAGCAAATCCCACAGAAAGCCTAGGGAGATCTAAGGAAACCCAGCGAACTGGCTACCTGAGGCCTGGACCTGCGGTCCTCATGAAGTCTTTCATGTCACTGGCTTCGGTTAGTCTCCCCACCGAAGCAGGTATTTCCCAAGTTGGCTCTGTATTTTATATTCTGATATTCTGTGCGTTTAGTTCATATTCGATTGACTCCTGTGATTTAAACCTCTCTATAAGCCCTTGGAAAAGTCCAATCACTTCTACCAGGCTAAGGCAGAGTCCTCAGGACACAGTAATGACTCCGCTGACCACATTCTGAGCTCATCCAGGATATCCTTATCTGAGGGCCGGGAACTGTGGCATGGCATAAAGAGCTGCCTCTTTCCTGCCCGCCTGGCAGAGCGTCCGAGGGAGGGAAGATGCCTCTGTGCACACACGGCAATCGTTCTTAGCATACAGTAACACCGCACTGGCTCATGACAGTGGCTAGCATTTACTTAAACCTGGTTTAGCCTGCGCCAAGCATTTCATACGAGTCCTTCCAGTAAACGGTCGCAGCGAATCTCTCAGATGAGGACAGACGGGTAAATAACGACTGAAGTACGATAATGACCTTTCTAAAACTCCATCCCTGGGGATGCCTGGTTACAGCCTGGTAGACAGATACGGAGATCTGACCACAGTTTTGACCAGATCTTTCCAATGATCCTGCTCAGTGGGCCAACCACACGTGAGAACTGAGTGCCATTAACAGCACCCTTGCCAGTCCGGCTTTATGTCAGTTGTTTGAGCTATGAATGTCCACGCATTCAAAAATCCCCATTGATAATCCCCTCTAGGCACTGGAGAGATGACCTACTGGGTAAAGTATTTGCCATGCAAGTGCGAGAGGACCTGAGTCTGGATCCTCAGAACCCACACCACGAAGCCATCTGTAACCTCAGGGATTCTACAGGGAGATGGGAGGCAAAGTCAGGAGAATACTTGTGGGCCGACTAGCCTGGTATAGATGGTGGAGAGCAGCAAGAGACCATGTCTACCACAAGGTGGAACGGGAGGACTGACACCTGTGGTGTCCTCTGATCTCCCCATGTGCACCGTGTCATGGGACATGCATGCCTGCACTTGGAAAGACTAACACCCACACACCACACACAAAGATGTAAAATAAAGAAAGGAAGAAGGAAGAAAAGAGCTCACTATGGAGGAATTAGAGAGAGGAGAGCGACAAGTCACTCACTCCTCCCTCCCATTCTCCCCTCTCCCCAAGCTCCAGCATCTTTGCCTATCCCGTCCCTTAGCTTCATTCTCTCAGTCTCACCTGCTGCCCACCTCGTTCCGCACACACCCTCCAGGCTCCGTCTGATAGACGTGCTGTCCATTCTTCTGCCTTATCCTAAAGGGAAATCCTGTCACCAGGTGCCGTCACCATCCCCCAGACGCTCCTGCCAGCAGCTCTGCCGACGCTGACAGCAGAGCTTCCTGGTGGATGTACCCATCCTCGCTTCTCTCTCTACATCTATCTTCAGCTGGTCCTGATCAGGGCTTTGCCCCCAGCTTCCCTGTCCAACTGTTCCTGGTCCAGTCCAGACCCTGCTAACTGCCTGCCCAGTGAAAACCATCACCAGAGAGTGAATCCTTTCCTGATGATCACTGTCAGACAGCACACAGTGTCCACTGCTTTCCCCAACACTGCCCAGCCCCCACCCTGTATTGCTTGCAGGGGCCTCTCAGCCCCTAATGTATTATTTTTGATTACTAAATAATACAGAGCTCTCATAGTGTTTCTGGTGACCCGTTTGTTACAAGGTAATTAGTAAGTCCAACTGTGTTTGACTTTGAAATAATGAAGAGTCAGGAGGGACGATCGATGAGGTGAACTAGCCTTTGCTGGGCTCAGAATTGGCTGAGTCATTTGTAGGGCCCAGTAAAAAATGAAAACAGGGACACTTGTGGAAAAGTTGTTAAGATCCCCAAGAAGGAGGCTCAGAACAAGTCAGGCAGGTCCCAGGCAACTTTGCTGGCCACACACTGGGGCCAGCTCTAGGGCACACGGTCACATAAAGGGCCTCAATTCAGCCTCACCCAAACACTTAGAAATACACACCCTAATATTTCCATTTTCATAAGTGAGCAAGCTGAGGTTTCAAGATGGAACCTTTTGTCTAAATCTCCTAAGTCACACAGCCTGGGCCCTGCGACGTCAGAGGAACTAACCCCAGTGATCCAGTTTTTAGTATTCTTGCCAACTATCCACCACTTTTACAAATAATATAATCATACTTAGAACTGTATGTTTTTCTGAAACAGTGCCTTTTTAGATAGCCAAGAACTCATCAAATAGCCCAGGCTGGCTTCAAACTCTTGATCCTCCTGCCTCAGTCTCCTATGAACCAGAATTATAGGTGTACACCACCAAACCTATGTTAATTAACATTCATTTTGGTATCAGAATATAAGTAGCACCGTTTGTTCTAGGACATTTGCAAAACAAAGCACAAAGAAGCAAATTATAACAGTCTTATGGGATTAGTGCATAGATATTCTGGTTTTATCTAAACTTATAAACAAAGTATTCATTATAGGTAGGTAGACACGCCTGTCCATAGATAGCAGGTATCCACTGACTGATAGATAAGTAGGTTGGTGGATTGATCAGTTAATGATAGTGTGGGTTAGTAATAATGAACACACGCATACACATATGTGCACTTAAGCAGGTGCGTGTAGATCCAGATATGTAACCCAAAAGCAGTCCTCTGATCTGTGAGTTTTCTCACTGCCAGGACAGAAGCAGCTGTGGGAGGAAATGTTTACGTGGGCTCACAGTTAAGTGGCAGGGAAGATACGCGGCTGGAGTGGCGTGGTCTGAGATGGAGAGCTTGCACCGACGTGCTCGCATCTTGGTATACAGAGTGCTGGGAGAATGGGGCCAGGCTAAACCTTCCCGGATTACCCCTAGTGGCCTCTTTCTGCCAACTAGAACATTCTTTCCAGAGATTCCAAATCTCCCAAACATCCTACTAAGTGCTAAAACACATGAGCCCTCTGGCGCATTTCACAGTCAAGCCACCACAGCCTGAGATGACATCGTCTTCGAGCTCCCATACTTTGGAGCAACAGCGGCGAGGTAAGCTCGGGTCAGCCGCTGTAGCTGCTGTAGAACATCAGTGCACATGCTTGCCTCGTCCACAGGTGGACAATAGTGGCTCACTGCTCACCTTGGGTGGGTCTCAGTCACAGAAAGCCCAATATTTCTGCCCCCATGACTTGAGTTTCACAGTGCTTGTCCTGGGGTTAATGCTGAGTGGTTTTACGAAAACATCGGCACCTGGCTGGTCTGTAGACTATGCTTGCATTATTTATTTATTTATTTTTGCTTTACAAATGAACTGCCATGCTACACTAAGTGAACAGTTAAACACAGCAAAGCTTGATTTGAGACGGAACTTGATTAAAGTGACACAGTCATGAGGCAGGAGCCTCCACCCACTGGCTCATCGTTTTGGCAGCTCTCTTTCCTGATAAGTCCACTCCAAGCCGGAGGAGACCACACACCTCCTCCCTTCCTGCTCTCAGCAGAGGCCACACTCCCATGGATGTGGGGTTCGGACACTTGTCTCTGTGAACTGAATAGAATGGCAGGTTTTAGAACAAAAATGGCTGTCTGTTGCCTGCTTCTTCCCTGTGCGCATGCCAGAAGTTCATATGCTTAATTTGTTGGACATGTTGGAAAAACAGAACACAAGCTGGAGAAGAAAGGAATTAAAGGAAGAGTCATGGACCGTGAATATCTTCAAGGAAAGCCACAGTGACTAAGTCTGAAATGCACTCCGGAGGAGCCGTGGCTTGAGGGCTTCCTGGGGGTGCTGGGGCTCTTTTGTGGTAACCTGTTCAATGTTCTGTCAGTGGGCACTGTAAAAACAGTGTTTGGTACTACACGCTGGAGACTCCAGAGAAGAATACACACACGTCAAAATGCCACCTTCGAAATAAGTAGCCTTTGAGGATAATTGAATTATTCCTGGGTGTAGAGTTATAATGTCATATCACAGTGTGATTATTGCTTCATTTATGAAATATTTTTTAAAAAAGAATTACCTTCTCTAGAGAGGAGCTGAGCTAATAAGCATTGCTTATAAATATGCTCATTTTCAACCTCTTTCCCTTAAACCATGATTTGAAATTCTGAACAAATAGCTGCGAGGGCTTGAGGTGGTTTATTTAGCAGTGTTTGAGCTAGGCAAGAAGTTAGGTGAGTTGGAGGCGGTGGTGGCTTTGTGGACATCACTATGGCTGGTCACTTGACCCCTGACCCTAAGCCAGTGCAGTGCCGTGGGAAGAAGACAGGCCAGACTCAGGTGACAGACGGCCTCATAGCAGGCCTGGCATTAAACACCAGGAAGCCTGTTTGTCAGGTGTTTATATTTGCTAGCTGAGATTCTGTTATGACACTCAGGATTCTAATGAATTCTGTCCGACACTGAATTATAGAGGGAAGAAGATCCTGCCATGGCAGCGACGGGGAAGGAGCGAGAAGTCACTGCAACGGTCGGCTCCAGGTTCCAGGCTGCAGAAGAAGTCTCCGGTGTTCCCACGTGCCTCTTCCTCGCGTTACCCACCTCAGCAAACGTTGCTAGGCTGTGAGCTTCCTGAAGGCAGGGACTATGTACTGAGCATTTGTATGCCTACATGCACTCCTTTGGTGCAATGGGAACACTCGAGAAGGACAAAGGAGTGCCATCTTTGACAAGGCAGCCCGGAAACTCTGACTGGGCTGTGAGGCCAAGGAAGTGCATGAGTATGGAGGGCTGGACCAGCACAGGAGCAAGCGCTGACCAGGCCCTCAGCGTGCTGCCCACCCACGGGGCCTGGCTGGTGTGAGTCAGGGTGCAAACCACTGCTGAATCTGAAGGCCTGGAAAGGACGTGTGAAATGCCTCTGGAACAAAGTTGGGGTGTGTTATCGAACTCCAGAAAGCACCCAAGCACTCAGTGCCTTCCTGGTAATAATCTGTCAGGTCCAAAGCTTTCCCAGGCCGGGTGCTACTGAAGCATCAGCTGAGTGGGCGCCTTGCCAAGCAGTCAGCTGCGACAAGCGCGGGCTGTGGGAGACTCGGCCACTTGTGAGCTAAAGCTGGGGCAGCATCCTGCCTGGGTTTACCCAAGGTCAGTGCTGGGTGCAAAGGGATGCGAGGAGAGGCCTATTGCCCCACATAACATTTTCCTTCCCCATGAGAGGCCTGGGGTGGTTTGATGCTTTAGAGTTATAAAGTGACAGGACAGTTAGAAGCAGATGCCCAAACACTGGGAAAACTTCAATGTCTGCCTCTCAGTGAAGTTCTTATGAGTGTGTAAATGTACACATGCTCGTGTGGGGGGGGGGTTGGGTTGGAAGAGAGATGGGTTGATTGGGTAAGGGAGTATTTAAAAAGCCGAAGAACTCTTCCGAGCTTGTATCTGGTGTCCTTTGAAGAGCCCAAAGTGGGAGCAGAATAATCCTTTGGTCTGCTGGCACCCTGTTTCTCACTCCAAAAAGGAAAATGATCTGGCACGGACATGGACTGGGAGAATGGCGGTGAGGCAGATGGTTTTCCTTTGGGGGATCGGTAGGTGTGTACTGAGTGCTTCCTCTGCTGCAGGAGCTGAAGAGGAGATGCTGCTCTGTTCTCGGGCGCTGCTGGCTTGGTGGAAGTCTGTGTAGGAAATGGTCTATGGAAAAGGCATCATTTCTTCCCAAAGACTGTGAGGGAGATGTGATGATCTGAAGCCCACACAGAGCTGGACAGCCAGGAGTAGGAAGTGTGGTCCTGATGCAGAGAGACTGTAGAGATGGCATCCTTGGTTTGTGGCTTTCTGTGCTTGAGCTGGACAGTGTACTCCCCATGAGGACCAGAGAGGAAGGTGCTTCTCACAGTCCTAGAGGCTAGAAAGTCCAAGGTCAGGTTCTGGCAGGGTTTGGCTCTGGAAAAAGCCACCTTTACACAATGTCTTCACATGGCCTTGCTGTGTGCTTGGTAAAACTCTTCCTCTTCTTATCAATCCCACCAACAGGACCTGCCCTCATGATACCACCTGATTCCCCAAACCCCAAAGCTCACATCTCTCATTCTCTGCTGTATTGGGAACAAAGCCTTTAGCATATGAACTTTGGGTGGTTGTGCTCGTCTGTGAGGGTCTGTAAGTCACAGGGCAGCTGGGCCTGGCTCGCTGTCTGGACAGGAGAGTAGTACTAGACAAACAAAAGCAAGTTTGTGCAGGTCTCCTGGATCTCATGACTGAGTTTCTCACAAAGAACAGACCTTCCCCGGGAGGCACCAAGTACCGCAGCTGTGGAAGTGTCTAAGAGTGGAGGCCTTCCCTTCTGGTGCATGAAGGTGTAAGGATTCAGGTAGAACTATCTTCTCTAGCTTCCGATGGTGCTGCCAGGAACCGGCTGCTGCCTTGGGTGGACAGATGAGCCTCCGGGTGCTCAGAGTACACAGGACAGTCTGGTATGGGTTTCTGTGTAATAGAAGTGTCAGGGAAGCAGGGTGTTCTATCAGTGCTGACTTGACTAAGCCCTGTGCAGAGAGCAATGAAAGCTGTGACACACAGACAGATGGCATCTGAGAACCTTTGTGCCCAGGGAGTGGACTTACTGCGCTCTTTAATGCTCCCATGGGTGACACTAGGTGAATACCAATCTCTCTCTCTGGTTTCTTCCCGGAAACAGTAGCCCCAGGTAACCTGAGCTCTAAGAGACAAGTGCCAGCTTTCTGGAGGCAGGCTGTGGTGGAGGTGTGTGGAGGGCTTACCTCAGAGGCATGCCCAGGAATTCCAAGAAGAAATTCCACTGAAGATTGATCACAGTGGAGAGTCTTATCCTGAAGGGCCTCCCTGCACCGGGTACTTCACAGGTCACAGAGAAACTCTGGAACAATTATTTCATGGTCACAGGCTCCCGTGTGTGTGTGTGTGTGTGTGTGTGTGTGTGTGTGTGTGTGTGTGTGTGTATGTACTCACAGATAAAGGTTTCTGGAAGCGTTGCAGGAGCAGCATCTTCTGAGGCTGTCATCAGAGGTGCAGCTCCAGCCTCGCCGCTGCCATCAAGTTCACAGGCCCTCTCAGAACAGACAGGCTGCCATGGCTGAGCCCCAGCTTCAGTTCCTCCACCTCCTGCGCCCTCCCTCAGCACCGGCTCTGTTTCCTAATCCCTAACCCACAGTGTGTTCCTGCAGTGTCAGAAGGGACTTTATCACCCATTGCTGCCCCAAGTTACCTTCCACTCAGAGAACTTCACGATTTCCCGCACACCGAAAGTAAGTCCCCAACTTCACCAGAACTCAGAACTCCATGCTGGTGTCTTCCTGACCTCACGCTCGGGTGGTCTGGGGTGGGGCCAGGCACCGGGCTGAGCCTGGAGCCTAAGTCGTCAGGAACACCGTGCTTAAACTAGTGATCTGTTTTTTTCATTTCTGTGACAGAATATCTGACAAAGAGAACCTACGGGAGACAGAGTTTCCTCTGGCTTAGTTCAGAGATTACAGGCCATCGTGGTGAGGGGATCATGGCAACTGAAGTGGCTGTCTGCGGTGGGGGTGGGTGGCGTGGATAGCTTCCATCCCGGCACACTTCTTTGGGACTGAAGCCAGCTTGCAGCCCTCAAGTCCCATCCTCACCCCACCCTGCTATGCATAGGGTCCCACAAACACCCAGGGAGAGCCTAGCCAGGTGCCACGTGTTCAAGCCACAGCACCGGGCCACCCTACTCACCGTTTCCGGTGTGCCTCTTGTCTACAGCCAGACGCAGCAGCAAAGCTCGTGGTTTGGAAGCGATCCCTCCCCTGCACCTCGGGCTTTGGCTGCAGTCTCTTGTACCCTTCTATTTTTCCTTCACACAGGTCTGGATCCCTCCTTTTCTGCTGACCAATTCTGCTGGCCCTTCATTGCCTGCCATGATTCCTCAGCCCAGGAGATCCACGCGTAAGGATCTACTTCCCCAGCGCGTTCTCCTCACCCACATGCCTCAGCCTGTCTGAGCCTGGAAAACAGGGATGCGTGAAGTTCATGCGTGGAGTGGGGAACTGTTTCCTGGAAAAGGACCTCCGACATATTAGGCCTTGGGGTCCTACATTCAGGGTGAGAAGAGGGAAGGCCCTTGCCACCTTTGATTGGTATCCCCAGGAGCCTAGAAGACACTCCAATGGTAGGAAGAATCTGAAAGTGGTCCCCAACATTTGTGGGGCTCGGTGGACACGCATTCTCTTGGCTACTCAGATACAGAACGAGGCGACTCTGTGAAGTTATTTGCAGTCATCACTGAGGATCTGAATTAGCTGACTTTAAGAATAGGTGACCCCTTGGGATGACCCCGAGTGGGGTGAACCTGCTCAATTAAGTACTTAAAATAGCCTTGTGTCCTCCTTGCAAGAGACAACTGAAGCCTGAGTGAGGTCCAGGTTTTGTAAGGACCCGTGGGAAGGCACACATGGCAAGACAGAGCGGCACCTGAGGAGTGGAACATAGTTCCTGGATGGTAGGCAAGAGAATGGGAGCCTTAGTTGTTCACACTAAAGCAAATGAGTTCTGCCAAGAACAAAACACGCTTTTAAGAGGACCCGAGACGAATGCAGCCCCGCAGACTTCTGGGTAACAGTCCTGCAAAAGCTCCACTGAGCTTGGACTTCTGATCTTCAGAAGCCAAGAGAGAAAAGATGGGTGGTGCTGGAAAGTGCTTGGTTTGTTACACAGCAAGAGCTGACCATTGCAAGTCCTCACATGCCCAGCTTGCTTCTGCTGTCCTTGGTGACCTCCATGTTTTACCACCAGGCTCATGAATTTCACTAAGAACTCCTGGCAGGGCTGACCTTCCAGCCGTGAATGGTGAAGTGACACACACAGCTTTGCTGTGGTCCAGACATCTCCGTGAGTAGAAAGGGCTCCAAGCAGAGGAGCCTATGCCGTTAGGAGAGTTTCTCTTTGGTAGCTTCTATCAGAATCCCTTATCAATTATACTCCAACTCTGTATCATAATTGAGTCTTTTTTTTTTTGAGCAGGACCTCATTATATAGTCTTGTTTGTCCCATAACTTAATGTATAGACCTTTAACTAATGAAGATCCACTTGCCTCTGCCTCCTAAGTGCTGGGATTAAAGTGTGTACCACGATGCCTCTCAAGACCGGTGGTTTTGATGGTGAAAGGGACATGGGATTTTTAATGCTAGCTTCTCCTTTTCATTCAGTCCAGTTCCCAGCCTCCTCAACTAACTATCTTCTCACTGGATGCTCAGAGGCCTGTCTGGTAGGTGGTTATAGATCCCATCAATGTGGCCATCAGCACTAACCCCACACAGCTTTATGCATGTGGCCATGACATCTTCTCACTAGTTACTTTTAGAGGATGGATCACATGATGGCTGGATTGAGACAGGGAGCAGGTGAGCTCTAATTGCATGAGATTCTTTAAGGTGCTTTAAGGAGCAGGGGGATCCACTCCTGAAATCAAGGAGGACAGTGCCTGGGTAGTGACACTGCGGTGACCTGTACACACATGGACCTGCACACAGATGCACTTGAATACACATGCACCTTCACACACATGCACCTGAACCCACATGGACCTGTACACACATGTATCTGCACACACATGGACCTGTACACACATGGACCTATACACATGTGGACCTGTACACACATGCACCTTCACACACATGCACCTGAACCCTCATGCATCTGTACACACATGGACCTGCACACACATGCACCTGTACACACATGGACCTGCACACACATGCACCTGTACAAACATGCACCTGAACCCACATGTACCTTCACACACATGTACCTTCACACACATGCACCTGTACACACATGGACCTGCACACACATGGACCTGTACACAGATGCACCTGAATACACATGTACCTTCACACACATGCACCTGAACCCTCATGCACCTGTACACACATGTATCTGCACACACATGTACCTGTATACACATGTGGACCTGTACACACATAGACCTGCACACACATGCACCTTCATACACATGCACCTGAACCCACATGTACACACACATGCACCTGTACACACATGCACCTTCACACACATGCACCTGAACCCTCATGCACCTGTACACACATGGACCTGCACACACATGCACCTTCACACACATGCACCTGAACCCACATGTACCTTCACACACATGCACCTGTACACACATGGACCTGCACACACATGGACCTGTACACAGATACACCTGAATACACATGCACCTTCACACACATGCACCTGAACCCTCACATGTACCTGCACACACACACATGCACCTGGCCCTGCACTCACATGTACCTTTACACACATGGACCTGTACACACATGATGCACCTGAATACACATGCACCTTCACACACATGCACCTCAACCCACATGTACCTGTACACACATGTGGACCTGTACACACATGTGGACCTGTACACAGATGCACCTGAATACACATGTACCTTCACACACATGCACCTGAACCACATGTACCTGTACACACATAGACTGCACTCACATGTACCTGTACACACATGGACCTGTACACAGATGCACCTGAATACACATGCATCTTCACACACATGCACCTCAACCCACATGTACCTGTACACACACGGACCTATACACACGTGGACCTGCACACACATGCACCTGAATACACATGCACTTTCACATACATGCACCTTAACCCACATGTACCTGTACACACATGTATCTGCACACATGCACCTGTACACACATGCACCTGCACACACATGGACCTGCACACACATGTATCTGCACACACATGGACCTGTACACACACGCCTGCACACATACATACATTCAAAATATTGTATTCTTCAGTACATATTGTACTGTGTCTAGTATAGCAACTAATGCATTGTAGGTGTTCAATAAATATTTGTTGAATGAAAATATTTTTTCCCAATGGCTGTCATACATTTAGCCAATGGTATTAACCACCTGTTCTGTGCCAGGCCACATCTGGGATGCCAGACGTATGTCAGTGAGGAGCACAGACAAACCTACTCCAAAAGACCTCATCAACCATGACACCAGCATCTAGTTTGGCCTGTTAGAAAGTAAGGAGCACTGTGGAGGGAGTTAAGCCAGGAAAGAGGGCGCAGCCCAGGCTGGATGATACATGAGCACCGGCTTAAGGAACGTGAAGATGGAGCCCCACCACCCTGAGAAGGCGGCAATTTCAAGAGGATTTTGATGGAAGAAAAAGAGAGCTGAAGTATGGACCTCCAGCTGTACCAACAGTCAGCCACGGACCGTTGGCCTGTTCTGCCTGAGGAGCAGCTGGAGGCCAGCACCAGGGAAAGAAGTCCACAGCCCACCCCAGCTCCCGACTCTGGATGGAGTTACCGGCTGTTTGGGAGAAGACAGGGAAGCAGTCTGTAAAATGATCCGATTTCAGCTAGAACACACGAAGACCTGATGTTCACTACTTATGCCATTCCTCTCCACCCCTTCTACTTTCATCTCCTCGGCCTCCTCTCTTCTTTCCCCTAATCTCCCCGCCCTTCCTCCTTCCTTTCTCCTTCATTTCTCCCTTCCTCCCTCCATACCTGCCTTCCAGTTTATCTGAATTTCAACATTTATCCGCATTGAACATAGCCAGCTTGCTCTAGTTAACTTAACTGTCAACTTGACACAGACTAGAGTCATCTGAGAGGGGAGTCTCATCTGAGGTGTTGCCCAGATCAGAGTGGCCTGTGGGTATTGTCTTGGTTATTAACTGATGCCAGGTGTGAGCTGATGCCCAGCCCACATTGGGTGGCACCACTCCCTGTGACTCCCTGTAGCAAAGCTAGCTAAGCGTGAGCCCGTGTACCAGTGAGCACCCTCCCACAAATGCTGCTGTACTTCTTTGGCTGTGAGTGGGTTCTTATGTCAGGGGTAAAGCTATGTGAGATATCACACAGGGCTCCCTTTCCGTTCCTCCTTGAGTTCTTGTCTGAACTCCCTAGTGGTAGACTACGACCTGGAAGTGGTCCTCTCCTAAGCTGCCTGGTGTCTGTCCTGGTTTGTCCTGGTGTCTGTCACAGCAACGGAACGAAGCCAGAACACTCACACAGCACACAAAGGAGAAAGGCTTAGGCAAGAGCAATGGACAAGACTCTGCTTTGCTGGCCAAGCCACAGAAGCGCAGACGTAAGCCTCGCCTCCTTGCTGTATAGGACTGTTAAAATCTCTAGAGAATCAAAATTGGAAGCTACTTTCTATGCAAGCTCAGAGAAAGTGGGCTCCTTTCCAAAAGTGAGGCTGCACACAAGCTCACCCCATTTCCGTTTCCCAGGGTGGATCTGAGGAGAGCCCTCGGATGCGGGTACAGGCGGGGGGGGGGGGGGCGCCTCCCTCCGCGCAGGCGCGTCTGCACTCAGGGTGAGTCTCACTCATAGAGAGCTCTGACATGTCAGTTCTCCGGGTTATCTTCCCAACTGCAGGTTAGGCTGGATTCTAACCCGGAATGTCAAATCCAGTTGTGGGAAGGCTCTCTAGATCTGAGACCACGCACGGCACACGCAGTGCACCGTGTGCTGCAGCCGCACAACCATCCTGCAGCTTCATACTTTCCCCTTTAAAGTCTCGCCAGTGCCTGTAAGTAACATATCTGCTTTGTGAAGTAACCTGTAGCCCTGACATTGAATAAATATTTTAGGATGACTAAATTACTATAATATTTTATATCCTTTTAGACACAGGAACATGGAAATACGTTTTCTTCCACCATCCCTATGTTGTAGCTGGAAAATGTATTCACAAAGAAACTAGACCACTTATCCAGCAGAGCCTTGGATCTGTCAAAGCCCCTTTTATGAAATGCCATAGCACTGTGAACTCTGGTCCCTCAGCCTCTTGAAGGGAATATGATTACAGACAACAGCATAAGGTCTTAGATTTTGAAAATTTTTGTGTGTCTCCATCTGTCTGAGTGCAGACGCCTGGACTCATACATGCCTAGAAAGGCAGAGGCCAAAGGTAACCTCAGGTGAGTCTCACTGGGACCTGAGATTTATCGGCTAGATTAGACTGGCTGACCAGTGAGCCCCTGGGATCCACCCATATTCATCTCCCCAGTGCTGGGATTGTACTCATACATCACCATGCCTGGCTTTTATGTACGTGCTGGGATCATTCAGGTCTTCAGGTTTCGTGTGGATTTTACCAACTAAGCAATCTAGAGCAAAGGACAATACTAACACAGCAACATCAGAAACCAGTGATCTGGACTCTGTTCCAAGTTCCATATGCCTCGAAGAACATCCCCTGCTTTGTTCCACCTGAAGCACCAGGTTATTCCCGCCCTCTATTATTCATACTCTGTGCCCCAGGGGAGCATGGGGTGAGCATTTACACTGGTGGAAGCTACTCAGCTCAGCTCCTTTCCACACTTTCCCGAGACACCATTTACAGTATCTGAGCATTTTGACCTCACGTAAATCCTTGCTGACCTTCCAGAAATGGCTACAGTTTGCCTACATGGAAAATGCAGTCTGCTTTCATTTTCCAAAGAAAATAATTTTGATTTGTCTCCAGTAGTTCTGCTGAAGCCCTGACGCCTTAGGTAAAAGAGACGTAGAGACACAGCTACATCTCTCTCTGCCTCCTGTCTCAGATTCAGAGACCTGAACACCCATTTCTCTAAGATGACAGTGAATTGTTCCCCTTTCCTTGCTTTTCAGCCCTTGCATGGTGGTGTAATCTCTGACCTCAGCCACTGTGCTGGTTTGAATGAGGATGGTCTGCCTTTGGCTTAGGTGTTTGGACAACTGGGTTCTCAGTTAGTGGTGTTATTTGGGAGGTTGTAGCACCTCCCGGAGAGTGGGAGCCTTGCTGGAGGAAGTGCTTCACCAGGTGTGAGCTTTGAGGGTTTGCCACATTTTTGCCATTTCCAGTTTGCTGAAGATATGATCTCCCAGCTTCCTTGTCTGGCTGCCTGCTGCCGACGCCCTTGCCCCGGCACCACCTTTACTCACCCTCCCCCTGCCCCCCATAGATCTCCTCTTGGAACCTTGAGCCCAAATGAACTCTTTCTCCTCTAAGTTGCTTCTGACATGGTGTTTCATCCCAGCAACAAAGTAACAAACACAGCCATCCAGCATCTGTATAAATCAGACCTGTTTTCTTCCTGTTCTCGACGTGTTCCCACCCAATGCCTGGCATGGCCTGGTAGCTGAGTCTCTCAGAAGATTTAGCATTGCAAATTTAAAATAAATTCCACTTTTACACATAGCAGACGAGCACTTGAGATGTTCATCTCGGTGGTGCAGGTGAAACAATACCCTTTCTTCAAAAACAAAGAGCACTGAGGTCAAAGCATCTTAGCTGACGGGGACTGGGATTTGAGGGTGGGGTCTGGGAGGAGTCAGAGATGGGGTCAAAATACATTGTATACATGTGTGAAATTCTCAAGGAATAAATAAAAATATATTTAAAATCATTCTCGGTTTTGTAAAATGATTCTTCACTCATTTTGAAATTTTAAATTAGTTCAGATTCAATGTTTTGCTGAGGTGGCCCATGCTAAGTTAACCTCAGTCTAAGGTGGGTTGCCCTGGAGGCCCATTTTAGATTTTTCACTGTGGATTTCAGCTTTCTCTGGGGCTTCTCTTCACACTGGTTCAGAGCCAGGCCCTGATGCCCAGAACATCTCTGTAGACATAAATGAATTTTATGTTATAGGCAGAGAAAATGTTTGCCATTTGACATATATTGCTATGAGTGGGTATGAGAGAAACCATATTGTTTGGGGGGGTGATGTTACAAGATAGCACAGTCAGCTTGCCTTGTAGGCATGAAGACATGAATCTGATCCTCAGAACATATGTAAAAAAGCAGCTGGGCACAGAGGCACGATCTTGTAGAACCAATGTTGGGTAAGTAGGAGCAGACATATCGCTGGAGCTTGCTGGCCAGCCTAGCGCTATGGGTGAGCTCCACACCAGCGAGGGATCCTGTTTGTTGTGCCGCAAAGCTAGTGAGATGGCTTGGCCACCAAGTCTGGTGACTAGAGTTTCATCACAGAGACACAGATGGTGAACCAACTCTTAAAAGAATGTGTCCTCTGATGTCCACAGGGTTCGTGCAGGGAAACACACACACACACACACACACACACACACACAATGTAAGGAAAAAGACGATGGCAGCTTAGCAACTACCTCTGACCTCCATATGCACATATGCAAATATGCATATGTATACCGTGAACACACACAAGACTATATAGTTTTGATGTATTGAATGTATAATATCTGTTCACATTGATGAAGCAATATTGTTTTTGCTGCCCAGATAGAAGTTTCCTGTAGCCACTACTCTAGATGATACGACACATTCCCATTGTCATCAGGATTAACTGATTTCCCGTTTGTAACCAGCCATGCGTGACCCCACAGTGCCTAAGGAAGGGCATGTCCTTAAAGATGTGCTCATGGGTGCTGCCAGCCAGTGACTGTGGTTCTGAGCCCACGATACAGCAGCTCCAGAGCCTTGTTCCCAGCAGGGCTGTTTATCCCTGGAACCATCCCTCTGCACCTGGACCCCAGCCATGCGTGGTTCCTCTTGCTCATGGGGCACAGTGTGGTAGCTTTCCTTGGACAGGATCCACCGTCAGCTGACTCCCTGAGCTCATGAGTGATCATCTGCTTTCAGCACTGCTGATGGCATGGGACCTGGATCGTTTTTCTGTTGCTACTTTACCGCTCTGAGTGTACTTAGGTGTCTTCCCTTCCTCATCTATCTCTGAGCTGTCTTCTAAACCCAACACCTCTTCTCAAGCCTGCCTCCCTCATGGCTGCCAGATAAAGATCCTTTGTGTGTTGTCCAGGTTGCTCCCAGTCAGTGCAGTCCCTTGTCAAAGATCTGCGCACTTACATACCATAGGAATATGTGGTCCTGGCTCCATGAGTAGGCAGTGGCCCTTCCTGATCTATATATCATAATTCTCTCTGTGTCCCTGTCTCTTCCTCTCCCCCATCTCCCCCTCTCTCTTACACACACACACACACACACACACACACACACACACACACACACACCCTGATGAAACCAGGCTCTTGTACATGCTGGGCAAGCATCTACTACACGGCTTTGCCTTATTCATAGAGATTTGATTCACCAATCCCCGGAGCTGGGGTGATACAGGATGTTGATAAAGAAGGCTGAGGTCTAGAAATATGAAGATGGTCAGGAGATGCTTTACGCTAAAATCTATGTGTGATTATAATTCCTCTCTGCCTCCCTATAGGAGCACATCCCCTGGGAGGGTCTCTATCCACTTTCCTTACTTTGGCACACCATTCTTACTTGCTGATATCGTCTTTAATTTAAAGAGTAATTGTACAAAAGAAGAGAAAAGCTTCTGGGTAGATTAATTCGCAGAGACCCTTTATTAACACAATGAGAGCAGAGGAGTCTCGCCGTACAATCTGTGTAACTTGGAGGGTTCAGGCAGATTTGGTTTACTGGACTGAAAACCATTTTTCCACCCTTCCAGGCAATGAGCTCAGATGAGACAGATATGGAAGGCAGGCCCGTGTTCCATCCTTAGTGTGACTCTGCTTGACTCTTCAGTGAGTGATGCTTGGAGCCTTCACTGTGGGAGAAGACTGGGAGGGTAGCCTCTCTCATCCCGGAAGACTGTAGGGAAGGCGTGGTTTACTTCAGTGCCCGTCAGGATACCCTGAGGGGTGTGCAGATGGCGGCCCAGTACTGGAGCTTCAGATCACTGTGTAGAGCTTAGCCAGGGACTTTGCACTGGAAATTAGCTCTCTGGTGACTGTCTGGTGGATTTGGGACATGCTTTACTGAAGTAAGGTGACTTCTTCCATATGGGTACTTCTTGCTGACCACAGAGATACATCTGTGGTGATTCATGGAGGCAGGAGAAGCACTGGCTTGGGGACAGACACCCCACAAGTGCTGATAAGAATAGGGATCTCCTAAATCAGACACTTTACAAGGAATCCTACCCTGATTGTGTATAACTTAACAGTCCTTGCATTGTCTTTCTCTCCTGGTTTTCTCTGTCTAGATACTTCATGCTTTGGACCTGACCACTCTAGGAGAGATGACAAAAATTTTAAGACACTGAGTATGTGTGACTTTGCTTGACTCTTCAGTGACTCTTGACTCTTATTTACTTATGAGAACTTCAAGAAAGAACTGCAGGCTGCTGGATGGCTCAGAGGCTAAGAGTGTGTGTTACTTGCCCAGAAGTCCTGAGTTCAGTTCCCAGAACTCAAAACAGGCCACTCACAACTGCCTACAACTCCCGCTTCTGGGGATCTGATGCCCTCTTTTGGCCTCCATGGGTACCTGCACTCACGTGCACACACACCCCAGGCGCACACGCATAAATCTTTTGAAAAGGAAAAAGAAAGTGAGCCGAAGCATGTGCCCCTTCCTTGTTAGCAGTGACACTGCACTCCTTAAGTAGGAGTGACATCATAAGACAAACCTCAGGCGTTTGTCTTCAGTGCCACAGTGCTGTGAGGTAGAGCCTGAAATGAGGGAACTGCTGAGGAAGCCTTTGTCCTCAGAGGTGGATGCCATGGTTGCAAGAACAGTGAGCTCCTCTGAGGAGAATGTTCCCCTCCCTGCTCTTGTTTTTGTGCTACAGGGCCCTTCTGTCTCTGCTTCTATGGTGGAGTGAGCAGCATGGAAGCCCTCTTCAGGGTTTCTGTTGTGCCTTTAGTTGGTGTTCTATCACAGCAGTAGAAACCTACTAAGACATGCGGACATGTGGACGCACACCACAACCTCATGCACCTCCACCACCACCCGCTCACACACACGCAATTAAAACATATATCTACTATGCAATGTTATTTTTTTAGGACGGCAAGGTATTTAGAGTGGTCAAGAGTTCTTTAACTTAGTATGACTCCTCTGTGGAAGGTCTGAAGCAGTGGCATTTACTATTTTAGGCTAGGTTCTACATGGATGGACTATGGCTTTCCCCTTCATGTGTAATATGTGTAATATGTGCATATATGTATATGCATGTGGGTATATGTGTAGATGGATTTGCATGATTATTTAAGTGTGTGTGCATGTGTGTATATGTGTGTGCTTGTGCTTGTGCGTGTGTATGTGTTTGTGTGTGTGTGTATGTGTGGGTGCGTGTGTGTATGTGTGTGTGTGTGCATGTATGTGTGTGTGCATGTGTGTGTATGTGTGTGTGTGTGCATGTGTGTGTGTGCATGTGCATGTGTGCATGTGCGTGTGTGTATGTGCCTGTGTGGACCTGATGTTGACATCTGGAGTCTTTCTTGAATATCCTTTACCTTATTCGTTATATTAGGGTCTCTCAGCTGAACCAAGAGCTCACCAGTGTGACTAGTCTAACTAGCCAGTTGCTCCGGGGATCTTCTGCCTCTGCCTTTGGAGTACAGGTCCTCACACAACTGCGCTATCTCCCCATCCCTGTACGTGGCTTTGACACTGGGCAGGAATGACGTGAGAGAGATGGGCCATTGACAGTTACCACCCCTCTCAGTCTGCTCCATGTTTCACAGTCCTTGTCCTTCCTGTGTTGCCAGTCAGCACTAAACCTGACCCTTGCTTCTCACAGGAAGGTGGAGATCTCAGTCCCCAGGGTAGCTGCTCTCCCAGAGGCAGGCAGAGGCTCTGAAATACCACTTCTAGAGTGAGTGGCTTGTTTTCAGGAGAACGTGGACTATTGTTAGGCAAGCTCAACCCGAGCTCACAGCGAGTGTCTAACCTATAGACGGTTATGTGATACCAAACAAAACACAAATTGCTAGTCAACAGTGAGCACTCAGTGTTGGAAGACAGCATCTAATTCCCCATCTTAGACACAGCGTGGGTGTAACTGTCAGGATTAGAAAGCCACTCCCGAGCAAGGGCTGTGAAGTGGGCTCTGCTTTGTACCCACTCCAGCGTTTCAGCAAGCACAAGTCAAATCATATGAATTTGCATCTCTTTTGTTAAGCATCATCTACACCCACTCCAGAAGTCAAAAGATCCCAACTAATTTATTTTAAATAATACATCACCCAAAATGGCTTAAGGGCATCAACACATTCTCCTCCCCACCCCCCGAGAATCTTTGTGTAGTTGGGATAACTCATCTGGTCCACCTCCCTTTTCTTATCCCTGACTTGCATTAGATGCATTTCCTTGGTGTCACACGTGTACAATGGGTATATATGCAGAATCTCCAAAGTGTGGCCTCTAGAAGTTTCTTTTCCCCTGAGCAGAGTTAAACTCTGATTTCTAGGTCTTTTGCAGTTGGGTGGCCTTAAAAGATAAACTCTCTTGCTTGCTAGCTGGTATTAACACTTGGAAGAACATGGAATTCATATTTTAAAGTAACGGTGTCCATCCGTGTAGGTCTCCCCACAGCATCAGCACAGTGGGATGATGGGAGTGAGAAGATCCTATTTTGTTAAGTTGCTTTATTTGGGGATTTTCTGTTGGAGCACTTTTCTTATGATAGTGGCTCCTTTCTCTGTGGGAGATCTAACAACCAAAGATCTCTGGCAAATATCTCAGATCACAGTATCAAATATTGTATATATTTGTTCTCTCTCTCTCTCTCTCTCACACACACACACACACTCATGATAACATTGCTTTATAAGTTAGGGAGAGTAAGAAATTAATAATATGATGATGAATAAAATAGAGCAGCACACGCTAACAAAACTTGTGTGAATGCATGCGGTCCTAAAGGCTCAAGGCAAATGTAAATATTCAGACTGGGGTAGCTGAAACCCTAGGAAACTTTTGGACAAGGGCAGTGACTGCAACACAGCACCTGCAGCTTCCCTAAGGGCTGGGCCCAGGGCCAAGGCAACAAGACACAGCCGTTCTGCTCTTTCTAAAATGCTTCCTTTGTGCTGGTGCTGCGCTCAGAACTGTGCGCCGTAGGCTGGTCCTCCTGACGTCCTTGTGGAGATGCTTGTGACATTATTGTCATTGAAAAGACTGAAAACTAAAGCACAAAGTTGGTACAACTGGTGCCACAGATTATTTAACTGTCCCTAGTTATCTGCCTTCTATGCTGTTTTTCTTTTTTTCTCTTTTAGTCTTATTTAGACTGGATCTCAACATGCAGTCCTGGATGGCCTGAAGCTCTTTATAAAGACCAGGATAGCCTTGGATAGCCTTGGACTTGTAGAGGCTCACCAGCCCCTGCCTTTTGAGTGCTTGGATTAAAGGTGTGTGCCACCACCATGACCAATCAGGCTCTCACTCTCTGCCCTGGAAGAAGATACATCCTATGACTTCATCATTGTTAAATAGCTTGTGTAGCTAAATAGCTCCTCCACAGTGAGGAGGAAAGCCATGTTTCTATCCCATCATCCACCAGCAATGGTGTGGCTTAGCTGATATTCTTCTTTCCCTCACCTGGGAGTGGAGTGTTCCGGATCAGACATCAGACTGGTCCTTTAGCTTGGATCTCTGAGCAAAGAAGACAGAGGGGGCAGCCCCCGCTGGCTAGAAAAGGTATGTGGCTCAAGGCAGTAGTGAGACCTTGCTTTACAGCCGTGGGGCTGTTATGACTCCACTGAAGCTAGAGAGAGGGGCCTGGTACATTTATCCCTCGATGTAAATACATTTATGAGACCCCAGAACCAGAGCTCTTAACTAAGGAACAAATCACCAGCCAAGCATACTGCCACACACAGGAATTCCTGCTGGAGACAGGAAGGAAACAGCAACAAACAGACCAGTCCTCAGACTGCACAGGGACACACTAGTGCCCCTAAGTTTAAAGAGAAATTATTCAGAACTAGGATTTAAACTAAACTTGAAAATGTGTTTCTCGCATGGTAGATTGTCTCCCTCAGCAGCTGCTGGATGTGGATCCAGCACCCACAGACCCAGCACCCACAGATGTGCTTGCCGGTTCTTCTGTTAAGATTCCATGCCAGAAATGATATCTCTGCGGCTGATGATTGGACCCTGGGGTGGATGGTGGAGGAGCGTTACTCAAAACCAACTCCCTAACGGTATCATCAGTTTATGGTCCTGGATCGAAGCTGAGTCCTAGAGAAACTCAACACAGGAAGATGAAGGGGTTAAGGAGCTCATTTCACCCTGGATGCATCCAGATATAGGTGAATCAAATCACCGTTTGGTTAAAATCTAGTGCTGACTTTCTGTATTGCGATTAGGGAAGTTGATAGATGATCTTAATAGCATGGTGACTCAAATGGCTATTTTAACATCCATCACTGAGCCAAGTAATCCTCTTTGTTGAGTGACTACTCATTAATAAGCAAATGATTATTATAGGTGTAGGGTATGGCTGGATGAAGGCACCAGCTTAGGACACATTTAGAGATGGTATACTCTTCTTTATCAAAGGCAGCTAACTTTGTCTTAATGAATGCTATTGAATGATAGCAAGTAGGAGCATATTTTAGGGCAATGTAAGCAGAAACCCTGAGCTTCATGAACACGTTAACTGTGATCACCATGGTCCTTTCTATAATAAATACTTAGTATCTATAACAAACCTGTTATAGATACTAAGTATTTCTACAAATAACTATTTATCATTATTCAAAATACATTTTAAAATACATCTTTATCCCAATTGGCTGCACGCTATTTTGCTAGATTTCCAAATAGTTCACCCACAGTGAACGGAAACTACAACGAAGAGAAGCTTCTAATGTGCTGGAAACATTTTGACACTTTCTCAGCTTAACAAGCAATCCCCACTTTCCCGATACGAGCACATTTCATAGTCTGATAAAACTCTGGGGTGAATTACTTCTCCTTTGGCACTTAGATGACAATCATTACCAAGTAAGGAAGTAATAGGAGCCACCTCATAAGTTCTAAATCTGAATTGATTGCATCTAAACATCTGATTTCATCAAAGTTCCGATACGAACAATTAAAAACATGATTTGGAAAGTATGACCGTCTTGGAGAAAAACAAATTGCTGCATTTTCCCGTATTTCTCTCCCTCCTCTTACTCTGCTTTTCTCTGGCCTGCTTCCCTTTCAAATCTACATGTTACTCGCATGATACTTGACCGAGGATGAGGTTCTGTTTTGTTTCATTTTGTTTAGGCAGGGTTTCCCTTCAGAGATCCCCATTAGCACTGAACCCTGGCAGGCAGACTCGTTTTCTGTTTGTGAAAACCAGGGGATGGTGCTAAGATCCAATAAGAGCTATTCCCTTATTGTAATCACCAGTGAGCCTTCCTACTGCTTATTCCACAGTTATTTTTCTATTTCAAAAAATTCGCAAACTAGAGATGGTTTGCTAGAAGATGGGTAGGAAAATGGGAGAGAACAAAAGCATTTTCACGGCTCAGAGGAGACCGTCTCCGTAAGTCCTGCAGACACAGTGAAGACATGGCTCACGAACACAAATGCACGGTTTGCCGATGCTTCAGAAACACGAAAGTGAGACAACAGTATAATTTTTTAATGGATCTTATGAAATTGCTCTCCTTAACTTATCTTACTTGCAGTGGGTAAACCAATCACTCTGGAGTGCGCTGCTGCCTACATAAGGACACAATGGCACTTTGTTCAGTAATTAGCCACCCGGAAGTAAGCGAGTCTTAGTCTGAAAGTTAGTACTAAATTTGTGAGCATAGACTCCACCACGACTAAAAGCTATTGGTTGAGAAATCAGTTGACTATTAAATAGAATTCCTTGGATCTAAAGATGCGACAGTTTCTTATGCTTGGTTTATATACAGCTTTCTCTTTGGAAGTTGTGAGGGAATTTGAACTTTAAAACTCAGAAAGGCTGCTTTCTTTATCTACCAGTCTCCACTAGTGCATGCCTCTAATCCTAATTTCCCGTCTGTTGGTAACGGCAGATGGATCAAAGCCAGAGTACAGCTTGTTTAAGTCCCAAAATACTCTACACATCTCTTCTATTCAGAGAACAAGCCGCATAAATTAAAACACGGATAAACTCGTCAACACCCACCAGGATCTGAAACTCAAGAGGCAGGATAATCTCTCAGCCCTTTGCTCACGCTCAGAGTGTACAGCTCTACCCTTGCTAGCTAGCGATAAGTTAAAAAGTCTAACAGCTTCAACACATTGCTTTAACCACATCCCAAGTGCTCTGCATACATTATCTTTAGAAAACAACACGGTCATGCTTTTGGAAAGCCCTGCTGTATACCGAGGTATATTGTATTTATCTTGTGAATAAGAAGTCAGGACCAGCACAAGATCTCACACACAAATGCATCCTCAAAAGAGAAAAACATCCAGGGCATCCTAGAAGTGCTGCTGACATTTATTTCTTCTAGTCCTTAAACCTGGGTGAAGTTCCACAATCCAAACTGTACCCACTACACCTGGATGGCACCACTCAAGGCTTTTTACTTGACATGTGACTGCCTGCACTATTTTCTTCATCAACCACGATCAGTGGGGGTCTACAAACACTGACAAAGTGGAGCAGAGACAGCAAGCTATGGTTGAATGGATCCTTGTACTCACCTGAATCAGCACCCAAATGAACTTGAATACTAAGCCTCTCCTCCTGTACAGGATTTCCCTCCTCTATATTAAAGGAACGATTCCTCCCACGTTGCTATGTCTGCAGTCTTGGAAGACCAGCTACCTTGCTCACACACTGGCTTGAAGAGTTCATTACCAACTCGTCCCTCCTTCCATAACCCAAGAGTTCCTCGCTCAGCTGAGGTTCTAGCCAAGTCTGGATGAAGAGCAAACTGCTTCTCCACCCTTTTGGATCCTAGGACCCTAGGCAGGAGTTGGTTGGCTGGTCTCTTACTGGCCAGGAGATGTGACGCCATCACAGCACCTTCCCGACAGAAGAGTATGAGGGCAAGAACCACTGCGTTCTGGGAGTCAGAGACACTTGGTTCAAGTTCAACTGCTTTCTTCATGGTCTGGTGTGTGTGTGTGTGTACGCTTCTGGGGGAGGATCTTTTCTCTGTTCTTGGGTCAGCATTAGTCTTTTGCAGTTCCAATGTTTTTAATTTTGAACAGTTACTTTGTAGCACCATCATGTATGAAATGGTTGATTTGCTAACTCCTGTGTGCCACGTTATTCTGTGGATAATCCGACATTCGTATTCAGCACAGGCAGAGAATTTTATAGAACATGATTTCCTTCCCAGGACTAAAAGATCAAGACCTTAACAGCTGGCGCCGCGGTTCTAGCAGGGAGGTGAACCCGCAGCACTTTGCTCTGGCCTTGGTGCTGAACCCGGAGCCTGCTCAGAATGGCATCTCGGACACGGGAAAATTTGCCGTGTTGCAAGAGAGCCTGGAGGGGTCTAAGTGCCCTTTCGTGAGTTACCCCTAGGGAGTTGGGCCCAGCTGATACCCTAGGACCCCACATAGGGTACATGGAGGGCATTTCTTTGCACGGAGCTAAGAAAGTTTTGTCCGACGGTTTTTCCTGTTATTGTAGCTGCTATGTCCCCTCCCACCTGGGTCGCCATGGAGACTCAGCTCCTTCCTTCTCCAGGCATAATGGGTGAAGCTTAGTTAGCTCAGCCTTGACTGTAGCAAGCCCCCTTTCTCAGACATTTCACATCTCCATTTTTTCAGTAAAAGAGAAAGGTAGGTAGTCCGAGCATTGTGCTTCCAGGGAAGTGGCAGAGCTCTGGGTACCTGTGTGTTCCCCAGGACCCCAAGACTTTGGATAAAGCAGTTGGGGGCACATTAAAGATATAATGAATTGCCAACACACAGATACTGGAGTATTCCCACCTCTTTTTTTTTGAGGGGGTGTGAGGGGAATGGAGGTAGAGAAGGAATTCTTTGGAAAATTCTGTTATTCCCCTTTTCACTAAGCTCACCCGGTTTCTGTGACCGTTTATACTAAGAGTCTCTCCATATTGAGCCCTGTATATACCTGTGGATCCACCCAAGGCTTCATTGGTTTGGGAGAATACAAATGCCATTTCAGTTAAAAACTAACCCAAGCTTAACATCTTGATGCAAACGAACACATACCCAGGAAAGAAGCTAAGTCGGTAGATTCACTAGCCCACTAAATGCCATAAACACCCCCTTTGATGCAAGATGCTCCCTCCTCCCAGTTAGTTTACTTGTGAGGACATCTTCCTAGTTGGTGTCTTCAATCAGCGTGCCACCTCCCGGAGTTTACTGATGAAGACCGTGTGGAGTCCTCCACATGGTCTGTTTAATTTATTGTTCCTTCTTTCTGCTCACCTTTCTTCCTTCGCAACCTCTCCTCTTTATGCCAAAACAGAGCAAAGCCACAGCTTTCCACCAAGACAATGGGCATTTCCTAACTCTCCCTGCCTACACCACCCAGTCGCGCCTGCCTGCCTGCCTGCCGGATCATCAGTGTCTGATCTTCACAAGAGGTGCTGAAATGAGGTCCGTAGTAATTGACCCATTCTCTCACGCCCAGGGCAGGCAGACCCTCCTCCCACCACCCCGAGGCGAGTTTTTAAGCTGCTAATAAAACCCTATGAGACATATCTCCTTTAGGTTATGTAACTAGCTTTTCCTGCCTCTGGTGGACTTCGGCATCATGTCTCTCAGCGGAGTGGGAAATACATGCAGCCACAGCGGGGCCGGAGACCTGGGAGCCAGGACCCGGGGCTTTGGGATCCTAGGATACCGAACATCTGGCCGGATCCATGCCAGCTCCTCACCTTCCAGAAACTCAGCGCATTGCTTACCTTGTGGCGGACTGGGTGGGTTCACTCCATCGTGATTGCCTCTCTTGGAAGGGAGCAAGATTTAATAATTCACTCCACCGTGGATGGCGAGGGAAGAGAATACAAAAAGAAGAGGAAACAGACCAACTGGAAGCTGATGGTCCAATTTCACAGCAGCCTCGGCAGGCTGTAGGGAGACTCCATTCTGCTGCTCGCGGTTGGTCCAGCTTCTGCTCCGGCTCGGGCTCCGGCTCCGGCTCGCCGGTTCCAGCGGATCCCCACCCTCCGCCCGCCCAACCTCTCCAGCCAGGTGCTGCCGTCTGGTGACTGGCTCCCTCTGGCTGGAGGGCTGGGCGCTGGGGCCACCGCGGGGCACAGGGGTGCGCGTGTGGGCAGGGACGGAGGAGGGAGCCCGGCTGCGAGGCGAGAGGGGAAAGCCTCGAGTGGCGGGGGGTAGAAATCCTCGTTAGGGAGCGAAGTGATGGACCTCGCAGGGAGACGTCATGAAAGCCGCAGATTCGGTGAACGCTCCTCGGTTCCAGCCCCGCGGCTGAGCCGCGCTGTCCGCGCACGAAGCGACAAGTCTCCTGGAGCGGGCGCAGCGCCGCGCGCTGGAGAACCGAGGCGGCACAGCGGCGTCCGCGCGGGCGAGGCGGCGGCGGGGGCGCGGAGGGCCGGGCCGCGGACACCCACCCTTCGCCGGCCTCGCGCTCCTTTTCTCCTGCGGTGGACCGAAGTGTGGAAGCAGGCGGGAGCCGCACCCCTCCAACGCGAGCCTGGAAATGGAGGAGCCTTTGGGGCTTAGATCCCCGGGGAACCCGGTCTTCTGGGGTCACTAAGTCCTAAACTCGGGGAGTTTATGCCTGCTTGTTGTAGGAGCTTCTCTTTGGGCTTTGGGGGAATGTGGAGAGTGAGGTCTCTTCGCTGCCTCGCAAGGGGCTGAAATCCCTCTGGAGTGCACACTGGGTCAGCACAGCCCAGAGTGGCGCAGCCAGCAAGATGGGTCTGAGGGAGGGCCTGCACCTCAGAACTCTGTTCAGCCTATCCCATCCAGAGCTCTTGGGACCTAGGGCAGTTGCTGCCTCATCCCCACTTCCGTATTCTTTTCTGAGCTCTGGAGATGAAGGAGGAGAGCTTTCAGAGTATTTTCCCAATTGCCTGAAAACACACACCCTTTGGACCGCCACCTAAGTTAGATTTAACCTGCTTCGTATGGGTATTTCAGAGGTCACCCCATCGTAATCCTCCGGTGCAGCCTGTGTTTCTCTTACGGTTGTTGCAAACAGTGGTTCATTGCCAGAGTCTTCTCACATCTAGCTTCCACCCAAGTGCAGACCTCTGTTTACGCATCTTTAACACAAGGAGAATAGTTTCCCAAAGAAACTGTAAACGTAATCGACAGCATTGGCTGATCATTCTATAATGGTCCGTTTAATAACAGGTACTCTGCCTTTCATTCCACAAAACACACAATTCAAGAAGTGGCCCTTTCTAATGAAGGGACTCATCAAGACCTGCTCTTAGCAACAAATGCTATTTTATTCTAAGATCACACTTAAAATAAAAGATTTAGAAGGTGTGTGTGTGTGCGTGTGTGTGCGTGTGCATGTGTGTGTGTGTGTGTGTGCGTGTTTACCCACGGGGGACAGAACAAGGCGTCTGATCACCTGGTGCTCGAGTTACAGGGAGTTGGTGCTGAAGAGCCCCTCAAGAGCAGTGCACACGCCAAAGCACAAACTCATCTCTCCAGCCCCTCAGGAACTCACTCTGCTTGCTGTAGATGTGGCTTTGCTACAGAAAGGTCTTTTACCTGTTTGCTTCAGCAATTGGGTCCATGGTACTCACACACACTGGAGAGTTTATCGATTTCTTTGAGAGGTTGCAACCTTAGCTGCTCACACTTCAGTTTTGCGTGGCAGTCCGTGGTGTTACTATGTACACGGTGGGACGTTCATGCTACATAAGTTCTGCTGGCCCTAGCGATTGTGTCAGAAATGAAGCTTAAACCAAGAACCTGGCAGAACAATGCCCAGGGGGCGTGTGGGTACAGACAGAGTGTGTGGTTTTGGTGCAAAAACCCTGGAACACTGAAAGATCAGTTCTCAGCACCACAGTCTAAGCCCGCAAAGCTGTTGTGGATGTGATGGCTAATATATTCTCCTATCAGAAGAATTCCAAAGTGTCTTTCTCACAGGGCACCAGATGAAATTACAAAGTGAAGAGTTAGCAGCAACCTCCTGTCTCCTCTAAACCCTAGAAACAGGGTGATGTGGCTACTGATCTTCATGAATAGACCATGTTTGGATTAGACAAGTTCCGTTTGCTAAGTATGGGGTCCTGTGAAACAAGACCAGTTGGCTGATTGAATTCACTTACTTCCTGGAGCTCGGACAGTGATCTATAGAGCGTAATGGAGGACTCAGGATCAACACCTGGAAGTCAGGTCAGCTGTGCTTGGGGATGCAAGGTGCTGCCCCCCAGAACCCCCAGAGCCCAGGAGCTCGGGAGCTCAGACTCCTGAAGCACACCGCACCTGGTGTGTCTGGAATGTCACATATCTGTTCATAATGTCAAGTGAAAGTGAGGAAAGGGGCTAGGAGTATTTCCTAGGCAGATCTGTGCTCCGAAGCTGACACTGGCCATCTTTTAAGATTAATTAATTGTAGAGATGGTGCTAGTTCCTTCATATATCAAACCTTAATAGAGGTCTATTACCCAGTAACATTGACAGAATGAATGATCTCCTTGGGGTATCATTTGTTTGGGGACTATCTTTTTCTTCACCAGTGACTGGGTCAATTTACAGCCCAATCTATCTTCCTGGTGCAAACATAGAGCAGCCTTGCTCTGAGTGGTGTGCACGGGGGCTTTGGTTGCTTGGCCAGGGCTTTTTACTGATTTAAAACCTTGGGTTCCCATGGAAACTCAGCTCTTCTGCTCCCAGCCAACTACCCTACAAGAGAAATCAACACCTGAATCTAAGTCCATAATAGTTAGAGGTGGATATATGAGCTTTGAATTTTGATTTTGGCAATTAAAGAAGATATCTTAAAAGAGTTTTTAAATTATCCTAGGGGCTGGAGAGATGGCTCAGTGGTTAAGGACATTGAGTACTCTTTCAGAGGACCTGAGCTCGATTCCTAGCACCCACATGGCAGATAACGACTGTTTATAACTCTAGCTCCAGGGGACCCAAGACCCTCTCCTGGTTTTCTCAGATATCAGGCATGTAACTGGTGCAGACATAGGTGTAGGCAAAACACAAAACACATAAAGTAAAAATTTAAAAAGATATTAAAAAGTTACTCTTTTCTACAATTCTGTTTGCAAATGACAGAATGATTCCATGATTTTTTGGGGGAGGGGAGGGGTAATTGAGATTTTTTCCAACCCTGTCTATGCATTGGAGGGTGCATTATTAAGACACATTTCCAGGTGTAAATGTTGATGCAGATCAGCCACCTACACTGAGTATTTTAGGGCACACCTTTAGCAATTTCATGCCCAATTATTCAGTTATGACTTCTCATTTTGGCGCACTTTCATTTCCTACCGTTTCCTCCCTTTGGAACAATATTCACAGTCTTAGCTAACATTAAATTAGAATCATTTATAAGTGTTTTGACATGCATTTTTTAGTTTAATTCCATGACTTGATAAATGAGTATAATCCGGAGGCTCCTTTGATCACTTCTCTCTTACAATGATGTGCTATTAGCTCACTCTTCAGCAGGCGTATATCCTTCTTAATCACACTCTTCCTCAAGACTTCATTAAAGTACAATTAAAAAATTATAATAGTTTCAAATACATTTCAAAAGACCACCAGGAGGTGAGAGTTAGATGAACAATTGTGTGAAGGAAGTCTATTTGTCTTAGGAGAAGTCATTCCAATTAACACAACATTTTCAGGGAAGGAGAATTCAAGGACAAAATCAGCAAATTGAATTTGTGAGATGCTCTTTCCATGGTTAATCATTGATAAGATGCCCCAATTCTTCGTGTGTGTGTGTGTGTGTGTGTGTGTGTGTGTGTGTGTGTTTCTGATACTACCAACAATAGGGCCGAGTTAGAGAGAATGATATCAAAATCTCCTCTGTGCCATCACAACTGGCTGTGAATTGTTTTTGCTCACCGAGCAACTATCCACGGAGGACCTTGCTTGCCCTTAGTAGAGGGGTAGCTCTTGCCTGGGATCCCCAGGCTTTCAAGTCTCTTCTGGAGTGTGCCTCCCTGCCTGCTTTGCTTCCTGCAGATTCAGATACTTGGACAGGCAGCCCCACCTACCCAAAGGCATGCCAAGTGATGGCCCTGGGTAGGAGTTTTCTTCATTGCATATGAGGATTTTCAGGAGACAGGCTCAGAAATTCAGCTAGCACAGTGGATATTTACTAGAGATATTCCTAAGGAATATTATATATCTGGAAACAATTATGGAAAGGAGGGAAGAAGAAGGAGGACTGGGCCTTTACGTTGGCTGACAACATATAAAACTCTGGAGCTAAAATGGCTTCCTGAGTTGAACTGCTTTGGGCCCAAATGGCATCCACTGGCTGGGTTACTTGTGGGTTAGTCACCCAAAGACAGGACTTTGGGCCACATGGTTCTTCTGAGTCTGAAAGCTAAATGCTGATGGAAATGGCCATTTAATATTGAGGTCAAGTCCTTTAGAGGGAGTTCTGGCATGTCATGCCTACTGCAAGTGTGTGCGTGTGCGTGCATGTGCGTGCGTGAGTGTGTGTTTGTGTGTGCGAGTGATTACTGATTCCTAGTGTCACTGTGACTCTTGTGTGGACTGCATACTTCTATATAACTGTGTGCAGGGAACTACAACACTCCCTATACAGCAAATGATATAAAGTGGGTTTGTCCCTGCTGTTACACAGTGAGGGAGAGCCGATGTTTAGGAGTTTAGAGTGAGTTGGAGACCTGAGGCTAAGAGCAGCTGCCAGGGTAGAGAGAACCTCATTTCTATGCAGCCTATTTCCTCTGGACCTGAGAGGGTGAACACCTCCTCCAAGGTCTGAGATCCCCCAAAAGACAAAACTTTCTGGGCTGAAGTACCGAGTGATGTCCTGTTTGTACGCTCCTTTGGCTAGCTCCATTTCAGAGTGCTTTATTCTAGTATGTTCTAGATAGTCTTGAGAACTACAAGTGAGAGTGGAGGGTTATCTGGGATGGTTTGGTTACCCAGGAAGCTGTCCTATAACCAGAGTCTGGTGTACAGTACAAACGTCATCTGTTTCTAATAAGCTACACTTGTGACAGATGACTCAGGACTGACAAGTATGTATGTTCAAGGGGTTCAAGATGTGCATGGACTCAATTCTAAGTCCCTTGAGACTTCAATCTAGTTTTGTGTCTTCCCATTGCAAGTTCCAGAGAATTTGGAGGAAACTTTTTGCTGACTCTGATTAGTCAGCAAGCTTGATCATGGTAGAGGTATGTGTGCCCGAGGTGGTCTACTAGACCCTAGCATGTATTTCCACGTACTTCTGGTACCCTGACTCAAGAACATTCTGTCATTCTGACTGGGAATAAAGGTAAGGCGGGACGAGCAGAAGTCAGCACACTTCCGCTGTGCTGCTCTCTGGGTTCTAAACAATCCCAGGCTCAGGCACCAACTGCTTTTCTTTCAGGTTGACAGGCTGGGGTCTAATGATTGTCACAAGGTCAGGAAATGCTATGGAACCTAATAGGAGAACAGGGAAGTTTGGATATTTCCATTTTTTATTGAAAATAACTATCAAGGGGCTGGAGAGCCAGCCCCACAGTTAAGAGCACTTGCTGCTCTTGCAGAGGACCCAAGTTGGGTTCCCAGTGCCCATAATAGGTGGCTCACAGCCACCTGAAACGCTGGCTCTAAGGAATCTGACATGCGCACGTGTCCAGTAACATCTCTCATGTGATGTTTCCTCAGCTTTGGAGGGGGCAATAGAAGTCCCATTTGGGGACAAATACTCAATGATCATTGGGATAATAGTATCTTGTGTTAGTAGTTATTTATAACAAAATTACAACAAACACAGTAGCTTTTAAAAATACTCATTTATTTAATGCATACTTGAAGGGTCAGCAGTTCAGCAGTGCATAGCTGAGCTCTCAACTTAGGAAATCCGTGCTAAAATCAGCTTGCTAGGGAGTAGGTTATTGTCTGTGGTTCTTGGGAAGAATTCACCTCAAAGTTTGCTTTCCTTGTTGGCAGAATTATAACTGATGTCCCTGTGGCCCCACAATGGAGGGTGTTCCCCGAAGCCGTGTGCACCCATCATCATACAGACACTCCATCTGTGAGCCGAGGGTGGTACCCGGAACCTTCCCCGTGGCTCATTACTCTGCCTTCTCCTCCTGCTACCAGCAAGGACTCTCCTCTTGTAGCAGGCTTATGCTATTAGGCAAGGTCCACATAGCTGATTTATTTATTTAATGGTCAACTGACTTTGAAACCTAAATGATGCCTGAAAAATCCCCTCACACTGGCATCGAGAGTAAGGCTTGGCTTGATAACAAATAGAAATGTGGTTTCATATTGAATTTGATAACAGGTTCAGCATTGTGAATATCAGAGGGGGGACTTAGAATTCTGCCTAGCACATTACAGCCACGGGGTATTTAAGTTTTGAGACAAGGTCTCATATGACTCTGCTGGCTCAAACTCAAAATATGTATTGAAGGACAACCTTGATATCGGGTCCTCCTGCCTCCCCCTCCCAAATTCTGAATTAGCAGCAGGCACTCCAATGTCTTCAGAGTATTTCTACTGAATGATAGCAGATACTGATGAACAGTGTGTCAAAAGTGAAGTTTTGGTGAGAGTTTAAGAGACAAGCTGTGGCTGAGAGAACACCAGGACTGTAATGGCTGCATCTCCTCCCAGCCCTCAGCACATCTGATCCCGCCATAGCCAGGGGCAATTAGAATCGACGCAAGTTCAGAGCTCCTCTGTGTGGGCTTTTCGCACAAACTGTGGTTTCCAGCTGGATTTCATCACGTGGCTCACAGCTGTATTCCCCACGTGTGCAGCTGGTACTCAGGGTTTGGAGAAGGGTGTCCTGCAGACGCTCCTCACCACACAGACCGATGCGTAAACTTGACCACAGGAGCTACCTGGTAGCTCAACAAGTTGAAAATCTGTCATTCCTAGTAACTCGGTAGACAGACAATAATGAATTCTAGTAGAGTACTGTGGGGATACCAAAGGTTTGGGGGTGTCTGGTTCGTGCAACTACAGAAGCAGCTAGTCGTTGCTCATGCGAGGGTAGTCTTTAAGCTCTCCTTGCCAAGTAACAGCAATGTTATGTAACACTATGCTTTTTTGCTTTGTTATTCTTTATACCCAAGAACACAGAGAAGTGTGGTGCCCGATTCTTTTTAACTTAAGATTTTTGTTTTGTGCATATGGTGTTTTGCTGCATGCTTGCCTGTACACCATATACATGCAGTGCCCAGAAGAGGGTGTTAGGTCCCTGGAGCTGGAGTTACAGGGGATTATGAGATCCCTGAGGGTGCTGAGGATCAGAGCTGGCTCCTCTGGAAGAGCAGCTTGTGCTCTTACCCACTAGGGCCCCTCTCAGCCCTAACCCTTGCTTTCTGTGACTATACTTTGTTTTTTCTTTTCAGTTTTTGAGACAGGATTTCTCTGTGTAGTTATGGGTCATGGCTGTCCTATAACTCACTCTGTAGACCAGGCTGGCCTCGAACCCACAGAGATCTACCTGCCTCTGCCTTCCAAGTGCTGCGATTAAAGCTGTGCGCCACCACCTTAACTGCCCAGCTTTCTGTGACTACTCTTAAGAAACCAAAGGACATTTGAGCTCTCACTGCCTGACATGTATCTGACACAGTCAGGTAAGTAAATTTTTTGACTGAGATGACTTTGGAGCATATTCACTTGGAAGAAAATCAGTCCCAGCCTTTGGACCTCTGTCCACAAGCCAAAGAAAATACTATATAAATGGCTGGAGGTGAAGAGCTTTGCTGCTTCAGGCTGACATCATTACGAGAAATTCAGATCACAGGCTTGCAACAGTTCAGGACCCGAGACAGAGGCAGGCGTGTTGTTTGTTGGGTAGCGGCTCCCTGCTGAAGGTGTTAGACTTTAGGCGGTCTCTGCTATGGATGTACAGGTACAGGCTCTCCATCTCTTAGAGGAAGCATAAAATTATCTTTCGGTGTTTTTATTTTTCTTCGGATGCGTGTTTTTTCCTTTAGACACTGACTTCACAGCTGGGGTCATGTAATTGGATGTGAAGGCATGTTTGTTACACATCGGTGAATTTACGGGAAAGGGGAGCTCTATGTGATGTTGCTATTTCCTCAGACTGAAACAAACTGAAACAAATCATGCACCCTTTACCTTTAATGATATGTTCTGAGAACAGCAAAGACTTAGCGCTATTAATCAGGGCTGCTGAAATATTCAGAGTGCTTTAGATGGAAAAAATCCTCTCAGAGGCTGTTTTTTAAATAGTTCTGTTTTCTAGGGATTTAAAAACAAGCTCCCCTCCCCACTAATGTATAGGAAAATCCCACGTCTCCCTCACATGCTTGGCTGCACTCTAAAAAGCAGTGGTTGCAGGTGGGATTTAGATCCCATTTTGCTACATTGTTAACGATATTAAGAAGACACACTGTTTGTTCTCTCAGATTCTGGCTACAGAGAACAAAGACCCTTGGATGAGACTTTAACCAACAACAGAGTGACACCTGTTTCTATTGCATACAAGAAGTGTGTCTTGTGTGCAGTGGAGGCAGCCGTTCTTGGTCTGCAGAAAGACTTCCGAAGGGAATGTTTCCAATTGTTAGTTCCTCCCCTCACTACATAGCTTGGTGTGATCCTTGAGAATTAGTGTTTACCTCAAAGAAGGGTATGTGTGGGTGGGAGGATCTGCCAAATAACCAATACCGAAGGCAGAAGCAGGTGTTCTTGAACCTGGAACTGGCACTACTAAAATCCTGCCTGAATGTTCCTCACCTGGAGGTCTGTCCGTAGGGTGAGCACAGTCCCCCCATTGACCTACTGGGTGGTATGCAGGTTGAGACTGGCATAGCTACTGGGCTGGTTTTGAACTCTAAGCTTAAATGTAGAAAATCCGTCATAACGGGTGTTGTGAGTTAAGAGAGTCTCTTTTCAAGGGGATGTTCTCTGTGAAGTGGTAGCAAATTCACAATGGAAAATCTGGACATAAACTTTTGGAATTAAGTGCTCTTTTGTTGAGACACACCCACCAGGTTAATACGAGCCAAATTTAGGTTTTTCCCTGTGAATTCTGGGAAGAGTCAGCCCAGAACCTGGCCCGTCCCCTTCTCCAGGTGAGCATTTCCTTCTGAGAATTGTCTCAGCCTTCTGGTGGATGTCCACGGCTGCCAGTGCGGGCATTTCAGTTGTTTACAGATGAAGAGGCAGCCTGTCAAGGAAGATGGCAGCTGGTACTCCTCTCTACTAACGTCAATTCAGAAAGCAGAATGCACTTACTGCTATGCACCAGCCTCCTGCCCCAGAGCTCACGATGGCAGCTGACGGTCAGGCACAGCAGACCGTGAGTCAGCCTGCTGGGCTGAAGCGATTCCAGGTGGACTGCTAGAAGGAACTCAAGACCCGTTCTCTGCTTCCTAGCTGGAGCATCTGAGGACACATGGAAGAAGTCCTGTGTGGTCTAGGATGAGAGAGGAAAGCACACGAGGCCAGTTAGAGAAAGGTCAGTGCTGGACGCAGACCCATCACCGCACTGATGATCTGCGTGGCAGAGCGTATCATGCTTTTCAAAATGGAACTATATAATGGAACTCAATAATCAACTGGCTAAGGATTCCAAGGGGTGCTGTCCTGCTCAAAGGTATTTACCTTTTTCCATTACATTTGAAAAAATCTGTACTCAGGGCTGGTGAGATGGCTCACTAGTGAAGTGCTCGCTGCCAAGCCTGACAACCAGGTTTGAGTCCAGGATCCACATGATGTAAGGAGATAACTTACTGCTGCAAGTTGTCCTCTGACTTCTACATGTACCATGTTGTGCACACAGACACCGCCCCCCACACACAGAGAAAATAAAACGTAAAAAATTGAACTCAAATATTAGTATTATTTGTCTACAGCCATATCGCATGAATATGCCTGATCTCATCAAGTATTAATATTATACTGTGAATTCTGTCAATAAAATTTAGAGCAAATTTGTTTTCTCCGTTAATTAAGAACTAATACAAACTTAAGATTTCAACTCGACTCAGAGGCACACAACACTTCTCTCTGGTCCTTTGCCAAAACAGAAGTTAGTCAGCAGAAACGAACGTTTGTAGCAACTGACCATTGAAGAGTCAAAGGCTAGAGCACCCAAACAGTACTGGAAAAGAAAAGATGGGGTTTAGATGCTCACTGAGAAGCTACAGAAGGGAGCACGGTGGATGAGACAGCATCAAGACGCTGTGCATATCAGGGAAAGGGATGCGAAGGCAAACTAACGGAAGCTCGGAGTCCTGAAGATAGTCATGGAGAGACTGAAGAGCCATCTGTAGGTGAATGGAGCCTAACCTACCTCTTCTGCCTCATGTAAAGTCAGTTTAGAACAAATCATAGCCTCTACTGTGGAGCATCAAACCATTAGCTCTCAGATAAAAACATCAAGAAAATGTTTGTAATTTTTGTTAGTTTCTTTTAAAAAAATCTTTAAATATGATGTAAAAATGTGACTCATAAAAGTTAATTTAATTAAATTAATTAAAATTAAAAGCTCTTGTCCTTTGAAACATGCTTTAATAAAATAAAAAGACAATATAGGCTGGGGAAATTCTTGGCATATGAACGTAATCTATCAAGAAATATATATATAATATAATGTAATATACTATAATAATATATATGCTTGAATTCATACGTATAACAACTTTTAGCAATATTTGTAACCCCAGTACTGGGGAGATGGAGGGGGCAGACTCTGGATCAGTGGCTGGCCAGCCTACCCTACTTGGTAAAATCCCATTTTACTTAAAGACCTTGTCTCAAAAGATAAGGTGGACAATGTCCTAAGAAATGGCACCTGATGTTGGCCTCTGTCTTTAACATGCATGTGACACATATGCAGACATACCCCCATACATGTTCGCTCACTCACACATGGATGGACACATACACACGCACACACAAAGAAAATCTTTAATTTGCACCTTCCAATAATTATCAATAAAATATGTCACTGCCACAAACTTCTACAATACATTTGACAACAAGGTCAAGCCTCAAATTGTCAGTGCCGAGAGAGAACCAAGACCCAAACAGCTGCCCCGATGGCTCCCTCGTGACACTCCACAGGTGTGACCTCAGGACCAGGATGGAGACCAGAGAGTTACAGCAAGAAATGCTGGAGATCTGCGGTTGGATAGGTCTGCTCTGCATGTTGATTTTGGCAATGGATCTGGGACTGTTTGTATCTTTCAAATGTAGAACTGCACAACAAAAAGGGATAATTTTTAATTTATGTAAATCATACCTTAGAAAATGTGGCTTAAAATAAATGAAGGGAAAATGAAGACATTTCCAGATAAAGAATATTGGAATAAATCACTGGACGCGCACCTGAAAGAAAGGCTCCCGGCTGACAGCAGGGACTCCATATGGTGACTCGGGTCTACAGGAAGGAGTCCTGGGGCTGGGGGCTGTGAATGCACTTTTGCCTGCTCATTCTGCTTCTGTGATTGGTTTGTGGTCGTATAACATGATGCTAGTGCTGTGCCTGTGTATAATACATGCGAACATACAGTGTATGCTAGCGATTCTGTGAGGAGCAGCATTTCTACATTTCACATGAAGAAAGCCACATTAAAAATGTCTATTTTGGTCAAGATATCAACAAATGAAATGGATGAGAAGGCAAAGTAATAAAACTAAGACAGCAGTTGGAAAAATTAGTCTATTCTAAAAACACTTAATACAAAAGAGAGTGTTTCATAAAAAAGGAATGGGGGAAAAGGAAAGAGAAAGGAGAAGAACCCAAATGGAGAATTGCCACAGGAACAGCCATATTAAATATGAATCAGCTGAAAGCTCTAAAAACAGCCATTGTCCTAGTGAATGGAACATCAAGGCCTAGCTTTGTGCTGCTTATGAAAGATGTACTTTAAATTCAAATGTAAAGTCTGTTGAATGTAAAAGGACAGAGAAAAGCATACCATACACGCAGAAACACCAGAGGGCTGGGCGGCTATGCCAGACCTGCACAGAGCAAACCTGGGTCCGAAGAGCATCACCGGGGACAAGGGGGAGGCTGTGTTGTGGTACAAGGGTGGGCATGGACAGACTGTTCGGGGTGTCCCTGGTATTTTGTATATCTATATGAAATATAAGATTATTTTTTCAATGTTCTGTCCCTGGTATTTTGTATATCTATATGTATAAGTTTCAATGTCTGTAAAGGATTGTGCTGGGATTTTGGTGGGGAGTGTGCTGAATTTGTTAGACCACTTTCACAGTACTAACCCTGCCATTCCATGGACATCTTCGATTTCTTTTTCAGTGTCTTAAAGTTTTCACTGTGCACGTCTTTCACTTCCCAGCCTCACCCAAAGTGTTCTATGCTATTGTGAATGGTTCTGTTCCCCAGATTTCTTCCTCCGTATGTTTAGGAAGGCTAATGATCTTTGTGTTAACTTTATATCCTGCTTCTTTGCTGAATGCGTTTATCAACTATAGGAGCTTTCTAGCAGAGTCTTTAGGGTCTTTCAAATATAGAATTATGTCATCTGGAAATAAAATACTTTGATTCTTCCTTTCCTATTTGAATCCCCTTTATCTCATTCGGTTGTCTTACTGATCTTGCTAATGCATTACATTGACTAGAAGGAGGGAGAGTGGGTATCTGTGTTTCCTTCCCGATTTTAGTGAAGATTCTTTGAGTTTTCTCTGTTTAGTAAGATATTAGGTGTGGGCCTGTTGTATATCGTCTTTATTATGCTGAGATATGACCTTGTTTACTAGATTCTCCAGGACTTGCATCATGAGGGGATATTTTCTACTTCTAATGAGCTGACGGCGTGGTTTCTGTGCCTGAGTCTATTCCTGTGGCGGATTGTATCCACGGACTTACACATGTTGAACACCCCACTCACAATCTCTGGGATGAAACAGGCTTGGTCAAGCTGGGTCTCCACATGTGAAGAATGGAGGTGGAGCCTCGTCTCTCCCTCTCCACAAAGCTCAACTCTAAATGCATCAAAAACTTCACCTTCAGACCTAACGCCCTGCACCTCATAGAGGGAAATGTAAGCATTCTCTTAAACTCATTGTCACGGGAAAGGGCTTTCTGAACAAGATCCCAGTAGCACAGGCATTAAGATCAACAACTAACAAACGGGACCTCATAATGTTAAAGTGTTCTGTAAAACAAGGGACAGTTGGAGTAAAGAGAGAGGCAGCTTCAGGATCAGAAAAAGTCTTTGCTAGGCGTATGTCTGACACAGGGTTCATATTTAAAATACACAGAGAACTAAGAAAGCTGAAACCAACCACCAACACCAGTGTCAAAAAGTCCAAATGATGACAAACATGGGTGGGGTAGGCATCGCTCGCTCTGAAGGAATAGAAACTGGTGTGGCCGCTTGGAAACTAGTGTGGCAACTCTTCAAAAAGATAGAAACAGATCTATCACATAAGCCAGCTACACCACTCTGGTACAAGTTCCCAGAGGGCTATGTGTCTATGTATCTATGAAGATACCTCCCATCCATGTTCACTCACGCAACCCGGATGTGGCTGGATGAAGCACCGGGAACTGACCACATCAGGTTCCTGTACTTGTTGTTCTTGCAGAAGACCTGAGGTCAGTTCCCAGTACCTCATCTGGGCAGCTCACAGCCACTTGTGAGCTCCAGGGGATCTGACGCCGTCTTCTGGCCTCCTTGCTAGCTGTGCATGCATGCACATCTGCACACATATGCGTACATAAGAATAAAGTAAAACTTAAAGAATTAATAACACGCTGAGTGCAAACAACCGGTGAGACTTCAGGGATACAATGCCATCCTGTGAGACCCACAGGAGCCGAATGAGAGTGACAAGCTGTGTGAAGATGGGGCCCAACTGCAAGAGGACAAAGGGAGCCTTCCTGGGGAAACGTGGGTACTTCAGACCTCGAGGGGTGAAATTTGTGCACCTGTATATACTTAGCAAATCATTTAGTCATTTTTCTCACTGCTGTGACCAAATATCTTGCAAAAGGTAACTTTAAAAGCCCCTCATGGCAAGGGATTCCACACGGATGACAGGAGGCTTGCCCACACCTGCTTAAAGTTCTGTTTATCCTAGAGAAGCCGAGGGTGTGAGCGAAGGAATCCTTTAGTTGCCATGTACTGGGGTCCACGATATTAGATGGCAGGGAGCCAATCCTCTTGCCTGAAGGCTTATGAATCCTCTTGTTTTTAATTCTTCTGTGTATGGAAAGTCTCACAGGAAAGCGAGTGAGTGTAGATTGAGCACGAATAAAGGGAAGGCTGCATTTGTTATGTTTAACAAGCACATATGGTTTTATTATTTATAAGGCTGGGGTTCTTCCTTGCAATATCGAGGTGCTGAGTCAGGTTCCTTGCCCAGTAGGGATAGGGTGATCCCGCATCTCAGACTCAGTTTCGAAGTGGCAAGAAACGCATGTGTGAAGAGCATGTTCATTATAGAATTCCAGGAGATCATCGTTGCGCGTTTTAGAGCCTAACTCCAATGTGTACGTAAACAGCCCTGCACATCAAGCAGCAAACTCCCTATACCTCTGGAGTCGCTTTATTTATTTATTACTTCGTTTGGATTTTTGTTTTTGTACAACGCAAACAAACTTGATTATATAGTCTTTGTGTCACAGCAAAGGAGAACATGTTTGGCCCTAAGTACCCATGTTACAAGCTGCAGGCTTTTTGAGAAAGACAGAAAATTATACTACCCTGCTGCAGAGCTGCAAGTTCCAGGACGCCCTGGGAAGATGAGTGCCACAGAGAAAGAAAACAGCTGTGCTGGGAGCAGTGTCATCCCTCCTGCTTCCCGCCCTACGGTGCACAGCAAGTGGCTCCAGGCATAGCTCTAACTTTTATGAAACTGTGTGTACTTTGAGAAGAGCTGACACCTACCTGTGCATAGGTTCTAGTTTGGATGTGGAGCTGGTGGTGCTGCTGAACGGTGATTGAGTTAGGAGGGTGCCGACCTCCTGAACAGACGCCGAGGAGTTCATAGCTGATGTGAAGCCTTGGAAGAAGTGGTCATGGGGGTGGCGGTAAACCTTGGAAGGGTGTAACTTGTTCCTGGTCTCCGTCTCCTCCTTCTCCTCCTCATCGTTCTCTTCCTCCTCCGTTTCTCCCCCTCTAATTCTCCCCGCCTGCTACTGGCAACTTCCTATGCTATTCACCCACCGCAAAAGAGCCAGCTGACCTGGGACAGATATCTTTGAAACTGAGCCCAAATAAACCTCCTCCTTCAGGAGTTTTCTTAGCTGCTTTCTCACAGTGATGAGGAATTGACAACAACAGCAAAAGCAACACCACACACACACACACACACACACACACACACACACTTCTGGCATTTGGTATTGTGAGATTGTAGAGTGAGGTAGGGTTCTGATCAGCTGGATAAACACTCAGCTTGTCCATCGAATAATCAAATGCTCATCACCTCTTCCGATAGATAACTTAGGGCTTCCATCTTGCAACAGCCCTCAGCTCTGTTGCTGTAGCTGGGTGTGCATCTTTTATTCCAGTTCACCTATTCGCAGAATGTGGCTCGTCATAGTAAGTAGACCTAGTAAGTAGAGCTGCTTTGTGAGATCAAACAAGACAATTTTTAGTATGTTCAGGCACGTGACCTCATGTTCAGCCCAGACACACCCCCGGTGCACGATGGGGATTACGTCTACCGCACGGTTTCTTCCCCGTGGCACCGGCAGCGTCTGCTCCCACTGCAGCTCCCACCACAGTCTCTCAAAGGCTCCTTGCCACTGGCCGCTTTCCATTCAGACTTCATGAGAGTTTTGAGTGTCAACAGACTCCACAGGTGCTTCACAGTGGACGTGTGCGATTGTGTAAATACTGACAGAGCTACTACCTGTGAGCTGCCATGACCCTTCTCACCACTACTGCCCCAACCCGTGCCGGACAATGCTGATTGGGCCTTGCTTCTTCAAAGAGACTTTCATTTTCTAGAATATTATATAAACAAGAAATTTGTTGTATTCCCCTTTGCTATTCTGCACAAAATCCATGGAGCAGAGAATACTCTGCATATCGGTAGTTCACACGCACAACCCCTGCCCCTGCAGTCCTAGTCTGTTTCATGATTATAGGGCATTACGGACCCATCTAGTGATGGATCTCTGAAATTCTGGGTCATTTTCAGTCTGGGTATAATATAAAACAAACCTCTATGAATATTTGTGTATACACACATTTGTGTGCATAAAGTTTTTTCTTGGTGAAATGCCTAGACATAGGGTGTGTGGATCTTATGGTTGATATGGATTCAGTGTTTTAGGAAATGACCAAACTGTTCTTCGAAGTTTACATTTTATGATTTCCCATCCCTGACAGCAGTAAGGAAGAGCTCCAGTTCCTGCCTGTCTCTGCCAATGCTTGGTCTTTTCTGTTTTAGCTGTCCTCATGGTATGCAGAATGAACTGATGCCGTGTTTTTCATGTGTGTATTTGCCATCTGTACATTTTTGATGGAACGACCAAGTAATTCCTCACTTTTAGAAGTGCGCTTTAAAAACTAGTTTTTATTTTCTATGTATGAGTGTTTGCCTGCTTGCATGACTGAGCACTGTGTGTATGTTCGGCGCCTTTAGAGGTCAGAAGAGGCCATTGTGTCCCCTCGGACTGGAGGTGTAGATGCTTGTGAGCTGCCATGTGAGTGCTGGAAATTGAACTGCGAGAACAGCCAAGTTTTTGCATTGCTAAGCAATTTCTCCAGCCCCTAGAAGTGTGTTTTCAATTTTATTTGCTTTTTAAACTCTGAGGCTTTAAAATACTTTTTATCCCAGTGTGTGGGTCACCTTTGTTCTTTATGTAGTGGTTTTATTACAGTTTTAGGTTCACAGATGATTTGACTGGTAAGTACAAGGCTTTCGTAAGCTCTCCTTCCTTCTCTACTTCCTTGTTTCCTGGGATCCTGTGTCAGTGAAGTGCACGCAGTCTGTAGTGGACATTTCAGTTCAGTCTGTTTCACTTCATGGTTTTAGACTAACGTGTAAGAACCTGCCCGGGCCCCCATTACACCATCATATCGGGTACTTTCATCGCCCTGAAAGTCTGACCTTTCCACCTGCCCCTTCCCCAAACCCCGGCAGTCACCCTCCTTTAACTGTCTTCCCAGTTTTGCCGCTTCAAGAATCTTGTGTGGTTGGAATCCTCAGAAGGAGACCGGACTGGCTTTCTCTGCTGAACTCTGTGCATTCACAGTCCTGCATGACTTTTAGCACCCCACAGGTCGTGCCAGTCACCCCCAAATCCCTCTTGTGTAATGTACGAGTGCGTGTCTGTCCACTAGCTAAAGGATTCTTAGCTGCTTCGAGTGTTTTGCTCATAATACTGCATATATTAACATGTGAGCTTCCGTGTGCCCCAGATAGACAAGAAGTAGTCCATCTGCCGGACTGGGTGTCAAACCGCCTTTGAGTTGTACAAAAAGCTATAGTCAAAAAATAACCGTGCCATGTTGATTCCCTGCAGCTTGCCCTCCCATCCGTAATAGTCCGCAGGACTATGACTTTCCATTTCTTTTCTCTTTATGTTTTACCTGTCTCTATAGGAGATCTTTCCCATATTTGAAGTCTAGCCCTCCAGGTAAAGGCATCACTGTCCTTAGTTTTAATAATGGTCTTATCCAGAAAATAAGTCCCTATAGCCACACTTCCATTTCGAATCAAGTGTCTATAAAATACACAGCAAGCAAAAGTGAAAGAGCAAATGGCAGGCGGCAGACCGCTGGCAGAAATGTCATGAGGGTGCTTGCAACTTTCACAGCGTCCTGCAGGAATGACTAGCTGCAGAGACAGCCAATCGAGACCAGGCACACGCTCCCTGAAAGGAGGCTTGCAGCTTCCCATTTTCCTCTCCAGTCCAGAAGCCTCTAGTTTCTTCCTGCCTTGTTACGCTCGGCAGAGCCTTTTAAGCAATGTTGAATGCAGCGTGTGCGTGTGTGTGTGTGCGTGTGCGTGTGTGTGTGTGTGTGTGTGTGTGTGTGTGTGTGTGTCTGGTCCTAGGTATAAAGTATTTAGGCTGTGGTCATTAAACACCTAGATAACTGTGGGACTTTTTTTTTTTTTAGATACTTTTATCAAGTTGAGACAATATTTTTCTGTTCTTTGTTGAGAGTTGTTCTCTGGGGTTGATGCTGGAGTCTGCCAATATATCTATTTGTTGCAGTGGTTCTCGACCTTCTTAATGCTGTAACCCTTTAATAAGTTCCCCATGTTGCTGTGGTGACCCTCCCCAAACATAAAATTATTTTGTTGCTACTTCATAACTGTAATTTTGCTACTGTTATGAATTGTGATGTAAATATCTGGTATGCAGATGGTTTTAGGTGACCCCTGTGAAAGGGCCACTCAACCCACAGAGAAGTCGCAACACACAGATTGAGAACTGCTGTTTTATGGAGATGATCTTATTTTTAGCTTTTTAATACAATGAGTTATTTTATATGAATTCATTCAGCATTTTTGGCTAAATCCTGCATGGTCATAATGCACCATGAGATATATATTTTTATATATATATATATATATATATATACACACACACACACACACACACACACATACACACGTATATATGTATACATACATGTATATATGTGTATATGTGTGTGTGTGTGTGTGTGTGTGTGTGTGTGTGTGTTTTTCAAGACAGGGTTTCTGTCTGTATCTAGCCCTGGTTGTCCTGGAACTCACTCTGTAGACCAAGCTGCCTTGATGAACTTAGAGATCCACCTGCCTCTGCCTCTTGAGTACTGGGATCAAAGATGTGTGCCACCACTGTCTGGCTTTATATATTTTTGAATTTGAATTTATATACATTTAATTTTTTTTTACTTTTTTTATGGGCCACAGAAAAATTTCAGAGGGTAGCTTGCTGCTAAGTCCAGTGACCCAGGTTTGATCCCTGGGACCCACATGGTGGAAAGAGAGAACTGACTTCTATAAGTTGTCCTGTTCCACAAGCATGTTGTGGCACACATGTAAGCCCCATGCATGCATGTGTGCACATGTAATCCCCACACATGCTTGCTCACATGTAAGCCCCATGCATGCATGCCCACATGTAATCCCCACACATGCATGTGTGCACATGTAAGCCCCACACATGCATGTGTGCACATGTAAGCCCCACACATGCTTGCTCACATGTAAGCCCATGCATGCATGCCCACATGTAAGCCCCACACATGCATGTGTGCACATGTAATCCCCACACATGCTTGCCCACATGTAAGCCCATGCATACATGCACACAAGTTAAAATGTGATACATCTTTGAAAGTGAAAGAGGAGCCTTTGCTCATCTGCTTGTGGGAGACAGTGGTTCACAACTTTATGTGCTGTTTGTCTGGTTCTAAGGACAGAGTGACATCATCTGGCTTATGGTCCCATCCTCTTTAATTTGCTGCAAGAGCTTGCACAGAGCTGGTCTGCACTTCTTACGTGCTTGGCAGCACTCACTGGTGATGTGGCCTCGGCCTGACGTTCCCTCTGAAGGGAGCTAAGCTATGGATTCAATTTCCTTGACCCACACAGGGCTACTCGGTGGATCTGCGCCCTTGAAGCTATTTCCTGATGTTTTTCCACTTTTCCGCCAAGCAAAGCGATCATACAAGAGACCATTTCCCGCAGAATGGAAGACTTCCTAGTGTCTCCCCAGACTGTGTTCACCTAATTCCCGCCATTCTCTCTGGCCTGAGTCCCGAACTATTTTATTTGCATGAGTTTTCTAAGACATTCTAGGAGAAACTTCCAGCTGTTTGCTCCTTTCTTCTTACTCCACCACCTTACTTGTGTGTCTGGTCTCCTTCACCTTTGCTGGCCTTCTTTTAGTTGGAACCCAGAGTCTCCATGCATGAAGAAGACAGGAAGGCCACGGTGGTCAACGCTGGCCCACCTGTCAGGCAGGTGCTGGCTGCTGCTCCTCAGGTGTGTGACGCCCTTGCAGTCTCATGTTTTCCAGAAATCTCTTCTGATCAACAAGACAACTCCTAGGCAGTTACCAGGTGACAGGAATAGCGCAGTCTCTCGTAATCCACTGCTTCTCACTCTGCAATGGCCGTCAGAATTATCTGGAAGTTTTATCAGTACTGGGACCCTTTCTAGAGTTTTCTCATATGCTTGGTCCAGAGTGAGAGAAAACTTTTGTGTGAGCCAAAAATCACACAACTGCTCTGGCAGGAAAATAAATGGATGGCTGATTATTAGAGTGCCTGGCCCGTCACCTTCCCGACAAGTTCTGACGCACAGACCTGATGCCTGCTCCCAAAGGAAGTAGGACAGTGAAGGTAAGGTCTGGACTGTAAATCACCGCTTGCTCAAAGTGACAGGTGACATGCACTGTGCCCCACAGCTGCACCAATTTGTGCCCCGTGAACAGACAGACGGAGACTCAGAACAGGAACAACAGAATCAGTCCTTTATCCCCAGCAAGGGCAAGAAGAGATCACAACAACCTCGACTACATGCTGGACTCAGTGACCCCAGCGCTGAGCTTCATATGGAGCGCCATGGAAGACCTCTGGCAAAGACAAGGTCTGCCCTTCTGAGCTCTAGCTGGGGCAGACGGAAGTGGAGAGGAAGTGTCAATCAACGGGAAGGTGGTGTGTGATGTGGAATGTTCCCTTGACTTTCCTCTCAAAAGCATCAGACATCCCAGAGTGATTTCTTGCAGAGACCACTGGGAAGCTGTCTCAGCAGCTAGAATCAGTAGGGCACACATAGGAAGAAAGCTTGTGGGTGGAGGCTGGGCACGTCTACCATCTAATAGGGATTTTCCCCCCTCTGGGCTCTGCTATTTTTGAGCTGGAGCCAAGTTCTAAGTGAGATTTGATGGCTGTAGGATCCTTCTTAGGTGATTAAGAAATGTTCTCCAAGACTTCAAGTCCCTGGTTCATCTCAGGTAGTGACAGGTAGAGTGAGCGTAGAAGATACACCTGTGCTTCCCAGTTTAATTTTGACAAGACATTACCAGCTATTTTCCTTGGTGCCGTCTTATCTAAGTCATCTTTGGTTCGCCGCAATCCTACCTCCTGTGTGTGTGGGCCTGAGGTCCGTGTAGGGCTACTTTGGGGTTTGATGTAAGGCCATTGGCTTAGCATGAGCAGTCGCTTGGTTTGATGAGCACCCTTCGGTCCTTGTCGGAGCCTCGCGCTCCTTTTGTGTGAGTCTTGCTCCTCTCATCAGATTCCGTTCTACAGAGGATGCTGTTTGTAGGCTTGGCTGCACCCGGCACTGCATCGCATTGGTTGCTGTCCCTGTACCATTCTTAGTGAGGTCGAGAAGCACCCTCCCTCTATAGAGCACGTGAAGCACTTCGGGACAGAGAGACTGAAACGCCATCCGGTCCAGTGCTTGTTGGTCCTCAAAATGGGATGCTGAGATCCAGTTTACATTTAAGAAAACAAGGCCTAAAAGCCTAAAGGGGCTGGCCCACAGATACAGTGCATGATGGAGAAGGATCTAGAATCCAGTTTCTTACCTATCAGAACCTTAGCAACAGTCATAATGATGCTAATAATGAGCTGCCTTTTTAAAGTTTCATGTGCCATCTACATTGGCTGCAATATTTTGTGGAACACTATGTTTTTCTATGATGCAGTACTGGTAGCATAGTGTTTATGTTACAAGTGAGGAAACTGAGGCACAAAGAAAGTAAGAGATGTGTGCAGCGTTGTGTAGTTACTAGGTTGCTGGGTGTACTGTAAACTGAGGGTGGCCCATGATCTAGCTTGTCCTTATTCCAAACCAGCAGTTTTCAGTGTGGTTTTCAGGCCAAGAGTGTCAGCAGCATTTGGGGCTTGCTGGAGACGCCCAGGTCGTATCCGGAGTGATTCCCATGAGAGCAAGGCATCTCAAAACAATAATGGATCCTTCCTTCCAGTAGCTTCTTCTTACAGGGACCTGCTCTGGCTGAGGCGTGTGAGACCCTGGTTCTTCTCATGGATATGCTCAAAGGCACCAGAGGAAAGGCCTGTGCAGAGTAGCCATTGCCTCCTTCCGGGCCCAGGGACTGTAAGGACAAGGACACAAATGGATGCTCTTGGTAGGCATGAGGTGTAGCCCATAAAACACAGACATCAATTATATATCTGTATATACTATAGATATGTGTCCTGTTTGCGTGCCTATGGAGTGTGTGTGTGTGTGTGTGTGTGTGTGTGTGTGTGTGCACGCTCCATCCGTCAGCCTCTAGTGTCTTTTTCTATCCCGTATCTCATTTTATATTACATTTTGAGACTGGGTCTCTCACTGAACCTAACACCCACCAGTTCACCTTGAGTGCACAGCTGGTGAACCCCAGTGCTTGGACTACAGATGTGAGCCAACATGCGGGCTTTTATATGTGTGCTCGGGACGTAACCCTCAGGTCCTCATGCTCGCCTCGCAAGAACGTCACTGGACAATCTCCCCAGCCTCCAAATTATATTTTTGATTGCTGTGATTTAATTTCATATGAACACTTCAGGATCACAGGCTTTCCAAGGAATGTTTGTTTGGATTTCTGCCTGGTTACATTTAAATGGCAAGTAGATAAAGAAGCATAACTCATGCAATATTTGGGATATGGCTTGTATGTAAGCTTGTTGCTGTCAGTACCTGGGGTTTGAGTCTGAGTCCCCTGCAGTTGTATCTGATCAGTGTACATCCAGGTGAGAGCGGCCTTCTAGTACCAGGCTCCTGGCAGGGAGGAGGGCCCCAGTCCTGCCGCGTGTATGGTGGGCATGCTCTCTAGCTCTGTGTTATTTTGGAAGCTAGAGTCATTTAGGAAGAGGGGACTTCACTTGAAAGACTGCTGCTACCAGATCGGCTTGTGGGCAAGCCTGTGAGACATTGTCTTGACTGATGATTGATGTGGGAGGCCCCGCCCACTGCGGGTGGTGCCACCCCTGGGCTCCTGATCCTTAGTGCCATCTGGCTGAGTAAGCCAGGAGGGGCAAGCCAGTGCGCGGCTCTCCTCCATGGCTCTGCACCAGCTTCTGCCTCCAGGTTCCTGCCCGGAGTTTCTGCTCTGATTTGCTGATGAACAGTGAAGTGGAAGCCACAGGAGGCCTTTCCTTCCCAGACTGCTTTTGGTCACGGTGTTTTACCACAGCAATAGAAACCTGAACCAAGACAGTTGGCACAGAATATGTTTATGCTGCCTATAAAATCTTGGCCTGGCAGGGACTCGCGGAGGACTCCCACCTGCCTCTGTATTCAGGCCGGTTAATGGAACCACAGAGACAGAGAGGAACAGGGTGATTCAGGGGCCTGTTAAAAGTGACTCCAATTTGGCCGACTCCAGCTTGAAAACACAAGCTCAGAATCGGGATGCTTTGTTCTGGGAGACAGAGGAGAAAGAAAACCAACAAAACAGGTCGCAGACTCATCCGAGCGCGCGGGGCTGTGTTTATTTAGCCCTTGGAAGTGCCTTAATGTGGGGCTAGATGTTCTGTTTTATAAATCTGTAATTACAAGTAGTTTGTGTTGCAGTGATTATAAAATTGCTCTCTGTTTATTTAGGGACTAAATGGCATTAATTGGAGAGTGGAGAAATGGTGTTAATTAACCTGAGATGGTGGCCTCTATTGAAAACCTTCAACTGCTGCTGTAGGTGAGCCGTGACCCCGGGACAGCAGTGCTCTGTGGCTGAATGGGCTTTTAAAGGGTGTCAGGGCTGACGGCTCGGCCAGCACTTCCACGGAGCAGGCTGCAGACTGGCGCGGGGTGTGAGGTTTGGAAGCACTGGATTGGATAGATGACAATATGGGAAAGGCATTCCCAGGAAGATAAGTGTTTGCAGGAAGGATCTCTCCCTCCCTCTCTCTATCTCTTTCTCCTTCTGTCTTTCTGGTAAGCTTCTAATTAATGTTATTCATAAGTAGGAAAGTCCAAATGATGGTATAGTATAATGTACATAAACCAGTAACACCGTCACGTCATCTGCAAGTACTGCACACGCTGATTATATAAACTGTATTTTTATACTTCTAATTAATTAGTTGATCAGTTAACATTATTTTGTGTATGCAATGTGTGTGTGTATGTTCATGCGCACGTGTGTATGAGCACATACTTTTGTGCGTGAGTGAGGGCTGGAGTGTCTTCCTCCCTCGCTTCCCGTCACATTCATTCTTTGAGGTGGGGTCTCTTACTGAATCTGGGGCTCACCATTTCATCTGGACTGGCTGGTGAGTAGGCTCTGGGGGTCAGCCTGTCTGTGCCCCCCCCCCCCCCCCGTGCTGAGCAGCAGCCAGTGGTAAGCTTATGAATGCGACCTGGCACATCTGGCTTTTACATAGCTGTTGGGATGGAGCCTCAGATCCTCATCCCTGCAGATGGAGGTGCTCTCCCCACTAAGCCACCTCTCTGGCCCCGGTTTTTATACAACCAGTGGCGGAGCAGTTCTGAGAAAGCAGAATCACTGTAAACAAACGAGGGACATTTTGCACTATGGTATTATAATGACCACAACACCACTAAGTGCTAAGAGTTCCTTAGGGACCACCATTGTGGCAGTCTGCCACTGACAGAACCGTGTTTCCGTGGTACCTGACTGTGTGTTGTTTGCTTTATCTCTAAAGATTTTCTTACAGGTACATAATGTATATTGAACATAATCCCCCCTGCCCCATTCTGTGTCCCCACCCCCTAAAGGATTTCTCGCCAACCTTCCCAGCACCCCTGGTTCCCACTCTCCATCATCCCTGCATCCTTCCGTTCACACTGGTCATCAGCTTCCCACCCTATCAGAGGAGGAAGGTCCAGGAGGAAGCACCCTAGGCTGCAGCATTCCAAGGGCATCTGAACAGAATCCAGGAGAGGTGGAAAGGAAAACTGAGGGGGAGAAGCTGAGCTTTGTGGTCTCTGTTCCCCGCTATGCAAAGGGAGATTCCATTCTTAATGCTGATTTCTTTCTCCCTCCCTGGAATTGTCTTACTTAATTCAGGCTAGTGAAGGGGCCAAGCTTAATTTGATGGCATGAGAAGAAATGCGTCTTTGTTTTCTTAAAAAGAACTAATGTTTGCCTTTGTTTCTTCCTTATGAACACAATAAACCAAGCTCTACCGGGGAGAGGCAGCCAATGCACCGGAAAAGGGCAAAACATTTATAACTCTGTGATGGGAACATTAGAAATGGGTAAATTAAAACCATCCCTCAGCACAAGGGGTGTGCGCATGTGGCGAACTCCCTACGTGTGTTTCAGGCTCTCCTACACTGAGCACCTTGGTAGTGGGGGAGCTGGAGCTGAAGCCTACGTTATAAAGAGTCACGTGTCCTTATACATGAGTAAAGGCAAGCCAGAAAGCCTCCCAGCTCCCGGCTTCTGCGAGCTGTGAGATGCGAAGGCTGTTGTACACCTGCTCACTCTCCTCAGAGAAGACATGATGGCAGTCAGCCTTCAGATGCGGTCTTCAAACCCGGAAGTTCCGATTGTAGCTGCTGCCATAGAGAGTGTTTCGGTTAGAAAATGGGCACATATCTTAAGGGTTATGGAAGTTGGATATTGAGAGGGAGAGAGAGAGAGATAGAGAGAGAGAGAGAGAGTGGAGAGAGGGAGGTGTGATCAAGTGTAGAGACAAAACTGAATAGTCTTGGGGTTCAGAGGGGACCTGGGTGGGCACTAGAGAAATGTTTGCCCTGAAGCTTATTTACTGTTCTGGAGGTGTTGTGTGTGGGTATAGGTGGAGGGTAATCACAGTTTAATTTTTGGTTAATAAGATTTTTGTTCCGCTTGATTTACTAAGCAAGCTGAGGCTCTCAGCTTCTCTTCTGTGTACAGAGCACAGAAAGGAAGGGTGAAGGGCCTCCGTCAAGCCTCTTAAACATAAGGCACCTCTGAGCAGTGCCGACTCCTGCAAGGAAGGTCAGGAAACCGAGCTCAAATGGAATGCAGCCCTACCCCTGGAAGACCACATTCCTGCTCTGGTCCACTTATATAAACTTCTAACACAAGGAAAGAAGCTGTAGTGGGGGAGCAGGGGCAGGCTGGCTAGGAGGTGCAGTAGGACAGTGGATTGACTGATTTTCAACCACCCAGGCGGGAACAGTAACGTTGGAATGGTAGATGTGCCCTGCTCATGGTTTTGGAGAATGGGAACTCCAAGGTTATGGTACCATCAGATCTAGTGTCCAGTGAGGCTTCACTTCTGCTCTACAGAGGGCATCTTTGCACCAAGCTCCATGTGGCTGAAGGGGTGTGGGAGCTCTTTGGTTCATCAAGGCAGGCTCCACCCTTGTGACTTAGTGACCTCCCCGACCCTTGCCATCACACATAGGGTTTCAACATTTGAATTCCGACGGGAGGGTAAATTTACAGATACCATGTAAGCCAAAGCTCAACAAAACTGATTTTTTGAAAACAAAAAAGCCAGGTGGTTGGATGATAGAAGCTGTGAGCTCAGCACGGGGCAGGCAGATGTGAGCTTTTATACCACAGATCCTTCACTTAGGAGCTGAGAGCAGATGTCTGACGCTGCCTATCCGGTTGTCGCCATCCAAAGACCGCCGACAGCTTTTAAGGGCACGTGCCAGGTAAGAACAGGGTAGCATTAACCGGTATTGCTTTGCGTTGTTCCTACACATTCCCTTCACAGGTGTCTCTTGGGCAATGTAATGCAGTGGAGAGAATGAGATTTTGAAGTGGAATATTTGGAGGTTCCTTACCTCAGGGTTTGCTGCTGTACCGGGAGGGCGCGGCATTGCTGCCCGAGGGTATTGTATTACAACCTGGTTGTGAAAATCTAATGTGACGGTGGAGGTGGAAATTTCCAGTCTCACCATAGGAACAAGCTAACCGGATCGTGTGCGAGCCGTCCTTTGTGCCCTGGTGTTTCTGGTCTCAGAGATGAATTATATGGATCTGGCGTAAGCGTCGGGTGTCGTTTTGAAGGCTAGGTCTGCGAATAGGGATGACGATGTAACTTGTGCTCTGAGGAGAGGGAGGGAGAGAACCGTCACTAATTACACAAGCGACAGCTGCTGTTACTGGGGACTCTCGGGGCCAGCGCAACACAACTCACGCCGTACAAGGATGTTTAAACGAATGTTAATTCATGTGCTTCTGGAGAATAAATAACTCTAGTCTCGGGACATGGTTCACTGGGTAAAGTACTGCTGTTTTATGTTTGCATTTCAGGGCCTATTAAGACCTGGCTATGGTGATATGTGCCTGGGACCCCAAGACTGGGAGAACAGAGATGAGCAGATCCTGGACCTCGCTGGCCAGTTTAGCTGAAAGAAGTGGTGAGCTTCAGGCTCAGTGAGAGACTGTCTCAAAAAAAAAATGTAAAGAGCAATAGAAGAAGATACCCAGAGTGCACAGGTTACACACCTCCAATATGCTTGGGGATATCTCACACACACACACACACACACACACACACACACACACACACACACACACCAACCTCAATAATTTACTGCTTAAAGGTGGTTTTTAAGGTTTCTAATATTATCAAATCTCAGAGTTAAAAAAATATGGTCACCTCCTTCCCTTGGACCTTGGAGTTCAGAGAGTCCATGTGAAGCAAGATCTGCCAGGTGTGATGAAGGCTTTCCATTGGCTAGGGATATAACACCTTCTGGATTTGGACAAAGCCAGTTTCCTTTCGAAGTTTCTCCACCTGGGAACAAACTCCTCTAGACGTCTTCCTCCCTGTGACCACAAGAGCTCTTGCTTTGACGTTACAGAAATATTTCTTTGGAAGCAAAGAACTTCAGAAGAGCCATTGTCTTCTCAGTTGTTAAAAATAGCAAGCATTCGACCTTAGACTGTTGACACAGGATGTTATTTTAAACTCTGAAGCCTTTGGTCACCACAATGAAGACTCTTTGGACAAGCATCAGAAGTGGATGATACATTTATGGAAGACCATGCCTCCTTTTTGATCATTTATTCATTGCAAGGGGTGGATTATTGCTGTACAGAGGACAGTCCACCTAATTCCTTGCCAAGGTGAGAAGCAAACAGCTCTGAACGAGAGCAGTGGACATAGTGATGCTCCAGAAGGAAGGAGCATGGTCCCACAGTCCCACTGGGGATGGGCTACCCTGTGTCTAATCAGTGCAGTATCAGAGAGACACATTTTGAGCAATTATTAGAGAACAAATGACCTATATCCTCCAAAATGTCACTGCCATGATGATAAAGAAATTCTAGTCAGTGGCCCAGGGAAATGACAGATAAACGCATGCACAATAGCCAACTGGCTCATACATGGAGAGACATTCTACAAAGGATATGCTTTGACAATTGATAAATAGGAACGTGATCTTTATTTAGACACAAGTATTTTATCAATGTCAAATTTCCTGAACTGATAACTTCTTTTAAAAGGTAACATTCTTATTTTTAGGAAACATATGTTGAAGAAGAAAGAAGACATGATGTGTAGATCTACTCTCAGTTGGTTCAGGAAACAAAATTTGAATGAGCATGAGTTCAAAGGTAACAGACCAATTCATTTGATGGAGTAAATTTCAAGTCATCATCACAGCATTTAGGAGGTAGTATTGTTATCACTTGCTCATTTTGGTCTGGTTGACAGTGAGAAGCCAGAACAAATAGCGGCACAGAGCAGGGATGCACGGTGCAGTTTGGTGAGGACGGGAGCTGGAAGGCATTCACAGCTGTGGACAAGGTGGGTATGAGCAAGGATCCAGTAATTTCCAAAGAGATCTACACATTAAAGAGAAACATTGCACTTTGTATTGGGGCAATGCAAAGTGACTTGAGGGCAGGAGTCTCTGTAAACCACTCCAGCATATGCAAATATACACTCACTTGAGAGACTCATTCAAAAGGAAAGTGTGGGGGTCGGGACCCTCGCCCTGGGCCTAAGATTCAGGTCCCTAGTATAGAAAAAGACCAAAACAGCCAAACTTTAGTCAGGCTTCTAAGAGCACCAAAATTGTATAGGCCCAAGCCAGGTGCACCATGACCCTGGAGAGCTCCCAGAGTTAAAGAAAAAACCTTTTCTTAGACAAAGGAGACGGCCTTGGGCTAGAAAGCTCCCCTTCCCCCTCGTAGTCGGGCCATGGCCTTGGGCTAAAGAATGCCCTCCACCCAGTTGCCCAGAACCTTGAGCATGTATTCTTTTTAGGAGCCCGCGACCTTGCTGTATGCTAACACCAATCAGTCTAAAGGTTAACTGGCCCCTACCTACCAAAATGGGAAAAGCAATTTGGGGACCAATCACCTGCACCAACTTGGTCTGTGCCTAGCAACTATACAGCCCCCTAGCAACTGTTTCAACTGTAAATAATAAAAAGGCTTGCTTTCTGCCCCTTGGGGCTGCCCCTATCCTGTGTGTTGGAGCAGCAGTCCCAGTATACTGGAATAAAAATCCTCTTGCTGTTTGCATCGATATCCCATCTGTGAGTCTCTGTGGGGGTGTGGCGTTCCGGTTTGGCCCCCCCTTGGGGTCTAAGAAAAGTATGTCAGTAAAGAGTTCCTGAATGAAGAACATCTTCTAGGCACCCTACTCAAACAGCTAAAAAAGTGTTTCCACTGGTCCAGCCACTGGGGCAGTTGACGACTGATTCAGCCATGGTCCAGGGGAGGCCGCCTACATCTTGAAATGGCAGCAGAACTTCTCATCATCCAGGTGGTGCTGTTCTGCACAGAAGTCTACAAGGGTCCCTGCATGGAGCTTTGGAGTGCATTGTATATATTAAGCTAAGAAAATAAAGCGCAAATTGCAATGGACATCTGAGAATATAGTGGTATGTAGTGGTTTTCTTCAGGATTAAAAGCTGTTTTGTTTGGAGGTTTATTAAGATATAAGCTGTTAAAAGGGAGATGAAACAACAGGCTATTTTAAGACAGGATGTTTACAGGAGGTAAAACAATAGGATGTTCTAAGGGAGGTAAAACACCCCATCCTTCAGTAGCTCCTTGAGATCAGGAAATTAACATCCAAATTGGCTTCAGGAAGTCCCTGAAACTGATCAGATTCTCTAGGGCCCCTCTCTGAGCTGCCTAGAAGAGGCTCTGGATAAACTGAACAGTCTGGAATAAACAGAGCAGCAGAACTGCTTAGACTAAAGGAAGATCAGCCTAGCTGCCTGGTAGAGGATCAGAGCAACTGAGTCACCTGAAAAGGGCCCTCCAGTCTTCTGAGTGGCCTGCAGGTTTCGCAATGCACCCTGGGTTTCCAGTTTTTATGAGCCGTCACTCATGCTGGGCTTTGGTGATGCAGCTGTGTTTGAGAATTTCTTCTTCTGTGAGTACCCCCCTGCTCATATTCCTGTAAGTAACCCAGTAAAACTCCTTGATTCACCAAGTTAGGCTTTGGTAGTATCCATACTTAAGTCTCTCCGTTTCTATCTAGGTAAGTTCATTCTCTAGAAATAGTTTGTGTAGTGACACACAACAGGTGGAAACTACCAAGAGATATGAGGATGTATGCAGGGGGAGACTGCAGGTACTACATGGAGCTAGCCAGAGAGAGACAGAGAGAGAGAGAGGGAGGGATGGAGGGAGGAGGGAGGGAGAGAGAGGGAGAGAGAGAGAGAGGAAGGGAGGGAGAGAGAGAGAGGGAGGGAGGGAGAGAGAGGGGAGGGGAGAGAGAGAGGAGAGGGAGGGGAGGGAGAGAGAGAGAGGAGAGGGAGGGAGAGAGAGAGAGGGAGGGAGGGAGAGAGAGAGGAGGACAGAGAGAGAGGAGGAAGGGAGAGAGAGAGAGGGAGAGAGAGAGAGAGAGAGGGAGGGAGAGGAGGGAGGGAGGGAGAGAGAGAGACAGAGAGGGATGGAGAGAGAGGGAGGGAGGGAGAGAGAGCAGAGAGAGTGGGAAGAGATAGGGAAGAGGGCAGAGGAGATAAGATGACAGGGAGGGAGAGAGAAGGAGAGGGAGGGAGGAGAGACAGAGAGAGGAGGGGAGGACAGAGAGAGAGGGGGAGAGGGAGAGACAGAGAGAGAGAGAGAGAGCGATCATATGCACTGACAACAGCAGGGCCATGGATGGGCTGCCCAGGTTAGTTGTATCCACATCCCCTGGATACACCGCGTGGATGTATAGGGTTTGGCATGTCCACTGCTAGGCTTCGACCCAGCCTTCTCATGTGCGCCTCTCATCCCTTCCCAGGAGTGTTGACTCTGCCAGTATAGAATGGGAACACCTACCTTGTTTCTAATGTCACAGGGACACACAGGTAAGAGAGTGCCTTGAATCCCATAAGAAACTTAGAATTTTGAGCAGTGTTAGTTTAAGGGGCCAGTGAGACATACACTCCCCTCCTGTCACTGTAACTTGGACTTCTAACTTCCCAGGATTGATGCAGGGGGAGAAATTAAGTGCCCGGAAGTCTGACTGTTTGGGGACTTGAATTCCTCCAGGAGATGAGATTGTTGAAGGTGGAACCTTAGTGTTTTACAAATCACAGTAGTAGATGCCAGTGATTATCACTGAGAAAGGATCACCCTTCCGCTGCAGTATGCGGAAGCCATTGTCTCCCGAAAGCCACAGGTGAGTTCCACGATTAGACCAAGTATGGAAACACGAGGATGCTTCATCCTCAAGCGTTAGAGCTGAGGGTGTCATGGTGGGCAGCTAGTACAGTGAGCTGAGCTGAAAGCAGCAATCACGCCTTCCTTCCTCCCAGTGAGTGCAAGCAGGAGACAGAGAATGAGGAGACAGCTCACCAGAGCTCCGTTTCCCCGAGAACCACCCTGGGTGAAGATCAAGGGGACTGCATAAGGGGTCGTAGTTAAACGTGGAGGAGTCCCGGTGAAGGGCTCCTCTCCACGGCTGCTGGGGCCACAGTGGGAGGAGGGCTGAGAACTGGGAGTGGAAGCATCTTTAGAAGGGAATGAAGGTCTTCACCTTGGGTGCTGAGCCAGGGTCCTGGGAAGGGAGAGCTGGGCACGTCGGCACGCAGATGCGAGTCTGAGTTGGCTGGCCAGAGTCCTCTTCTCCACACTACGGCAGATCTCTCCAGTTCCTCACTGGATTTGATGTCAAGAGGGACCCTTCCCCAAGAAGCCGGTCAGGCGAAGTCCTGACATTATGTTGAATATGATCATGTAGAGATTTTTACTTGGAGCTGTCTTAATATAGTTTTGATAAGAAAGCCTGAGCTGAGGTCGAGCTCCTCCAGGAGAGGCGAGTTGATCTTTCTATTCTCAGGTGTCCACTTAAGGTCTTTGAGAATGTACACACTCAAGTTCTTCTCAGCCCCTGAGAGCTCGGTGCAGGTGCAGGGTGGGTGTGATGGTAGCAACCCACCCAGCCCCAATGGTGGTATGAGTGCCTTCTGGCACCATGCTTTGCATGTCCCAACTCCCATGTAGGATCTCTCAGGAAACCTGTGGCTTGTGGGCTTCTGGGGCTGTCATGCACCGACACGGCCATGCTCCCGTTCACCACAGATCCAGGATCACTGCTTGCTGTTAGGACTCTCAGTCAGCATGTATGGCAAGAGGCAGATCCCACTGTGGCGGGGTAGAGAAGACTATTCCGGCCTTTTCAAGATACAATTTAAATTTACTCCATAACAAGTGAGCCAGAGGTAAAGGTGGGAATTTGATATATATAATATAGAACTCATAAAGGCAGTGGGCGACAGCCACAAAGATGGCTTGTTTTCCAGAGAAGGAGGTGTGTCCTTGGGTAACTGAAAAGACATTACAGAGCCAAGATACTGGGACACAGAGAGCTGGTGCTAAAATTGGGTTATCAATCTTGTTCAGTAGCTTTGCTTCCTCGGGCAAAGAACTGCATGAAGGTGAGGGCTTCCTTGCTTGTAATTTTGTGGGTTTAACAAGACTTCCTTTCTAGAACTGTGGAGAGGATTAGAAGATAAAAACCACGGGGCCATTGGGCTCTCTTTAGGATGTTCAGTGTACACTAGCTGTAACTATGAATATTGTGCACGCCTGTTTGTTATGCATTTGTATGTAAATTATTCTATATAAATAAATACGTTTCACAGTTTCATTTATGTGTTCTGTTTTAATCACGTATATGCATAGCATACCATGTGCATACTGGAGGTGTGTATAAAGTCTCTCTGGCCAAACTAGAAAGTGAGTTTTGACAGCTAAGCAGAGACAGCTTGGGCAGGATTTGAAAGGAGTTATTCATTGAGAATGCGGCATACAGTAATACATCAGAAAGGGTAAACTTGGGCTAGATTTTCTTTATCAGAATACACACATGTTACAGAAGTATGTGTTAATGCTCGCTCGCTGTGGAATCAAAGATGGACACTTCCCGAATATTTAACATTTTCCCAGTGTGTGGAGGTAAGGAGTGGAAGGTTTCATGGATTGTGTTCCTAGTATTGTATGTGTGTGTGTGTGTGTGTGTGTGTATGTGTGTGGTGGATGTGTTGTGTTTGTATGTTGTGTGTGTTTTATGTGTGTTCTGTATGCATGTTGTATGTGTGTGTCTTGTAGGTATGTGTTGTATGTGTGCTTTTTGTGTGTGGTTGTTTGTTATGTATATTATGCTGTGTGTGTTTTTTATGTGTGTGATGTGTGTTTTATGTGTGTATGTGTTATTTGTTGTGTGTATGTTGTATGTGTTTGTGTGGTGTATGTGTGTGTATGTTGTGTGTGTTGAATATATGTTGTGTGTGTATGTTGTATGTATGTTGTGTATGCTTGTGTGTGTGTGTGTGTGAGAGAGAGAGAGAGAGAGAATTGGGAAGGGACTGGGGCCACTTCCCTCTCAGCTTCGTCTTGTCAACCATGCCTTTTGTCCTCAGGGTCTCCTTCGTGTTCTCCCAGGCCTGTACACCATTGTCCTTTTCCTGGGTTGTTACCAATTGCTTTGTGGGTACCTGCATTTATTCATTTTAGAGTTTAAAAGAAAATGAGAAGAAAGCAGTGTATAGCCTAAAGTTCTTCCCTGCTGGAAATACCTGTCAGTATTTGAAAACAGTCCTGAACTGTGGGTCATGTGACAGACGGAAGGTTTGGAAGGAAGTTGTTTTGACTCACCTCACGGAGCTTGAGGGCTCCATCTCCATCACCTGCTGGATAGGAAGACAGGGCAGCAGAGAAGCCCTGCGGCTGCCACACTGCACCTGACAGGCTTCTAGCATGTTCCATGGTCCCCATCAGGGCCCTCAAGCTTGAGCACTACATCCTCACTGTCCATGCCTGCGTGGACATGTTCTCTTCCTGCCCTGTCCCAACAGGCCCGCTCCTAATGCTTTTCTCGAGCCTGCCCTGGAGTGCTGGAGAGTTCCAAGCACAGAGATGGGCCTCCCTCTGCTTGCAGGAAGTTTATTGGAAAACTTTCTACACCAAGGATCTGAAATGAAACCTACCATGAGCCGACGCTAGCAAAAGTGGGAGATGTCAGTTGGCTGAGAGTGTTGGCTGTAGAATGTTTCCCAAGAGCCGTGATCTGTGGAATGATGGAGGCCCTGGTTTTTGTTTGACACGCGATGCTCTTGTTATGTTGTTGGGCTTATTGGGGAAAACATTCCAAATGTTAATTTTTGAAACCATAATCACAAAGTTGGAGTTTGGGAATAGAGGAGAAGTGACAGAGGCCATTTGGGCTGTGCGATTCAAGAAACTTGTTTCATACACAAAAGCAAACCGATTTGGTTGTTTCCTTTCATTCTTCTTATTCTTTTGCATTTCTGAAATACCGATGATGAAGAAGTAAGTCTGGTGGGCTTTACCACAGGCAGGAAAATGAAAATCATTTCAATTTCTTTCTTCCTGTTAGAGTTCACTGAATATGACATTTAGTTCAAAATGGGAACTTGGGTGCCATGGTTCCTATCATGGCCTCTCAAACCCGGGCTCAGTACCCATTATTCACAGCACTGAGCAAGGAAACCGAGCATTCTGCAGCATGTGAGTGCTGCCTCGTTCAGTGTGCTCATGAGAATGTCACTTCATGTCTAGTGACTTTAAAATGCTGTAATGTTAACCTCAAACGCTTAGGTTGGGGAATGCGTCTGAGATTCTTAACTGTCTGGCCTTACCTTTTACTGCCTTTTCTGAAGGTTTCCCGAGTCCTACATAGGATGTTTGTCTTGCTGAGTGTCTACCTTGAAACTGAGCTCTGTCTTCTTCACTACATATGGAGTAGCCAATCAGCTAGTACTTTATCGATGGCTGAGCCAGGTGTAGTTGGCCAAGGTTGTGCTGTGCTGGCCAGTGTTCAGACACCGGAGCTCTGATAATGTGCCGCGTTGCTCATAGGAGCTGAAAGGACATCCTGTATTCCCCAGCACTTCACACCAAGCCCATTGTCTTTCCTGGGGATGTTGGGATGCTGCCACAGGGTCAGTTTGGATTTGAGTTCTGGGTGGCTGGGCTGGAATTAACCTACCTGCTCTGTGATGAGCTTTCTGTTTTTATCTTATTTAATATTCTAACACTCCACAATGTTCTTTTCTGTTAGTATAACAAAGGGAATTTAAAAAGCCAGAGATTGGGAACCAAAACATGCACAGGGCTAGAAGGCTTAGGTGTTTATGATGAGGTCCTGGCGTGAGCTCTCTCTCTCCAAAGTTGGCCCATTAGGTGTGGGTCCCACGGTGGGGCAGGGGCAGCACTTGATTGGCTTGTGCACGTGCAGGTGGTAACAGCAGCAGCCAGCTGTCTCATGTGAGTTGCTGGGGTTCCCGAGGCTGTGTACAGCCCAGGGGCTGGCAGGACAGGAGGTTCTGGTCATCTGCAGGTCTAACAGCGGTATCAACAATGCCGCCTGGTGATGATGGCCCGATTCCGCCTGATCCAAACATGACACTTCTAATCCTCGAGTCTTGGTGTGCACATTCCTTCTGAATTGTCCAAGAAAAGCGTACCATCTCTGTAGCGTGATGCTTTTATCTTTCTAAACAACATTCATCTCGTGTATGGATGAAAGTAGAGGCGCACATGCCTCTTACATGGTCAGAGGACCACGTAAGGCAGTCCTCAGCTTCCACTCTTTGAGGCAAGATCTGCCCTGTTTCTGCCACTTCTCACCAGGGGACCAAACGCAGGTCAGGGACCTGTGGGAGTTGTGTAGCAAATGCTTTAAGCCACTGATCCATCCCCCCGGTCTACCTTTCTCCCTTACAGTCATTGCGAGCTGTGACTAGGTGGTGGCATCCATCAAGCCAGCATCAGTGTGCTTCCCAACACTGTGCTGTGGGAAGCCTCGTCCTGTTGACTGCGGCCACATCTTGGTCTGGACAATACAATAATAACAAGACTTGACTAGCCAGACGTCAGCTTGTCTGAAATGTCGATTTATAATAGCATCTTGGGTTATAGGTTTTGTGGTAATCTTCTGTAGATGTCAAGAATGTTAACAGAGTTTATTGCCTTTAACCTTATTAATCCTGCTGACTGTGTCTTCACCCCTTTACACCTTTTAACTCCGTAGCAGTTCTGAATGAGATTTGCGTACTCGGGACAGGCCAGAGAGGGTCTGCCATTCATATCAGACCCTCTAAAGCCCCCTGGGGTGGAAGCTTGGCTCCATGCTCTGCTACGGGACTAGATGATGCTGGGATTCATGTGTTCCTCCTGAAAGGACAGCTCTGCTTGGTTCTTCCTCTGATCCTGAGAAGCAACATGGCCCAAGGGTTGTCTGGGCCATTACCTGTGGGTGAGTTTGAACCTGTGTGAATTTTCTCTGCTAGAATAGGAGGGAATCAGTTCTTGGGCTCTGTAAAGACCTGGGCAGCAGCAGACGCTCAGCTTTGGCACACCTGTTTGCTCCCCTCGGAAGCGTGCCCACTCTGTTAGTTTGTTGTTTTTGTTTAAGGAGTTGAGAGCTTGGGGACATTGAGGATGGCTATGAAAGAGGAAGGAACAACAAAGGCCATGTGGATCTTTGGGAGGTAGGCAGGTGTGTAGGATCTGGATTTAGAACAAGGCAGGTGGTGGTGGTGGGGTGTGTGTTTACAGTGTGTGTGTGTGTGTATGCATGTGTGTGTACGTGTGTGTGTATGAATGTGTGTGTGTGCATGTATGTGTGTGTGTATGTATGTGTGTATGTGTGTGTGTGTATGTATGTGTGTGTATGTATGTGTGTTTATGTATGAATGTGTGTGTATGAATGTGTGTGTGTATGTATGTGTGTGTATGTATGAATGTGTGTGTATGAATGTGTGTGTGTGTGTGTATGAATGTGTGTGTATGTGTGTGTGTGTATGTGTGTGTGAATGTGTGTGTATGAATGTGTGTGTGTGTGTGTGTAAATGTGAATATTAAGAACCCAAGTAGAATTACCAGTGTTAATATTCATAATAAAAGTTAATGTCCATGGAGTGCTAATGGTCCAGGCTCCCTTTTTATTACTGACATCAATTTAACACCATTGGGAAACTTATTAGATGCTAAGTTCTCCCCTGCTTTCTATAGAAACAGGAACAAGAACCACTTTCCTCCATTGTTAGTTCAGCTTTTAAAACAGAGTGTTGGCAAGACCCCAGTAATAAACAATTCCAAACCTTCCCTGATCACTGTGGCAGCCAGGACATGAATATTAATGAAACCGTGTCCTGCCACTGGTATGCATGCCCCAGGCTTCCTGTGGAGTGACTGAGGAGGGTATGCCTTGTCAGCTTGCCCTGGAAGGGAATGATCACAGGCATCCTGAGGGTGTCTTCATTCTGCCTTGGACATGTGCCACCTCGCCCCGTCAGTGGCCGTCTCCTTGCTGTTTCAGTGTTTGGTGGCAGAGAGGCCGACGTGTCTGTGGGACAGGTAGAGCTCTCAGGGAAACAACTTCCTTGTTTTATCGGTGCGTATGCATGGTACGCAGCACGGGTTGCATGAGGACAGTTTTAGACTTTGACCATGCCACCCCGCCCTGCCTCTCTTTCCCACCCCTCCCGCTCCTCTATCCCCTTTCTTTTTCTAGCACTTTTGCTTCTGTTTTCAGGTCGTGTATGTGTGATAACTTTATGTTTCTGTATAAAACCTAGGATTCACAGAAAAGAGAAAATGTGATGTTTGTTGAATCTGACTTAAATTGCTTGATACGATGCTTTTCAGTAGCATCTATTTTCCTGAAAAATGACATAATTTCATTTGTTTTTATGGATGAAAAAAGTGATATACATATTTTTATGTATTCTATTGTTGTGCCCACGTTCAGATCCCCAATAACCACCAAAGAGTCGATCTGATGCAAAACACATGGGTCTCTTTAATTCAGACTCGAGCCCTCCCTGACACAGCAGGTGCAGCTCAGCTCACAGGGGGAGTGAGCAAGGAAGAGAAAGCAAGCAGGGACTTATATGCCTTGGCATTTCAGGGTTGGCCCCTGGGGTTTGACCTCTAAAATGATTGGTAGATATTGACCAGGCCTGGTGACCAATACCACAAGGGAGGGGTGAGGATGCAGGAAAACTAAGAATGTCTGGTGTTTGCACAGAGAGGTTGGGAAGTTTCTGATAAGCCTGTTCTCAGCAACAGGGGGGAGTAGCACTACTGGACTCGATGTTCCTTAGGGGAGGGGAGAGACTGCCAGGAGTTGCAATTAAGTTTAGCTTTCTAGCTGACTTTCTACTCTTTGTTCTCTTTCAAGGACAAGGAAGCGGAGAAGCTTCTTGGTTGAGTCTTCTCACTGTGTTCTTTCTCATTCCTCTGTTGCTGATAGTGATGCTGGCTCTGTACCTTTGCTAGTGTGGTGACTGCTACAGCAGCTGTCAATGAAGCATCTCTGTGATATGCTGGCTTGGAGTTCTCTGGATAAATACCTGAGGCAGGTATAGCTCAGTCCTATCCTGGATCTAGTTTAGTTTTTTGAGGTACTGCAAACTGATTTCCACAGTGGGTGATCTAATTTACACTCTTTCCAGCAGCTTGGAAGGGTCTCCTTTTAGGGGGAAATGAGTTTTAAGTGGTCTTGATTTGGCTCCCAATCCTGAACTTCAGAAAAGCCCTTTGACACAAGCCGACCTGGAGGCCTGCTGCACCTCTCCTCGTGCAGCGCACTCTTTCCCAGGGTGTCTGCTGGAGAGTAGTTTGGAGACCTCAGATCAGCATGTTAGGTGCTGGCATGCTTCCTAGGAGGTTAGCTTGGTAATTCCAAACCTGAGTATTTTAAACCATCACAGTAGATTTTCCAAGACACTATGTGTCTTGTCACCCTGAGGATGTTTTTAAGGGTGACTCCTGATCCTTTTACTCCAAACGGAACCCCTCAGACTGCAGACACTTACATTCTTTGTTACTGTCTAGTTAAGACATCGTCTTTGTAGGTGTGATTGGATCCGAAAGGGCTTGCTGCAGTTCTAAACTGGTGGTTGTGGATGGCTGTGCCCACCGCTAAGCGTTTGGTGCCAATGGGAAACGCCCTGATTGTGTGGCTGATGCTCCTGGGGCAGAGGTATTACATTTGTTCATCTGGTTCCCTCTGCTCCCCTGAGCCGGGTCCTACTACTGAGGTGCTCCGTAGGATTCATGGTAGCAGAAAGGAAAGTCACTCAGGACTCTCCCCTAAGTTTTATAAAAACACCATGTTTTCTGTGTAACAGAAAGAGCAAACGATCTTCTAGAGAAAGGGCTCACATAGTGAACAGCGACAATTACTGCTTAGAGAAGAGGGAGAGAGAGAGAATGCGCGAGCACAGCGTCAGTATGTGTGTGGCACAGATCAGAAACCTTGGGAACTGTAGGGAATCTGATGGGGCCTCCCGACAAACCATGCCAACACACGCGTCAGCTCAGGCTCGGCAAGTGTATAGAGCTAGCATTCAACAAGAACAAGGTTCAGTGCAGGACTTCCGTCTGAGTACATGGAGAGAGAGAGACCCAGGAGAGGCCAGAGTCCTGGCGTTATCTTACCCTGTTGGGGGAGAGAGGGAGGAAGGGAAGGAGAACGCTGCCTGACGGCTACTAGAAGCATCTAGAACACTCCGTAGGGCTGCTGCAAAGCCCTTGTGTCTGCTGTAGTGAACTGTCACTGGCTGAGGGCATGCGGTCACAAGTAAGCACAGAACACAGAGATGACGGATTTCACAGCATGGTGAATCGATTCCTGAGCAGGCACATTCTGATGGCTGCCATTATGCACTTCTTGGAGCTTCCATCTCTTCAACTTAAAACAGAAAACTTCCCTTGATTCAGCACCTGTGTTGCAGGTATCAACTGTATCCTGAGCACAAGAGGCTACGGAAGGAATTGAGGAGGGCAGTTCCCAGCACTGCGGGTGCATGTTCAGCCTGCACCCCGCTCAGTTGACTAGTTCACAGTGGCAGAGTAGAGTCAGAGCCCAGGACTTTCCCGTCTTGTGTTCCACTGAGCATTGGTTGAGATCACAGAGTGTGGCTAGTTAGCAGGCGGAAATTGGCTATGTGATGTTCCCGTCACTCCAAAATGTCCATCTCTTTGTTTCTTCCTCTCCAAAGTATCGCCCTTTGTCTAGGCATGGCACAGACATTACTTTGCTGTGCTTGCCCGGCTTGCAGCAGGCAGGCACTGCTTTTCAAGCTCCTGTTTGGTGAAAATGAGTACTTCCACGTCCTTTTGACTTCATGCTGTCGGATTTTAAGTGGTCTTATCTTTGCTTAGTGAGGGGTCTACCTGCATCTCAAGAGATAACGTAGCGTGCATGGGGGGCACTCGAACACAGCTGCTGCCGCTAGCTGCACAAGGCCAGACAAGTTCCTCACGTTTTCTGTGACCCGGTTCTTACTTGCACACAAGGGTAACACACCGTCTGTTAGCCACTGTGATTGTTTGGAGAATGTGCTGTGACATTACAAGGGAGCCTTCAGTATAGGATTTACTGTACATCAGCTACAGCCCCATTTGACCCTATACAACTGCCATTTTCCTGAGTTGAAAACCCTAGACTTGTGCAGCTTCGTATCATACAACCAGAAATTAAGACGTAAGTGAAATCTTTTGGTTGGAAAAATTCCTTACTACCTAAAGAGTCATGAAGCTGGGAGTTAAATCACCCAGGAAAGGGTGAAGGGCCGGTAGGGCAATGGTGGTGACCAGCTGGGTTAGTCTGTGAGCACGGATCACTGTTACCAAGACATTTGAGACTGTTTATTATGAGCACAGGCTTGTCTGAGCGCATGGCACCATGAGCTTCTGCCCATGGTCTCTGGGTCTCACTGCTTTGTGCCTGTGGTTTGGCACAGAAGACGAAGCTGGTGACCTCTGGGAGACGCCCAGAGTGTAGGGCAGGACACGGGAAGGGCCTGAGGATGTGAGACTCAAAGCTGAGTGTTTCCGTGGAACAGAAAGGAAATCTCAAGCGACAGAGGGGATGATGGAGTCGAGTGCTGAGTGTGGATGACACTTGCCCCCAGGGCCCGGGGCTCACATAAGATAATGTGGAAGAGAGGGCCCAGCAGCAAAGAGGAACAGTTATCCGCACATACTGATCTGAAAAGATGTTTGAAGTTGGCTGCAGAATGGGGAAAAGGGCGAGTGGCAGTGCAGCCAGTGAGCCGCACTCTTCCGTCAGCAATGAGTGCGTAGGTAATGGGCATCCTCAGAACCACAGCTGCTCCTGTCTCCCACGAGGGCACCCAAGGGAACTGCAGACCCCATTTCCCTCTTCTATAGCATGAAGCAGGACGAGAGCCTCTTTTGGGTGACAGTGCCTGGATTTCATTCCCACACGGGCAGTCTGTGCACACTGGCCAATTCTGAGCTTCCCAAGCCTTAATTTTTCTATGCATATAAAAATAAGTGACATCTACATACGGGAACTGCGGCAGTGACATAGGAAACCACACGTAAAATACAGTATTTGGGCTGGAGAGACAGCTCAGCTACTAAGACCTCTGCTGTCTTATAGAAGCCTGGAGTTCAGATCCAGTGCCCACATGGACAGACTTAGAACTTGTCCTGACCCACGGGGTTCTGCAACAATAGCCCTAGGAGAGGGAGTGAGGATTGAGGGGACAAGGAGGCGAGAGATGAAAGGCAAGACAATGGAATCTGTTCAAGCCTTCGTTTATTGAACACACAGCACAAACTTTTAAAGAAGTTTCGAGGTAGGGAGGGGGCATGGCAGTGGTGAGCAGGTTACTATGGTAACTATAGGGGCAGGTAAGCTGATTGCTATGGTAACTCTTATCTGAGGGGGGGCTGGTTGCCTATCTGAGGTCACTGAGTCAAGGAGCCGAGGGAGTCAGAAAATGCAGCTGCAGGGTTTCTCCTAAGACCGTCTGGCGCCGAAGGTGCCGTTTTATCTAATTTATAGAGGTAGAAACCTTCCACAGAAAGAGGGAGAATAGAGTTGTTAGAGAAGTGCTGGTTCCTTTGGACTGGGCGACTTCAGGCTAACCGACCTTTGTCTGAACTCTGTCCGTCAGGACTGGAGAAAAATGGAACCTTTTTAAGCAGAAATGGGGTGCTGTCTCAAGTCTGAGCACCCAAAAGCACGGCCCTCCACAAGAACTGCTGGGAATTCCAGCTCCAGGGAGTCCCATGCATTCTCCCGGCCTCAGCAACCCACCCGTGTGCATGAGCACACACGGGCACACACAGGCACACACATTTTAAAATTCTTTAAGAAGAAATGCTATAATGAGACACAGATGGTATTGAAAATAAGTTATAATCACTACTAGTCTGTGTCTGTGCTTTATTCAGAAAATAAGTCTTTCTAAAGGAACCTGGTAGGGACATGCCTGCAGAGGCAGTCACTCAAATGCTACACGGAAACAACTGAAATTGATGAAAGAATGCTTAGAACAGTCGATGAAAGAGACCGTCCGGGGCGTTCCTGTGGGTATCAGCTGGCTCAAATCCAAAATCCACAGGATTCTCTTCGGTTTCCAGGGAGTCATAAAGCTGGTTGCATTCATGATGGCGTTTTATTCTTTTGCAAGTGCCTGCTGGCTGATGCCGCAGCCTGTGCCTTCTGTTATGGAAGGCACCGAGCGGCGTGGAGGGCTCTTGGCTTTGGAAGAGGACACTGGTGACGAGATGACAACCATAACTCTAGAAAGTCTTCTCCTCAGAGACCACCTCGCCTTCAGGAGGGCGAGAGGGTGACATGGCTGAGGCCAAAATGGAGGTCAGTTGAGACAGTCAGTGTAGACCCAGTCAACGCTTCTTGTTCAGCCTCACCTTCTAAGAATGTGTGAGCGTGGAAGTAGATTCTTCTTGCCAAACCTTCACAGCCCGACACCATCTCCATGTCAGCCTGGGGACACCTTGAGGAGAGAACACACTTCTCTCATGAAGGGCCTCATGGGAAATCACAACTCACAGAAACTGCAGGCTAATCGTGTGTGTTATTGGAGCCATGGAGTTAGTGGTAGCTTACTAGGCACCAGCAGATGTAGCGCTAATACACTTGTGTTAAAATAATATAGTTTAGGGGCTGCCGAGAAACTTAGTGGCTGAGTGTTTGCTGCTCTTACAGTGATCTGGGTTTTGTTCCCAGCACCCACATGGCATCACACAACCCCTTGTAACCGCAGTCTCACCCTCTTCTGGCGTCTGTGGGTGCTGTGTGCATATGGTGCTCGCACATACATTCAGGAAGGCACTAGAAGGAAGCAGATCTTTAAGTAGTTTATCTTCTCAGTTTGCCCTGAAGAACACGAGGATAAGGACTGTGACTGTGTTTGGAATGTCTGAGTGTATTTAAAGAGGACAGTTATTTAAAAGTTAATCTGGTCATAAACAACTGTATAGCAGGTTGTTTCCTGAAGCTTGCCGCCTCCTCCCTGGGGTCACAGATGTTGTGAACATTTTCTCTTTGCAGTGAGGATTGGTGTGTGTTCATTGTGCTGGGAATTGGACTTGATGAAGATATTTGGCACAAGTTTATAATGTACTTAGAACATACACCCCAATCTACATCCCCGTCTCAGTTGGAGTTGCTATTGCTGTGATGAAACACCACAACCAGAAGCAAGCTGGGGGGAAAGGGTTTGGCCTACACTTCCACATCTGTTCATCACTGAATGAAGTCAGGACAGGAGCTCAAACAGTGCAGGAACCTGGAGGCAGGAGCTGATGCAGAGGCCATGGAGGAGTTGCTTACTGGCTTGCTCCTCGTGGCTCAATCAGCTTGCTCTCTTATAGAACCCAGGACTACCATAGACAAGCACAAGGCTGGAGACTGCCCCAAGTTCTTTGTCTTAGGGGCTAAGTCAGAAGACAGAGAAAAGACTGTCTCTAAACAAAAGGGAGAGGTGAGGGGTGAACTATCTATGCACACAAACTGGAGGCGAATGGCTTGTGCAAATATTACCCAGCAAATATCTAGCTGTGGGCAGGAAGTCATAAGACAAGCAAATTGGGGCTATGTTTTGCAGTGTGTTTTATACCTGGAAATGGCTCTTGGAGACTGTGTTCTGATACAGAGTTGGATTTGGAATGCTTGGTGTTATGGGAACTTTTGGCTGAAAGGTCTGAAACCCAAGAGTCAGGGTGGGTGTGGTTGGGTTGCTACCCTTAGTGTGATAACTCCTAAAAGAACAAAGGCTGGAGAAAGTCCAGCCTACGACAACCTAAAAAGAGGCTGTGAAGGTTTCTACCTTTCTCTCTATCTGTTTTAAGGCCGCTTGTAAAAATAGTGAAGACTTCTCTATTTTTTCTTTCTCTTTCTCTAAATTGAGAGTAAAAGATTGTAACGTACTGCTACAGAGCCCAGTATACCTGAGATCAACACAGAGAGCAGAAGAACCCCAGGATTGTCAGGAAAGACAGTGGCACAGTTGTCTCCAGAGCCCTTATCGGGTCCCTTAAACATGAACCTTGAGGTCCATGGTTAATGACGTTAGATGAGTAAACACAGAACCACTGCTGATTTCATCCAAGACCCAAAGGAACAGAGTAGAAACCCAGAGTTTGCATTTTCCTTGTGAGCTAAGGTAATGTCCCAGAGAGAGCAGGAAGGAGCTTCATGCCACGGTGACAGATAGTCTCTTACAAGGGATGCACAGCAAAGCCAGACCTCAGACAGGGCCACCATGTGCCCTGACACTTGCACAGAGTCACATACGGTATTCAAGGTGATATGGACCAAATGGCCAGAAACTAAACAGTGGAGGAGTAAAACTTTGCTGCAAGATGCAGTGTTTTTCTTTCCTCCAGGAGCTGGTGAATTCCTGAGACTGTGTGTTGCTGCATTTGGAAACGGGATGATGTCATTTCAATACGCCCCTCCAAAGTTTATGTGTTATACGTGTATCTGGAATTTGGGGGTGGGGCTTTGGGGAAATACGATTAAAATGTGATTGGTGTTAGGTAAAGTCATGAGGGAGGCACTCACGTGCTGACATTAGTGGCTTTGTTAGAAAAGGAAGAGAGACTTTAACTCTCTCTCTTCTTCTACCCTCACAACGCATCTTAGTCTCTCTTTACTGTTGCCACAGCAGAGCGCTCTGAGAAAAGCAACTTAAGAAAGAAGTTGATTTCAGCTCACAGTCTAAGCGTACAGCCCATCACTGGGGGAGACCACAGCTGTGGGCGCTTGAGGCAGCTGGACCCTGTGGACACAGGGAAGAAGCTGAGGGCGACAGAGATGTGCACACCTCAGATCCTTCTCTGTGTCCACAGTCCAGGACCCACCGCTGGGGCACGGTCGTACCCACAGTTAAGATGGGTGTCTCCACATCAGAGAACATTGTCCACTTGGCAGCTACAGGCATCAGTTTTAATCTATCATCTTCTTCCCTTGTCCCCATAGGCTTGTGACCATGCTGTAAGGTAAAATGGCTTCCAAGCTAAGCTTATGAGGTCAGGAACTCCTCTTTGATCTTTGGTTGTATTCTTAGCGCCTAGAGTGGTGCCTGACTTGTGGTAAATGTTACGCTAATACTTGTTGGATGAATGAGTAGTGAATGGGTAGACAATTATAAAAGATTAGAAACTACCAGTTCGTAGTAGGATTCAAGGGCACATGGGTTAAAGGACTCCTCACAAAGAGAGACCCAACTTCAAAAGGCCTCTACAGTCTCAAACAATTCCAACACTTTAAATTTTGAAGCATGCCTTTAATCCCAGCAGTCAGGAGGCAGAAGCAGATATCTGTGAGTTCAAGGCCAGCCTGGTCTACAGGGTGAGTTTCAGGACAGCCAGAGTTACAACAGAGAAATCCTGTCTCAGAAAACAAAGTAAATTGGAATATCTTAACTGTGAGCACCTATACAACAAGCAAACAAACAAGTAGCATACTTCCAACATGCATTGGCGTAGGATAAGCACACCATTCCAAATGGGAGAACTGGAATGTCTCAAGAAACAATCACACCAAACAAAACCAAAATCCGCCAGGAAAACACCAAACTCTGTAGCTCTATGTGCAGCATTTGGAGTTTGCCATGCCATTTTCTGGGGTCCAAAAGGCTTAGATAGCCCAGCCTCTCCATCCCTGCTTCCTGAAGTACAGACTCTCTCTAGGCCAGCTCCACTCTCTGCTAGCAGCCACCCGTGACAGAATATCCCGTGGTTTAGGCATCTCCAATATCCTGGGGTCTCTACAGAAATGGGGTTTCACCTTAAGGGCTTTATGCAAGGACCTCTCTCTGCAGGGACATCAACTTCACCACACACTGCTGTTCACTATCCCTGAGTCTTGTATCCTCTTTGCCTTTAAAACTAACACCATGTGGGTGCTGCTGCCAGGTTCTGCCACCAGCTTCTGAGGAACCCGGTTCCCCTCGGTCATAGAGATCCGCTCACATGCCTTTCCCCCACAAAAACCAGTTATCCATTATCTCTAAATTCAACTTCACCAAGTTCTCAAGACAGAGGCGGAATGAAGCCTTGGTGAAAACATCACACGAGTGGCCCCTGGCTTAGTTCCCCACAGAGCCCCTGCTCCCCGCTGAAGTCCCATGGCACCCCACTGTTGGCCTCGCTCTCAGCATCCTTGTTTTCCAAGCTCCCACCATTTCTTTTTGCATCATTCAAGGACTTTCCTAATGCACAATTCTAAACTCTTTCATATTCCAGTAACAAAACAGCTCTAAAGCCTAAACAACACGGCCAGCTTTACGACTACAATGGCCCCACGGGTCAGTGCCAACTTCTGTCTTCTCTTTCGGTTCTGTGATAAAATGTTTTGAAAAAGCAACATAAAATAGAAAAGGCTCATTTCACCAGGCAGTGGTGGCACACGCCTTTAATCCCAGCACTCAGGAGGCAGAGGCAGGAGGATCTCTGTGAGTTCAGGCCAGCCTGGTCTACAGGGTGAGTTCCAGAATGGCAACAGAGAAACCCTGTCTCGACTCCCCCCCCTCAAAAAAAGGCTCATTTCAGTTCACAGTTCAAAGTTGCCATCCATTGTTGCAAGGGAATCACAGTGGCAGAAGCTCTAGGAAGCTGGTCACATCTCATCTGGAGCAAAGAGGCAGAGAACAGCAGGGCAATTCCTGTATCTCAGCTCCCATTTTCCACTTATGCAAACCAGGATGCCCTTCCCAGGGACTGGTTCTGCCTACAACTGAGATGGATCTTCCATCAATTAGCATAATCAAGATAACCACCACCAAGCATATCCAAGCAACTCTCAGTTGATGCTGTGCCCTGTGAAGCTGACAGTTAGCACTGTCCATCAAACCATACAGAGCTGTCCTCTGGCTTATAGTACAGCACAAGGCCTTACGGATGTGATATCTGTGAACTGAATGGTTTTCAAGTGTATAAATTACCTGGGCTGTGGTATTTAGTTATAGTAACAAGAATCACCAACAGACTGAAGCCTGGGAGCTTTCAAGAAGTTAAATGAGATCAAGTTGGCAGGTACTTTGACCCTGCGTTGCTCAGCCTCCAGAACTGTGAGAAGATAGATGTCTATTGAGTAAGATTCCCAGTCTATGGTATCTTGTTAGGTAGACTGGGAGATCAAGAAGGGTGTAGGCACAAGGTGAGGGGGTGCCTCCACAGCTGTCTGCTGAGACCTACCTGAGCGTCCAGGCAGCAAGCCTGGACTCTAGACTCCAACCAGGCAAGCTTCCCTTGCGTATGTTAAACTTACTTTTGCTTGACCAACAGCTGTTCTGATTGCTTTTCTGGTGAGTTAACTGCTGGAAGTCCTTAGTATTGGCTCCTGATGGGAAAGTCAGGCCCTGGATTATGTCTTAGAGTAGACCTATAGGAAATATCATCAATGCTAAGGAACTCATTTCCCTTCCTTGAATCTGTCATTACAGGTGGGATCATCTTTTCAGAAAACAAAACAACAGCAAAGATTGAACGTTACCCTCTGCTCCTTTGGCATCCTGCCCTCACCCTCACAGACCTTGTGCAGGGTGAGAACTTCAGTTGAAAAACCTGATACCATGTACTGATACCATGGACAGAGGGACCTCATGAGGGTGAACAGAGGTCTGAGGGATGGAATGGTTTGTTGGGGTCTATGAGAGCTGATTTCAAATTTGGTGCTGCTCACATGTGTCGTAGAAGTTTATTTTTAGTTATGTATAAAATAACTGTCTTGCACAGTGCTGGGTGAGGGTCTGGCTAGGTCTTGGCATTTTGTATTGTCTGCAGGAGTTGGATTTATGTGTGGGATGTTTGTTCAGGATCTGCACGTGCTATCAGTAGAACACCTGAAGCATTCTGAATCAACAGAAACACCTGAGTGCAGACACTCGGGGTTCCACTGTCCAGTGTGATGCTGGCAGGACAGTGGCTCCCTCTGCTGAGGTCTGTCGGAGTTTGCACCTATGAAAGCACCTTCCTGTCTTCCTTGGTGAGCCGCCACAGTAGGTGTACCACTACACACATAGGCCTTTTGTTTCTATTGGTTCTGGAATATCAAAAGGGGTGCAATTCTTCTAACTATCCAATTCTTGACCCATTAATTTCTGAGCTTTGGAAGCCTTAATTCGGGGTTCTCTTTAAAAGAAAGTCACAGTAGTCCTGGGACTAAAAGTCCACTTCTAGGCATGCATCTTATGGAGAACAGATGTTTCATGAACAGATCTCAGAGCCATCATGAACAAGAGAAAGCAAGAGAAAATAGGAAGGAATGTAGATAAAAGGCAGAAATGAAGGGACACAGTGAAGGAACTTAAGAAAGGGAAGAAAATGAAGAAAGAACTACAAAAGACCATCTTGTGTGACTTTATAGGAACCTGGATACCTTTGGTTGTGGATGCCATACATCTAACTAACGGTGATTTCAGTAAGTCAGGACATTTACTGTCTCAACAGAAGTTTGAAGAAAGGTAGCTCAGTGGCCCAGTGATGCTCAGAGGACTGGCATTTCAGGTCTTTCTCTTTGGAGTGACAGTGTTGTACTCTATGATGGCCTGATGGCTGCTCCACCCTAAACATCATGTACTTACCTGACAGTGGCCTGAGGTCAGAAGTAGACTGGGCAGAAGAGGCTCCCTTGTTGTCTAAGAGCTCCCGTAGAAAGCCATTCCTATGACCCTTCAGGGAATTCACACCTGTAGCTTCCAGTCTGTGTGATTCAAGAACAAATTCACGTCTCTCATTTTTTTTCTTAAATTTATTTTTCTTCTTTCATATAAGCATAATATATATCAACACTCCCTCCTACCCTCCCTCCATTCCTCCAGCTCCCCGCATCCTCCCTGTGGGGGTCGAGTGCAGCTCTAGTGCCCCCCCCATGGGTTCCTCAGTCTCCACGAAGAAGGATAAACAACATAAGCTATGACAAGTGAGCGCAGTACCTCATTCTTCTATGGGACTTTTAGTTGTCATGCTTAATGCGCTTTAATGAAACACATAGAATACATTTTATGATGATTATGACATGCAGGAGCGCTTCTTTAATAGTAAAATAAAGAAAGATAAAGAGAAACAAAGAATAAAATCAAAGAAAACAGCAATGTGCACATTAAGGAATAAAACAAAGTTTCTCTAAGCTAGCAATCCAACTCTCTAGGCCGTTCATTCGCCTCGTCTCTCCTGTCCGTCTGTCTCTGTCTCTCCTGTCCGTCCGTCTCTGTTTCTTCTTCTCTCTTCTTTGTTCAAGACTTTTCTGTAGCTTAAGTAGCAAACTGCAGGAATGCTTCTCTAAGGGATGCAGATGTCAGGCATACATCAAAAGGGAACCAATGCGAAAGTATCTTTCCTCCTTACAGCTGCAGGCTTCAAGGTTTCTCAGTTATCATCAGAGAGTAAATGATACAATGATCAATTAGTGGATGGTAGGGATGTCACTGCTGATTGCCATTTGCCTTGCACAGATAGTTCAGGGTGCCATGAAGGTGCCAAGGGAGGATTTTATGGTTTTTTAGTTCCTTGGTATATATTTATTCTTCTGGGTCAAAGCTCTGAATTTCTAGTCTTATCTGGTGGCCTGGCTAGGTTGAAGGCTATTTCTCTTTTTAAGCCCTGGGAATGCTTGCTTTTGAGTTTGTGCAGGCTTGCTATATTCTTTGTTAGTGAAGGGCTAACTATCTGCTTGTTTTTCCAGGTGTACTAACTTTCTAACTAAGCTCTCTGACTTCTATCTATTAAAGCTTATCTCTTTCTGGGAAGATCAGCATTTACTCCAGGAATAGCTTTATGATGCACTTGCAATAAACCTGGGTAGCTCTCACATTCCAGGACTTGGAAGTCTGGAGGTGATTACAATTTACTTCTGAATAGCATGGCTGTGTCCCATTCCAGCCAGCAGTGGCCAGCTCAGAGATTAATGTGGACATTACTATTAGGCTAAGCAGACCTTATTATTGATGAGATACATATTTCACTGTACAGTAAAGATAAGAAAGGGGAAAAGCAGTTAAGGAATTCCAATTTCCCAACAACGGAGGCCCAGGATCCTTGTCAAGCTGAAGCTTCCATAGTCTGGGTAACCTGGATCCCAACACTCCCCATCCCACCCAGCTATCCCTCACCCCCCACCAGTTTCAACCTATAGAAGAGAGCAGTCCTCCCAGGGTCACTGCTCAAACTGGGCACAACAAATGGGACGAGGCCAGGCACCACTGATGGTGGACCAGGCAACCCAGCTGGAGGAAACTAGTCCCAAGAGCAGGCTAAAGCATCAGAGAACCCCCACATGCAATCTAGCCTGCAGACTCTCTGCAAGAGCCCAGGCTAGACAACCATACCTAGGCGATGCCTCAGGTTCCCTGTCCTCTGCTTCAGGCTCTGAGGGACCCTAAGAGTGGTCCATTGACAATGCGAAGCCTGCTTTTCTGATGTCCCTGACCCCTCTGGTTCATGAAATGCCTCCTCCTTCTCTTCTGCAAGTTTTATGGAGCTCTGCATGATGTTTGGCTCTGAGCCTCTGCATCTGTTCCCATCTGCTGCTGCAAGAAGCCTCTCTGATAGAGACTGGACTAGGTACTGATCTATGAGTAGAACGGCGTGTCATTAGAAATCATCTCCTGCTATCCAGTCTCTAGTTCGTGGCCTGTCCTGCAGAGTCAGGCATGGGTTCTGTCCCTGGGCATGGGGTTCTGCCCTTCCATTGTCCCAGTGGGTCCTGTAGGGAGTATGGGTTATAGGTTGAAGGTTTTGTGGCTGGGGTGTTGTCCCAGTCCCTCCACTGGGAGCCTTGCCAACTACATGAGAGGGCCTGTTCAGGTTCCCCATCCCCCATTGCTAGAGGTTAAGGTCTCCATTGTGAACTCCAGTGAGTTTCCAGATCCCCTCCCCCATAATGTTCCCCAGTTCAAGCTGTCCCTCCATATACTCCCTCCTTCCATCCATCTCCTGACACCCGGCCTCCCTTCTTCTCATTCCTACCCTCCCCCAGCGCTCCCATCATCTGTTCCACCTCCCCACAACCAGGGGGGAGATCTCTGAGTCACAACTGAGTTCTTCCTTGTCCAGTCTCTGGGTCTGTGGGTTGCAGTGCCTTTGTCCTTCGGTTAACAGTTAATAATCACTTATAAGTGAGGACATGCCGAGTCTGTCTTTCTGGGACTGGGTTACCTCACTCAGAATGATTTTTTCTAGTTCCATTCATTTGCCTGAAAAATTCATGTAGTCATTTTTTTTAATAGCTGAGTAAATGTACCACAATGTCTTTATCCATTCCTCACTTGAGGGGCATCTAGGCTGGTTCCAACTCCTGGCTGTTACAAACAAAGCTGCTATGAACATAGTTGAGCAAGCATCCTTCTGATAGGATGGAGTGTGCTTGGGGTCTAGGCCCAGGAGTGGAATGGCTGGGTCTTGAGGTAGGTCCATTTCCAGTTTCCTGAGGAATGGCCTTATTGCTTCCCATGATGGCTGTACAAGTTTGCCCTCTCACCAGCAATGAAGGAGTGTTCCCCTTGCTCCACATCCTTGCCAGCATGAGCTGTCCTTTATGTTTTTGATCTTAGCCATTCTGACAGATGTAAGATGGAATCTAGAAGTAGGTTTGATTTGCATTTCCTTGACGGCTAAGGATGCTGAGCATTTCATCAAGTGTTTCTCAGCCATTCAGGATTCCTCTTTTGAGAATTCTTTGTTTAGATCTACACTTCATTTTTTGATTGTATTATTTGGTTTGTTGATGTCCAGTTTCTTAAGTTCTTTATATATTTTGGATATTAGCCCTCTAGCAGAAGTAGAATTGGTGAAAATCTTTTCCCACTTTGTGGGCTGCCATTTTGTCTTATTGACAGTGTCCTTTGCCTTACAGAAGCTTCTCAGTTTATGAGGTCCCATTTGTTAACTGTTGACTTTAGTGCCTGAGCTATAGGTGTTCTGTTCAGGAAGTTGTCTCCTGTGCCAATGCATTCAAGGCTCTTCCCCACTTTCTCTTCTGTCAGGCTCAGTGTATCTGGTTTTATGTTGAGGTCTTTGATCCACTTGGTCTTTAGTTTTGTGCAGGGTGACAACTATGGATCTATTTGCATTCTTCTAATGCAGCAATCCAGTTTGCCCAGCACCATTTGTTGAAGTTGCTGTCTTTTTTCCAGTGTGTATTTCTGGCTTCTTTATTAAAGGTCAGGTGTCCATAAGTATGTGGATTTGTGTCTGGATCTTTGATTAGGTTTCATTGATCAATGTGTTTGTTTTTATGCCAGTACCATGTGGTTTTTATTGCTAAAGCTCTGTAGTACATCTAGAGATCAGGAATGGTGATACCTCCGGAAGTTCTTTTATTTTGCCAGATTATTTTAACTCTTCTGACTTTTTTATTTTCCCATATGGAGTTGGGTATTGTCCTTTCAAGGTCTGTAAAGAACTGTGTTGGGATTTTGATAGGGATGGTGTTGAATCTGTAGACGGCTTTTGGTAAGATGGCCATTTTCACTGTTAATGCTACAGATCCAGGAGCATGGGAGATCTTTCCATCTTCTGAGGTCTTCTTTAATTTCTTCCTTCAAAGACTTAAAGTTTTTGTCAAACAAGTCTTTCACTTGCTTGGTTAGAGCAACTTCAAGATATTTTATGTTGTGTGTGGCTATTGTGAAGGTGTTGTTTCCCTGATTTCTTTCTCAGTCCATTTGTCATTTGTATACAGGAGGGCTACTGATTTTTTAAAGTCGATCTTGTAGCCAGTCACTTCGCTGAAGCTGTTCATCAGCTGTAGGGGTTCCCTGTAGAATTTTTTGGGTCACTTACATATGCTATCATATCATCTGCGAATAAGGATATTGTGACTTCTTTCTGATCTGTATCATCTTGGTCTCCTTCTGTTGTCTTACTACTCTGGGTAAAACTTCAAGCACTGTATTAAATAAGTATATATAGAGAGGATAACCTTGCCTTGTTCCTGATTTTAGTGGAGTTGCTTTGAGGTTCTCTCCATTGAATTTGATGTTGGCAGTAGGCTTGCTGTAAATTGCCTTTATTATGCTTAGGTATGTCCCTTGTATTCTTAATCTATCCAAGACTTTTATCATGGAGGAGTGTTGGATTTTGTCAGAAGCTTTTTTGGCATCTAGTGAGATGATCATGTGGCTTTTTTTCTTTCAGTTTGTTTATGTGGTGGATTACATTGATCGATTTTCGTATGTTGAACCATTCCTGCATCTCTGGGATGAAGCCTACTTGATCATGGTAGATGATCTTTTTGGTGTTTTCTTGGATTCAGTTTGTGAGTACTTTATTGAGTATTTTTGTATCTATATTCCTGAGGGAAATTGATCTGTAATTCTCTTTCTTTGTTGAATATTTGTCTGGTTTAGGTATTAGCATGACTGTGGCCTCATAGTTTGGCAGTGTTCCTTCTGCTTCTATTTTGTGGAATAATTTGAGGAGTATTAGTGATAACTCTTCTTGAAATATCTGATAGAATTCTGTACTAAAACCATCAGGCCCTGGGCTGTTTTTTGATTGTGAGGCTTTTAATGACTTCTTCTATTTCTTTGGAGGATATTGGTCTGCTTTTAAATTATTTATCTGATCTTGATTTAATGCCGGTAGGTGGTATCTATCAAAAAAATTATCCTTTTCTTTTATGTTTTCCCATTTTGTGGAGTACAGGTTTTTAAAGTTTGACCTAATAATTCTTTGGTTTTCCTTGTTGTCTGTGCTTGTATTCCCCTTTTTTGGTTCTGATTTTATTGGTTTGGATATTCTTTCTCCATCTTTTAGTTAGTTTGGATAAGGGTTTTTCTCTCTTGTTGATTTTCTCAAAGAACCAACTCTTTGTTTCATTGATTTCAGCCCTCAGTTTGAATATTTCTTGCCATCTGCTTCTCTAGGGTGTGCTTGTTGCTTTTTGTTTTAGGAATTTCAAATGTGCTGTAAGTTTGCTAGTATGTGATCTCTACATTTTTTTGGTAGGCACTTTGTGCTATGAATTTTCCCCTAGCACAGCTTTCATTGCATCCCATAAGTTTGGGGATGTTGTAAATTCATTTTCATTGAATTCTAGAAAGTCTTTCTTTTTTTCTGTCCTGACCTAGTCATTCAGTAGACAGTTGCTCAATTTGCGTGAATTTATGGGCCTTCTGCTGTTACTGTTGTTGAAAAGCAGCTTTAGTCTGTGGTGGTGGTAATGCGAGGGGTTATTTCAATTTTCTTGTATTTATTGAGACTTGCTTTATGTCAAAGTATGTGATGAATTTTGGAGAAATTTCCATGAGGTGTTGAGAAGGTATATTCTTTTGTGTGTGGTTGAAATGTTCTGTAGATATCTGTTAGGTCCATTTGGTTTATAACATCTGTTAGCTCAAGCACTTCTCTGTTTTGTTTTTGTCTGGATGACCTGTTACTTGGTGAAAGTGGGGTATCGAAGTCTCTCAATATCAGTGTGTGGGTCAGTGAGTGTTTTCAGCTTTAGCAATGCTCCTTTTACAACTGTGGGAGCTCTTTTGTTGGGGGATAGATGTTAAGAAATGAAATGTCCTCTTGGTGGATTGTTCCTTTAATGAAATATGTCTGTCTCTTTTGATTCATTTTGGTTTGAAGTCTTGTTGGATATTAGAATGGGTACACTAGCTTGTTTTTAGGTCCATTTGCTCAGTAAATCTTTTCCCAGCCCTTTACCCTGAGGTAATGACTGTATTTGAGGTTAAGGCTTGTTTCTTGTGTGCAGCAGAAGGCTGGATTATGTTATGGATTCATTCTGTTAGCCTGTGTCTTTTTATTGGGGAATTGAGTCCACTGGTGTTGAGAGATATCCAAGACCAGTTGATTGTTAGGTCCTGTTATTTTGTAGTTGTTGTATATGGTGTGTGTGTGTGTGTGTGTGTGTGTGTGTGTGTGTGTGTGTTTTCTGTTGGTGTTGATGGTGTGCAGTTATTTTCTGTGCTTTCATGTGTGTGGTTTAGCCCCTAGAAGTTTTCCTTTTAGTGTCCTCTGTAGGGCTGGGTTTGTAGATGGGTATTATTTGAATTTGAGTTTGTCGTGGAATATATTTTTCTCCATCTATGGTGATCAAAAGTTTTGCCGGGTATAGAAATCTGGGCTGGCATCTGTGTTCCCGCAGAGTCTAGCACACCAGTCCATGCCCTTTGTCTTTCAGGGTCTCTGTTGAGAAGTCGGATGCTATTCTAATTGGTTTGCCTTTATGTGTTACTTGCTGATTTTCTCTTGCAGTATTCTTTGTTCATTTTGTATGTTTAGTGTTTTGATTATTATGTGGCAGGGGTGTGGGAGGATTTCTTTTTCTGGTCTATTCTATTTGATGTTCTGTATGCTTCTGGTACCTTTATAGGGATCTCCTGCTTTAGGTTTGTAAAGTTTTCTTCTATGATTTTATTGAAAATATTTTCTGGGCTTTTGAGCTGGAATTCTTTCCTTCTTCTATTCCTATTATTCCTACGTTTGGTCTTTTCAAAGTGTCCCAGATTCCCTGGATGTTTTGTGTAATTTTTGGATTTGATGTTTTCTTTTATGATGTGTCTATTTCTTCCATAGTATCCTCGACTCCTGAGATTCTCTCTTCCATCTCTTGTATTCTATTGCCATGCTTTGCCTCTCTAGTTCCTGTTCACTTTTCTAGGTTTTTCATTTACAGAGTTCCCTCAGCTTGTGTTTTCTTTATGGCTTCTATTTCCAGTTTCAGGTCCTGAATGGTCTTGTTCATTTCCTTCCATTGTTTGCTTGTTTCTTCTTGAGTTTCTTAAAGGGATTTATTCATTTCTTCTGATTGTTTCCCTGTGTTTTCACGGGTTTCTTTCATGAGTTTACTCATGTCCTCCCATTGTTTGCCTTTCATTGATTTCTTTGAGGGTTTTATTCATTTCCTCTTTAAAGGCCTCTATTATCATCGTGAAGATGGTTTTAAGATCCTTTTCTTGTGCTTCAGCTGTGTCAGAGTGTTCAGGGCTTGTTGCAGTCGGGTAGTTGGGCTCTTTAGTTCTGTTCTTATGCTAGCATTTCAGCATCTTAATTTGGAGAGATTAAGATTTAGGTGCTGAATTCCTAGGTTTGTCTTTAATGAATGAGTTTTTTGTTATTGGTTTCTTTATCTTCTCTGATTTTCTGTGTTTTGTGGCTTCTTGTTTGAGCAGGGAGTCTCTGCCCAAGGTTGGTGTTGGAATTCTGGTGGTTGTCTTGGCCTTTGGTCTAGCAGGGAGCCTCCCTTCTGAGTTGGGGGCTGAGTCTTAGAGTATGTTCTTCTGGGTGTTTTGTGTGGCCTGATCTAGAGCAGGGTCTGCCTGCTTGGCCTCCTATCTAGATTGTGTGGTCAGGGGCTATGTGCCTGAGCTGGTCTCTGGGCTGTTCTCCTGGGGCTGGTTTGCTCTGCCTGTGCTGAGGGAGGGGCTGTCTTCTGGAATTGGTCCTTGGAACTCAGAAACAGTGGCAGGAAGGGGTGGGGGGAGGGATGATGAAGGTAGGGTTGGGTTGGGGGTGGGGCTGGGCAGGTGTCCGAGGAGGAGTCAGCCAGCAGGACTCCTGCCTGATTTCCTAGGACTGGCTTGCTCTCCGTGGGTCAGGGAAGGGCCCTTCTCTCATCTCTTTCTAAGAGCCAAATGATTCAGCAGAATGGAATCCCTGGTTTGGCCCCTGAGATGTAGGACACCTGGGAAAACTATCTTAAGTAGAGTCATATGTTGCTTAGCAATAGTGATGTTCTGTGTAGCTCATCATCAGGCAGTTTGCTATGTAAACATCAGGACACATGCTTACACAAATAGTCATATCGGTTGATATGATTTTTTGGGACCATTGTCCTATACACCATTGTTATATACACACCATGTATGTACAGCAGCAGTGTGTGTCACATGACTACATATTACAGAGGGAAACAGCATGAGGAATCCGGCCAGGTCTTAAAAGCGGAGTTATGCGGTCAGTCATCTGGGTTTCCAGGTGTGGCTGCATTTTGATAACTAATTTCTACTGTAAGGGAGGACTCTTAGGAAGGAAGGTGCTGCGTCCCCTTTTATAAACGTGAAATCATTTATTATTTCGTTCCTTGCCCAGAGAGTGTTAGGCCACCTTGTAGAAAAAATTTTCACTGGCTATTACTGTTCTGTCTCTTGTGCAAGTTCTGGAGCAGTGGTTCTCAATTTGTGTGTCGCGACCCCTTGGTGGGTTGAACGACCCTTTCACAGGACGCCTAAGACCATTTGTACATCAGATATTTACATTATGATTCGTAAGAGTAGCAAAATTACAGTTATGAAGTAGCAACGAAAAGAACATTATGGGCGGGGGTCACCACAACGTGATGGACTGTCTTAAAGGGTTACAGCATCAGGAAGGTTGAGAACCACTGCTCCAGGGCAATGGGCAGGGGTTAGGTGCATGCTTCACTATAAGCCTTTATTTCATGAGAAATATGGTCTGGCCCACACCCTCTGCAATGGTTTGAGTGTTCTCTCTGAGATCCGCATGAAGCTTTACCTGAACATTCACGTGTTGATTTAGAGTGGTGTCTCTGGGATGAGGTGGTAAGACTGGAGCCCCGTGGTGGGCTTTATACGAAGGGGAAGAGGCACGAGCTGGGCCTTTGATTTTTCTCACTGCGTGATGCCCTCTGCCGTGATGCAGGAAGATGCTGGGCCAGGCTACAACCTCCAGGACTACGGGCTAAGTAGACCTTTATTTTTATAAATAGTCAGATAGTGTGCTATACCTACAGTTGATGAATTAATCACACTGTGTTTACAATTACAGTAAAATCAGTAAATACAACTATTAAAACCCCAACAGTTTAGCAGAGTTTCTCTCTAGATCTTTGAATATGGAGGAAAACGTTCCTGTTCTATCTAATTGACCAGAAGCCATGGATTATAAACCTACTCCTAACTAAGAAAAGCAGGACTTGTATTATTAGCACCATCCTGGTTCAAGATTGTCCAGAAAAGGACAAGACCCGCGTGCAGCCATTTGCAGGCATCAGCGTCGTGGCTGATGGATATGGTCTTTCAGTGGAGTCTGTGTTTTCAGAAAGTTTTTGAAATTTATTATGTTTTTCCATGGTATAATAATGGGAGACTCCATTACCCATTCCAACTTAGTTTTTATTGTACTAAATTACATGAAGAAAAAATCGAATATTGATGGAAAGTATAGTGACTCAGTCTTTGGAAAATATTCAGGCTGGTGAGAGTTCTTCTGGGCACTGAGCTTGCAAGACCGGGCCAATATTACACATCCTCACATGACAGCTGGGTTCTGCTGTCTCACTTCACTAATCCAGGATTAAGCAGGCAATTAAAGTGTCATTACTGTGTATATGATACATTTCTCCTTGTCAAGCTGAAATAGCTCAACCCATTAGACTATTTACATCACAGGTGCTGGAATCCAGGTGACCTGTTCTTCAATGACCCATCTCTCAGTGACCCATCCCTCAGTGACCCCATCCCTCAGTGACCCTCAGTGGCCCCATCCCTCAGTGACCCACCCTTCAGTGACCCCATCCCTCAGGGACCCCATCCCTCAGCGACCCATCCTTCAGTGACCCCATCCCTCAGTGACCCCATCTCTCAGTGACCCCATCCCTCAGTGACCCCATCCCTCAGTGACCTTCAGTGACCCCATCCCTCAGTGACCCATTCTTCAGTGGTCCATCCCTCAGTGACCCCATCCCTCAGTGACCCCATCCCTCAGTGACCCATCCCTCAGTGACCCATCCTTCAATGGCCCCATCCCTCAGTGACCTTCAATGACCCCATCCCTCAGTGACCCATCCCTCAGTGACCCATCCCTCAGTGACCCATCCCTCAGTGACCCCATCTCTCAGTGACCCCATCCCTCAGTGACCCATCCCTCAGTGACCCATCCTTCAGTGACCCCATCCCTCAGTGACCTTCAATGACCCCATCCCTCAGTGACCCCATCCCTCAGTGACCCCATCCCTCAGTGACCCCATCCCTCAGTGACCCCATCCCTCAGTGACCTTCAGTGACCCCATCCCTCAGTGACCCATTCTTCAGTGGTCCATCCCTCAGTGACCCCATCCCTCAGTGACCCGATCCCTCAGTGACCTTCAGTGACCCCATCCCTCAGTGACCCATTCTTCAGTGGTCCATCCCTCAGTGACCCCATCCCTCAGTGACCCATCCCTCAGTGACCCATCCCTCAGTGACCCACCCCTCAGTGACCCCATCCCTCAGTGACCCCATCCCTCAGTGACTCCATCCCTCAGTGACCCCATCCCTCAGTGACCCATCCTTCAATGGCCCCATCCCTCAGTGACCTTCAATGACCCCATCCCTCAGTGACCCCATCCCTCAGTGACTCCATCCCTCAGTGACCCCATCCCTCAGTGACCCCATCCCTCAGTGACCCATCCTTCAGTGGCTCCTTTGGTGGTGAACAGAAGTGTGCCCTGTTGCCAGGGATGTTTTTACACATGTAAAAGCATGAGCGCACACGCGTGTCCACACACACACTTTTCCACAAATCTCTTGCAGGAGTCACCTCACTCTTACAATCTCTCCTGTGTTGGTCTATGCCCATATCCCCATATTTCTCATATCCATGTATACACATACTCAGACACATATGCACACAAACACTCAAACATACACAGAGATGCACACATGCAAGTGCATACAGAAACATACCACACACACATACACATGTACATATACATACACAGAGGCACACACATTCACACACAAGTGCACACACCTACACACATACATATATATAGACATATAGACATATACGCACATGGGCACGTGCACATGCATACATGCACATGTAAAAACATAGTTATGCATTTACAAATATATACATACACACACCCATGTATACACATATACACACATGCACACACATGCATGCACATATGTGCACATGTGGGTGCACACATACACGCAGACACTACGTTCCAAACCTCTGGTGAGGAGCCCATGTGAGGCTGATATATTCATTTTATTATGTTGTAGAAGTCATCAGCTTTCCTGTCCTCATTCAGTTTTGAAAATAATATCCCAACCATAATTTGGGATTGAAATGGAGCTACCCCCTGCTTACCTTGACAGCACAATTCTCCTCTTACAACTTGCTATGCAGTTTACTCTTGGTGCTTATACTTGTTAGTCTTGTTCCCTGAATGTCTTCCTATAGGGAGCCGGGCTTGAGGACTTCAGTTCAAGCCTCTTTCAACCCTCTCTCCCTCCCCCTTAACTAACCTCTGTTTGACCTCTCCCATGTCTAGACTCAGTTCACTTGCCATGCCCACAGTTCCTTCTCGCAGTGTTATGTGTTAGAATATTTGCTCACGGCAGTCTATGGGTGCATGCACCAGAGACCCCCAAGCAGTGTGCTGGTGGAGGAGGCGTGGGCACGAGTGTTATCAACAGAGGCACCTACGAGCTGGGGTCTAGTATCTGGACCCCTGTGGGGTGCTTGTGGCTGCATAGTCTCCCAGTGGGGCTCCGTATGCCTCTGTCCGGGGCTTCAGGTGTGAGCAGTAACACTGCTCATCATTTGAATAATAACTTCTACAGGAAAATATATGGCAAAGCTCTATATTCTGTCCGTCTGGTAATCACCACATATCTGTTTCTAGTGTTTATGAAATGTGATTTGGCTTAGCAAGTATTTTAAGTGCTAATTTCTAATTAATGCCACTGGAAACTGTTTTTTCTCAAAATGAAGAGTTGGGCAAGTATGACTTCCTTTGCGTGTGTCTGCATCCCTTTCATTATTGCCGCTCTGTACTTCACACTTCCGGCTGTCTGTAGGAGCTGTGTGTTGAGGGATCGCAGCTGTTAGCTTCTTTGAGTGACCAGTAAAAATGACTTCGGGCTCCCTGGCTTGGCTGCCCGCATAGACAGCTATACTGCACTGCGACTGCCCGTTGCGTTGTGTGTTATAGCACGCAGCTGTGTTACACTGTGACTGTCCTTCACTGTCTCTATGCTACGGCGTCTTACTTGGGTAACAAAAGAATAATTTCAAATAATTGTTTTCTATGTTGTTTGAAGGAAAGTTACAAAGAAGGACATAAACTCATAAATATTTCTATCCAAAGTGGTGCTCCAAGCCTCTTCTGGTTGTGTGTGAGAACGCCTTCCAATGGGCATGGGATTAAACCTAAAGCTTTCTATTGTGTGGCCATTTCCTCCCAACTAAATAGCTTCCTTCTGGAGGGAGGCTCTTAAGACCCAAGAAGTCAACAAAGCTTCCAAGGCTCAGGAAGTTCCTGAAAATTACAAAATTAAAGACCCTGCCCCTGGTTATACAAGTAATAAGGGTTCCCAGAGAAGAGACTCTGTAGGACCCAGCTGTCAGGCAGGGAGGTCCAGAGATGTGTCCTTGAGGAGCGCACATACTAGGGTGGGTTTTGTGTGATACAGTCATCCATGCTGCTGTAAGTACCCAATAATCCATTGTTTTTCCAAGTCTGACTTGGTGGGATTTTTTTTTTTTTTTTGGTCTGTTGTTGGTACTCTATCTGGGGTGTGTAGATTTGTTCATGTCTTCCCGGGGAAAGTCATATGGTATCTTCACTATCATTTGATGCTATTTTAATCTCATGTTCTTGGGAATCCCTCTGGTATTTAATATATCCCAAGTTTCATTCTCATTAATATATATTGACAATATGTGCAAGGTACATGAGCGTGAACTGGTGTGCTGACTCAGGTGAGAAGAGAGATGCTTGTATGTTCCCTGTGTACGCTCTGGTGGGAACCTTATTCTCTGTTAAGCTATCCAGCTCTGTCGCTAGTTCAACCCACACAACTGAGCCTTGCTCCCCTTCCTCCTGATGTGTTCCTCCATCTTTGTTTAGTGGGCCATCTCTGGCTCCCTTTCTGCTGCAGAAAAGAGTTGAGTTATTGTTATAGCAATGGTCCAAAAGTCCTGAAATACTTACTGTCTCGTCTTCTACATAAAACACTTGTCAACTCCAGCTTAGATGAAATTCATGATGTGGTTTGGGATGGAGATAGATATCTATTAAACTCACGCTGTTTTCCAGTTTCCTTAAGAAACGCTCTCCCTATGTTAGCTTTCACAACCATGAATCTCCCTCCCAAACAAATAATGCTCCTTGACGCAGAACGTGGTGCTTCCTATTTATTCAACTCCCTTTCAAAATGGGCAGAGAGAAATGTCTGTTAACGTTTTGATGGAAATTGTAGAAACTCTTCAAACAAAGAAACACCAGAAGATGACATCAGACGGCAGTGCGAGCTTCAAGCTTTAACCCTACATCCTTCGGAACAGGGAAGAGCGGGCCTAAGACCGGGAGTGGAAGGACCATGTGAGCACCGCGGGGTGGAGGGAGGCTGCCCGGAGCTGCCTTCACTGAAGACCAGAGAGCACGGCTTGCCCAGCACCCTTCTCTGTCCTCATGTGCAGGATAGTTCCATGTCAACTTGACACAAGCTAGAATCATCTAAGAGGAGGGAGCTTCAATTGAGAAAATCCCTCCATAAAATTGGGTTGTAGGTAGTAAGGCATTTTCTTAATCAGTGATTGATGGGGGAGGGACCAGCCCCTTGTGGGTGGTGCCATCCCTAGGATGCCCGTCCTGGGTAAGAAAGCAGGTTGAGAAAGCCAGTAAGCAGCACCCCTCCATGGCCTCTGCATCAGCACCTGCCTCCAGGTTCTTATCCTGTTCGAGTTCCTTCGGTGATGGACTATGATGTGGAAGTGTAAGCCAAGTGAGCCCTTTTCTCCCTAAGTTGCTTTTTGGTCATGGTGTTTCATCACATATAGCCCAACCAATGTAGGCGGTACACACTTGTGTACTGACGGTTGTCAGCTTTCCCTTTTCTCTTGTGAAATAAGAGCAGTGATTTCTTTTGCTACTGCTTTTAAGATGATTCTGATGACAAACTCTAAAGCCAAAATGAATTTCTTTTCCTTAAAATCATTTCTAAATTACCCAGCTTGAAGATCACACATTATATATCATGTTAGTACAAGCAAAGCATATGCATTTCAAAGGGGGTCTGCCAAGCAGAGATGTCCCCGCGACTTCCACCTCCTTGACAGAAGGGACAGATGGTTGGGCCAGGAGGCTGGAGCCTGTTCAGGTTGGAGAAGTAACTCATACCATCCACTGGCTGCAGAAAGCCTGTGAGACGGGCAAGGAGCCATGGACTTATGAAGGGACTGGCCTGAAGGATGGTATCTGTCTGGAAAGGACTAGAAAGGATAACCAGGAGGAAGAACAGGAGAGACTGAGCGGCAGCTACAGGGACCATCAGCCAGCATCCAACTTTGGAGGGTCTCTCTAAAGCAGAGCTCAGCCCCTCAGCCATAGAAGTTTTAGGTGTATGCTTTCTCCTAGTGAGGACACAGATGGTGGGGGATTCAGTGTGGTGGATGGGGAGGGGTTCAGTGTGGTGGATAGAGTGGGGGTTCAGTGTGGTGATAGAGAGGGGTTCAATGTGGTGATGGAGGGGGGTTCACTGTGGTGATGGAGGGGGGCTCAGTGTGGTGATGGAGGGGGGCTCAGTGTGGTGATGGAGAGGGGGTTCAGTGTGGTGATGGGGGCTCAGTGTGGTGGATGGGGAGGGGTTCACTGTGGTGATGGAGGGGGGTTCACTGTGGTGATGAAGGGGGACTCAGTGTGCTGATGGAGGGGGGTTCAATGTGGTGATGGAGGGGGGCTCAGTGTGGTGATGGAGGAGGGCTCAGTGTGGTGGCTCTTGGCTGAGCCTCTGGCAGTGAACTCAGCTATTGAGATGAACTGACCCTTTAATGACACAGATGCTGCTGAAGCCAGCAGCAGGGTCCCTGGGAGGGAAGGTGATGAGTTGGGGTAGACTTCACTCCCGAGTTTAGCATCACGTTTCCACAAACAGAGCGGCATGAGACTACGGTAATTCACTGCTGCCGCTCTGGAGACTGGAGGTCCAGAAGTCCCGGTGTCCGAAGGGCTGCTCACTCCGTGGGCCCCTGGGGAAGAGTTGGTCCGTACGTCTCCTCACATCCATGGCTGCCTTCAGCTCCCGTCAATCCGTGGCTCATAGATGCGTCCCTTGGTCTCCGCCTTGGTCCTACACTGTATCTGTGCCTCGTTCAAATCGCCTTCTTTTTATGAAAGCGTGTGGGATCCACTCTGGTCCAGGATGGCCTCATCTTGATCTCATTGCCTCCCACAGACACAGCACTTCCAGGTAAGGTCAGGGGTTAGTTCTCCAGCGTGTCTCTCCAGGAGGACGCATCTGTATTTACTACACAAGCATAGCTTTCTCGGAGGGTTACAGAGGTCAGCCTGGGGTCTCCTCTTGTGCATATCCACTCAAGACTCTCTTCCTCGTCAACACGATCCGTACATGGTTCTACTTCCGGAAGAAGTCTCTGTCCTTTTCCCTTCGTGGTATAATCTGAGTCAGCCTGTCATCAGTTCTCACACTTGGTGGCTCTGGGGCCTTGGCTGAAGTATCTACAAGCTAAAAACACCTAAGAATGATAGAAGCTAGAAGACGCCCTGGACTTATGGCTTCTAGAACTGCTTCAACACAAACACAGACAGAAAAGACATCACCAGACCCAGCCTTGTTCCAAGCTCCATGGACCGGGCACTGCCTTCGTCTCCTGTGTTAACTCCTTCAGCCATTGGCTGCATTGCGTCCACTCTCCAGCATACACCAACAAGGAAGACACATTATCATCTGTCTTCTCCAAGACACAGGCAGGTTTAATCAGGACAAAACCAGCTAGCATCACAACAACCAGAAAATAGTCCAGAGATGTAGAAGATAAAATCCAGATGTTTTAGGGTACCCCAAGAGCCTCCTCTGACATGAGCCAGTACCCACATGCCTGAAGGACTCTTTTTAGTTTCTCAGTCTTTTCCTTTGGTCTAAGCTGTTTGCATTTTGCCTGACTATTGATGGATCTATTTCTAGATTCTTGATTCTTATTGGTAACATTTAAAGTTTCATTATGAAACCTTTTGTCACTATGATATATTGAATTTGTACATACATGTATAATACATTAGACACGTGCATTAGCTCATGACTAATTGCCTTTGTACAGAGTATATGCACATTAAGCAAACTTTGAATTACTCACGTTTGTGTTCAGAACGCTATCCAAGCTGGGCTCAGTTGAACTTACAGAGACTGAAGCAGCAAGCATGGAGCCTGCATGGGTCTGCTTCCGTGTCCTCTGTGTATACATGTCAGCTTGGTGTTTTTGTAGGACTTCTAACAATGGGAGCATATGTGTCTCAGACTCTTCTGCCTGCTCTTGGGACCCCTTTCTCCCTAATGGATTGCCTCATCCAGACTTGATATGAGGGTTTGTACATAGTCTTATTGTATCTTGTGCTATGTTTGGCTGATATCTCTTAGAAGCCTGCTCTTTTCTGAAGGGAAATGAAGAGGGAATGGCTCTGGGGGAGAAGGGAGTTGGGGGAGCTGGGAGGAGTCAGGAGGGAGGGGAAACTGTCATCAGCGTGTATTTTATGAGAGAAGAATCTATTTTTAATATGAAAAGAATGTGTAGTAGCAAAAAAAGAGAGAGGGCGAATCATTTGCTCGGTCGCATCAACTGTAGAACTCTGTGGATGTCTACGTTCCTCCCGGTCATTGTGATTAATGAGAGTTTTCCTTTCCTACTACAGTTGTTAAGTTTTTACTTCCTTTTCTTATCTTGTCATGACTGAGAAAAGACAATCCGCAAGAAGATGCCGAGTTCAGGGGCTGGAGACATAGACAGTGGTGAGGTGCCCGCCTCGTATGCGCACAGCCTTGGGTCCTCTTTTGGGTGACAAATGTGGTGTGGGCAGGAGTAGAGACTGACGTGGGTGGGAGTGGCGAGTTCTAGATTCAAAGGAAAGGCCTGACGTCACAACGGCCGTGTCTGGTTCAGTTGCCACAGCGCTTGCCTCGCATCCAGTGCTCTGGGCTGGATCCCCAGCTCTGCATAAACCCAACAATCAAAAGTGTGTGGAGGTCCATGTCCGTAGTCCCAGCACTGGGGAGGTGGGGAGGCAGGAGAATCAGGTGTTCAAAGCCATCTGCAGTCACCTTGTGAGCTAACGGCTGGCCTGGAACACACGAGACTCTGTCTCATTCCCACAGCACTCAAAAAGTGTTTTGAAACTGAGTCACAGATACAATTTGTCCGAAAACACTTCCCTCTGTGGCTGACGTGTTTAAACAGGTATAAATTGGCACTGAGTTTCTCTCAGTTTTTCTTTTTGTAGAGACGACTCTAGTTTTCTTTTAAACTTGTTGATGTGGTGAGAGGCATTAGTGGGAACTGATAATAATTAAGCCACTATGACATTATTCAGATAAAAGAACTTGTACAAGATACCTTTTTTAAAAACCCTGATTTCCTTTGTGGCATGACAGTGTACTACACAGACGAGCTTTGCAAACCTGAGTGTGACTGAAATTCTCCTGGGGTCTAAAGAGCATGTCTGTGGGCTGGGCTGTGCCTTGAGATTCTGCCTTGAGGTCACAGTCCTGATGCTGGCTCATGAGTCCCAGGCTGAGAAGGGAGACTGCAGGCACAGCAGCAAGTGATGGCTCGTAGATGGACACAATTTCTATATAGATGTTTTCTAATTTCTTAGACATGTGTTTGATGAGCCAGAGAGACTTCAAATTGATGGTAAAATGCCCAGAAATGATATGCACACCCGTGGCCTCTCCAACAATATGAGGAATTGGCCCAGCAACTGGAAAACCTGGGGGCTGTCGATCTGTCTCTACATCCAGTGGCTCTGTCTCTATCAGCATCTTCTTGCTGCCTAACAAACATGCATCTGTTAGTTTCAGATGGTACCCACTTATCAGCTCATTGCTCTGTAGGTCAGAGTGAGACCCAGTGTGGCTGATTCTCTGCTCATGTACCCAGTTCCAAAATCAGGGTGTCCAAAGGTCTTCAGAACTACTGGAGAGGAATGTGTTTCCCGAGCACTTCTTGGCTTTTATTGGAACTTGATCCTTGTGATGATAGGCCTGAGGTTTCTAATTCATTGCTAGCTGAGAGATCTGGGCTTTCTGTCTCTTCAATGGGTCACTATTCGTCCTTTTGCCTTGCTCAAAATGATGGTGGAGTTTAATTCACTTTGTATCCCTCTGTCTTCTGATTCCAGCTGGAGAAGTTCTCTGCTTTTAAGTGTTGTGGGTTTCACTGGGCTCTCTTGTTAGCTTATGGATGTCTAATATTAGCCACAGGGCTACAAGTAACAGATACGTATGTGTATCGTAACATGAGCACGGGGTGAGGTCTCATTCCGTGCGCAGGTTCTATGTTCTGAGCATTGGACGTCTCTGGGAGTCCGCTTGGTAACTGCCTACAATACCATCCTTGTGATGTTCCTTTATTTTTTGTTTGTTTGCTTTGAATCTCCTGTTCTGTAATCATTCTATGGCTATCCATTACTGCTGTCTCCGCCCTCCCTTTGCTTTCTGTTTATCAGATCTGTCCCAGTTAATGGTGTTTCTTAGAAACTCAAAATTGAACTGAACTCAACAGACAGATTATAAACTAAAAGTGATTTGGAGACCATGACTACCTTCATTATGTACATGTGCTAATGTCTGTAGGAGGGGCTGAATTGATGTGGTTTGGCTCTGAGTTCTATTTTTCTATTTACTTTAAAATTTTCTCAAGGTGAAAGGATAGAGTTTTTTCCTCTGGAGTTCTTGGGATCTGACTGTTCCACATGAACTGACATTTCTAAGGCAAAAATAGTGGGCATGGAAGAGATTGATAGATAGATAGATAGATAGATAGATAGATAGATAGATAGATAGATAGATAGGCAGATAGGTAGGTAGGTAGATAGGTAGATAGGTAGGTAGATAGGTAGGTAGATAGGTAGGTGGATAGGTAGATAGGTAGGTAGATAGGTAGGTAGATAGGTAGGTAGGTAGGTAGATAGGTAGGTAGATAGGTAGGTAGATAGGTAGATAGGTAGGTAGATAGGTAGGTAGATAGGTAGATAGGTAGGTAGATAGGTAGGTAGATAGGTAGATAGATAGATAGGTAGATAGATAGGTAGATAGATACGTAGATATCCCCTGTGACGTCCTTTTGTTCTCTGGGTGCTGTGTGGCTGTGTCTGGATCTAGAAGCTAAGTTCACACAAAGCTGTGTAATAAGAAAAAAGCACAATAGTTGTAATGTGTTTACGTGTGTATAGGCATCTTCCCAGGAGTTGAAGTCTGAAGAAGGAGCATCATGAACTGCTTGTACATTTTGGAAAGAACACAGGAAATTTGTGAACGGCAGGGCAATTGGCTCTCTGAACTAAGGCAGCACATTTTAGGGACCTCGTTAAGAAGTGTTAACATACTGGGGGCATAACAATGCAGTAGAAGATGGTCTTTATTCAGATTAGTACAACCCCGGTAACCAGATCTGGTCACTGAAGCTGTTGTCCCACCTTGGTAACAAAAGAATGTCCCTTCTAGAAGAAACTCTAGAGTGGATGACATGAGGGAGGATGGCCCAATGGCCCTCACGTCAGTTGCAGCTCCTCAGGTGGTTTCAGCTTCAAATGGTCAATGCATCGGTCTCAGGGGGGTCACTTTAGCGCCTCCAGAGAGCTCACCAGTTCCTTCCCCGCAGAATCTCCCTCTATCCGCTACAGTCACGCTCTTAACTTCTTGATTGGAAAACTTGTTTGAAGCTTCTGCATAAAGAGGAATCTTTACACGATTCTTGCGGTGGCAAGAATTGCAGTGGCAATTATTATTGGAAGAAAATTAAATTTGATGGATGAAAAGTAATATCTTGATTTGAGCAACGCTGAAAATTTCAGGCTAATTGGACATGATTCTTGTCCATTTTTATTGGGTTGTAAATATTTTATATGTTCAGACTCTGAACATTTTATCTGTGGTATTTCTGATGTATTTCTTGTCTCATTTTGTCCTTTAACATTTTTCATTTTTTTGATGTATGGGCATTTCAATTTTATGACTTTTTAACTTCATTGGTGACTTCCTTCATTATGTTTTATGCCCAGAAGTTTGCCTTTTCATCTCTAGATCAAAAACATTTTCTGAAGGCTTTTCATTATTGACATTTTTGAATCCACTGGGAATTTGCTTTGGAGGGCAGTATGAAGTTGGAGTTCCATTTCCCCCTCTAAATATTTAACTAGTTATTCTGCTTTACTTCAAAAAATTATTATTTTTCTTTTGGAATGAATTTTTCAGCTTTCTTGTATAATACACGGATTCTCATTCTTACGTTCAGGACTGCTGCATAGGATCTGTTCCGCTCCATTTTCTCTCTGCTGGTTCTTCAGCCTGAATGTTTGCTTGTTAAATTACTATTACTTTACTAATAGTCTCTAATATTTGATAGAATATGTTACTCATTTTTAAAGCAATTCTTTTTTGAGATGTTTCGTTTTTCATCTAGTTCCATTTAAAACATGCAAGCTCAGTGTGTCCCCTTCAGTAGGGAGCAAATCAGCAAAGGGTCCCTTATGAAGAGAGGATAACAGGGGCAGACATGACACAACACCTGTAGTTGTTAAAGAAAAAACCTGAAAACAATGTGTCTCAGCATAGGGCATTTAAAAAGCTATAACAAGTATTTTTATCTCGGAAAAAAAGACTTTGTTGGATTGAACATCTAGTTTGGAGAGAGAAAGAACATCTTTGTTATAGGAGTCTTCCCACCCGGAAATATGAAAGGCTATACTTATGTCAACCCATGAAATTTAAAGTATCTCCTCATACGGGTTCTGTACAGTCCTAATTTACGTTATAATGGTTAGTATTACTAACTTGGCAGGATGTAGAATCACTTAGGTGACAAGCCACTGGGAAGATCTACCTACTTACATCAGGACCACTCATGGGCTGGGGTTCCAGACTGGGTAAGATAGGAAGCCAACTGACCACTAGCATTCATCGCTCTCTGCTTCCTGACTGTGGTCGGCTGTGTGCTACCTCACATTCCTGCCACTACACCTTCCCTCCATGATGGGCCATATCCCTTCCAACTGAAAATGGAAACAAATCCTTCCTCGCTGAATTGCTTCTTGGCTAGTATTTTGTCTCAGCACCAAAGAAAATTACACATATTTATTAACAGATTTCTCATTGATGACTACTTTAAGTTTTGTTAATATTGTGAACCAAAGCTCCTCCTAGTAATGTTTTTTAATTGGTGGTCAATGATTCAAGGGAAATCAATTGAGTCTTTGGTATGTGCTTACTTCTTATACACCTAACTCATCATTAACAACAGGGTGAATCCGACTGTTCTTTTAAACATACGTGAAGTCGGTGACTAACGATTTGCCACCGAAGGTGTCTTCTGCACGAGGACAGAAAGATTCTCAGAAACGCCATCCTCTTGAACTTAGTTAAGTCTTATTGCAGCTTATGAGTTTTGTCTGCAGAGTGAAATCCTCAAGTCTGATGCTGCAAGGCCGTCGGTTCCAGGGATCAAATGTCCTGTCCTCTGAGAAGCTGTAAGTGGCCTTGGTGGCTGCCTAACTGTCAGCCTAGAAACACTTGGTGGTTCTCAAAAAGGCCAGTGGATTGTTGAGGTAGCCTCCAAAGCAGCCCGGAACCTCTCCCAAGGTAACAGGGCCATGGTCACCTGGTCTGGGAGAGATGGAGCTGCAGTTTGAAATATGGCACTTGTCAAAAGTTCCCTCCAGAAGGTGACGGAGACAAGTGACTCTCCTCTCGTGTCTGAAGTCACAATTCACTAGTAAGATGCAGTCTTGTTTTCGCATATGTTAGGGTGCGACCGCCTGAACACGCACTTCTGCTTGGAAAATCACGCATCAGATGGGGCTGACGCTGGCATCGCAGTCCTTGACTTGCCCATTTTGGGATGCATTCCCTTCTTTAGCCTGGTGACACAGGATCACTGTATCGAGCAGTGCAGGCCAAACCGCCCTCCAGACATGCTGATGACAGATTGGAGAACAATATGGCTGTTGGCCAGCTTCTAGGGCCCAACAGCACAGTCTGCTCTATAGAAACCATTGCCAGCTTTTTGTTCTTTGCCAAGAGCAAGTGTCCATGTTAATAGGCTTTCAGGAATACTTATATTGACAGAAAAATTTGAAATGTTCACCATCTAGTAGGCAGCCAATCTGAGGACTCAAGTACAAGGTAAGTCCCCAGGAAACAAAGCTGGAGGGTTCGTCCAAGGAGAAGGAGAACGAGTTTAAAGGGCAGTGAGAGAGAGAAGTGAATTCTGAAGACAGCTGCTTCATTTGGTCTGCCCGGGGCTGGCCATTGTGATCATGAGGGGTACTGTGCCCACCTGTCAGCAATAATTTGTGAATTTGCACAGGCTCCTGCTTCCCCGTGTCTCCATGTGCTCATCATGGACTTCACTCCATGGGTCTGATGAAGAGACTGCAGACCAGAAGGCAAAAGGTTATTAGTGCAAAGAGAAAAAGAGACAATCTTTGAAAACCAGGGGGGACTTCCGAAAGGGATAAAGAGGCTATTTAAATTACTCTGGGATGAATTTCTGAGCTTCAAGTTAGAGGAGAAAAATATGTGGTAGCCTTTCAAGGAAAATGTCTTAGGACATTGAGTCCATAACTGAATGTCTCCGGATCTCATATTCGTGTCTTTAAAGGCAATAAGGAGTGAAGTTGCCTTTTGAAGCATTTAAAGGTGGGTGAACCTTGGAGGTGTCTAAAAACCTGCATGGAAATCAGCTGAGTGGCTACAAGTCTACCCCAAATGAAATACCCACCGTCCCCACTTCCCATTCATGTGTACACTTTCCATGTATATGTATGCATTTATTTACATGTATGTGGGTACGTATGTGAGGTCTGTGTGTGTGCGTGCAGATGCACAGGCAAACGTGTGCACATGTCAGAGGTTGATGTTGGGAAATATTCTCAATCACTCTTCCACTGAACACTGTGTCCCCGCCTGGTGGTAATGTTCAGGAAGGTTGTGAAACTTTCAGGTAGTGGGGTCTTTTTAGGAAGCAGGCCACTGAGGGAGGGACTTGAGCCTTTACAGCCCACTTCCACTTCCTGCTTATTAATTTCTGACTGAATTTAATGTGACCAGCTGCTCAAGCCTTGATTCTCCCACCACAGTGGATTGCATCCTGAGACTTTGAGTCCAAAAGAACTCTTTCCCCTGTTAAGTTGATTTTGTCAGGATATCTTATCGCAGCAACATAGAAAGACACTAAGACAGAATCAATCTCTAAGTCTTCAAAAGTATACAATACGCACAGACCTGAACCTGGAATCCCATTCCTAGCTACCCACCCAAGAGAGATGAAAACATGTCCTCCTGTGGAGGGTTCCAGAGGCCGTTATAGTGTCACCTATGTGGGCAGCCAATGTGCACATGAGCATTTAACTCACCCATTCGACAAATAATGAATGTATACTATTGTTATGCACTGGACATAGTCGTGAACAAAACAGATAAAGGATCCCACCTTTGCTAGGGGTTAGAGTTGTAGCTCAGTGACAGATCCTTACATAGAAAGCCTAAGGTGCTAGGCTCGGTTCCTCAGCACTGAAAACAAAACAAGACCAAACAAGAAAGGAAGGAAGGAAAGAGGAAAGGAAGGAAGAAGGAAAGGAAAGGAAAGAAAGCAAGCAAGCAAGCAAGCAAGCAAGCAGATTTACTTACCTTATAACTTAGTGAAGACATAGGTAAGGCCACCAACCACATGGATAGAACATAGACTACGTGGAGAAGAGTATTGCCCTGTGATGCTGCAATCTTAAACATAGTGGCTGGAGAAGGCCTCCCTGGAAAGGATGGACTTTGAATGGTGGGTGACATGAAGGGGGCAGGAGATAGGCAGTTACCTATCTGGACAGAAGGCTAGCAAATACAAAGTCTTGAGACAGTATGTGTTCAGTTCGGGGTCCACAAAACTAAGGGTCCAGTTGTGTAGCTGCTGGAAGAGTACAGCTTTTGTCTGAACGAGCTGGAAGCTGTAGACATGGTGTGGGCTGCCACGGTAAGACTTTGAGGGAATCACTACAGTGGCTTTGTAGGAGAAAAGAACTCTTCCCTTTTTGTTACTCACAGTGACATGGGGTGGTCAGGAGGCCTCTGCGATAATCTAGCCAGGAATCAAAGCAGCTTGGTGTCTTGGATGACAGCTGTGGAAACGCTGACACAAAAGATGTCTCCCAATGGAGAGAGGGGTGGGTGAAGGAAGGGATGATCAGAGGTCGGGTAAGAGAACAAGAACAAATCTGAGAAAATAAAAACAAGATGATCAAAGAATGGCAAGAAGACAGATGGTATGCAGGCAACAAAAGGAGGTGGCGGGTGCCTTAGTCAGAGGCTATAGCTGTCAATCACTCTAACATCCAATGACCGAAGAGACTCAGCCGCTGGATTTATTGTGAATAAAGACAGTGAGCATCATAAGTAATTTGAGTGGATTAAATTGCTGTATTGGTTTGATTTCCAAATAATGAAAGGAAAACCCCACATCAATTCAGGGAACAAACATGCAGAGGGCTTCTGAACACAAGCAGAAAGCCACTTAGGTTTGCTTTCATAACTGAGTCAGAACTGGCCGAGAATGTGATGCTGTTTTCTCCTTTCGTATCATGAGGGGAACTTAAAATTGCCTTTTCTATTTCGTATGTTCATTTCCTTTCCCTCCACTATTTTTGGGGGGTTGTTATAATTGCCTTTGGATGGCTCGAAATTGCAGTCTGTTGAAAATAAAGCCAAGAAATTCTAGGGAGAAATACAAAATGGATAAACTTGGAAATACGCTTCTAAGATACATAATCAAACGTACATATTTGCTTTAGGAAATGTGTTTCTTGACTGAGCTTAAACTGTGTTGTGAAGATTGATTTTTCAGAACAATTAGCACTCAATTCTATGAGCTCGTTATAGATGGTGGTGGACAAGATGTAGGACCACAACTCTACCCAGTCTTCACCTGGTTGGAGAGTCAGGAAAGGAAGAGGTAAATGAGCGAAATTTCAGATTCAAAGTATGTTGTGGGGAGGGACCACTTCAGAGATGACACAAAGCGACCTGAGGAGCAACTCGGTCCAGTGGCGGCGGCTACCTGTAGTGGGCAGGGAAGTGTCCTCTAGAAACTTGGATTTGCAAAAAGGTGTTGAAGTGTGGGAGTCGTGCAGAAGTGTGAGAGAAGAGGCCACAGTAGACACAAGGGTCTGGAGGCCTTGAAGGTGGGTGGAACCATTCTCAACAGAACAAAGAGGAGGACTGGAAAGGCAACACTACACTTGTGCTTCCTTCCTCTGCTTTCTGGCTTCTGTGATGAACGGGAACTCTCCAGAACTGTGAGCTCTAAGTCGTTTCCATCCAGTATTTGGCTATTGGGCTACAGAGGTTGCTAAGACAGGGGCAGGGCCTTCAGGGGAACAGAGATATTCTAAAACATATTATGATGGTCACTGTACAACTCTATGGATAAACTAAGACCCAGTGGGTTGCAGACTTAATTAGGTAATTGATTCGTGCATGTTTGGTGTCTAGTGTGTGTGAGGGCTGCACATATGTATGGGCTTGGGGGCCAGACATTGATGTTTTTGAGACAGGGTCTCTCACTGAATCTGGAGCTCACCAATTGGCTAGAACAGCTGGCTGACAAGACCCAGTGATTCTACTGTATCGTCTCTCAGTTCTGGGGTTAGAGACATGCACCACCATGCTTGGCTTTCTGTGTGGACTCTGGAGTTCCAAACTCAGGTCATCGGGATTACTGGGTAAGCAGTTGGGCTAGACTGAGCCGTCTCTTCAGCCCCAAACCGAACACTTCGAGTGAGCTGTGAGGCTTACGAATTCTATTTCCACACTATTGTTAAAATATAACAGTGTACCCAAGTACCAGGCCGGCTGCTCTAGGAGATTCTTCTTTAGGGCTGTCAAGAGGAGAGCCAGTACGCTAGTGAGGGGCCCTGCGGGTGAAGGGCGAGGGGAGGGGAGAAAGCCTGTGCATCGTGATGGGAAGTTAGGGACAGCTTCTGAGTTGGATCTGTGCTGCTGGGATGGCTGTTCTTGGTTGCCAACTTGACTACATCTGGAATTAACTAAAAACCAAGTGTCTGGGGGTACACCTGTGAAGGATTTCTTTCTTAGTTAAATCATTTGAAGTGGGAAGACCCACTTTCATTCTGGATCTTCTGAGGTGGGAAGATCTACCTTTAATCTGGGCCATGCTTTCTGCTGGCAGTCTATGTAAAGGACGTGGAAGAAGGAAGCTTACTCTTCACCTGCCTGCTCTGGCTGGCAAGTCCGTTCCTTCCCTGGCATTAGAGCCTGCTTCTTCAGGCTTCTGGCTTATACAGAAGATCAGCTGAGGCATCCAGCATCATGGACTGAACAACCACTGATCTTTGGACCTTCTGTTGGTAGGTAGCCACTGTTGGATCAGCTGGACCACAGCCTGTGAGCCATTCTAGTGAATCTCATATGTGTATTATGTGTATATAAATATACATATATATGAGATTATATATATATATGCATACAAAAATTGTATATATATTGTATATATACACAATGATATATACATATATTTTTGTTGTCATATATATACGTGTGTATGTGTATGAGTGTGTGTATGTATGTATATATGTGTATGTGTGTGTGTGTGTGTGTGTATGTATATATGTATATATATATATACCTTCCCGCGGTAAGGCAGTGTACAGGTACTCTGAAAAGTGCAGAGAAGTCGAGGCCAGTCCTTGCCTCAGAAGATTGGCAAACCAAGTGTGGATTTCAGCCCGGGAATACAGTAAAAGTTAAACCAGGACAAGATTTTAATAAGAGCTTGAGGCTAGACCACGAGAGACACGGCAGACATGCACTCTCTGGCTATCGAGATTCAAATGTTACTGCAGGCTGAATGGAGGAAAGAAGGGTGCACAGCGGGAGCAGTAACAGGAAAACCCGGGGGAGTTGGGAGATTGGAATCATCGGCTCAGGCCAATTTTGCACAGGGTTACCAAGGGAGGCGGGGCTGTGGAGAGCAGAGAACAGTGGGTTCCCTTCTCAAATACAGAGGGGAAATCCTTTTTATTGCTCCACTCATCATGAGAGTGAGATGAACAGCTTTGTTCCAGATCGTAAACAACTGGCCTCCTGTGAAAGACTAAATGCCAGGAGAGCCCTCTGGCTTGCTCTGGACTGAGTCAAGCCACGCCATGGGATCCCCCTGGAGAGGGAGCGGAGGGGGACTGGCTGCTGCTTCCTGTCCACATGCAGAACTGTCGGGGGCTTTTTGTCTTTTAAACAGACATTAACTTCTGTACTGTGGCACCGAAGAAGAAGCTCATTCACACTGGTGTGTTCTGTGGGCTTGGGACTAACTGTAAGCTCTTTTCTGGAAAGAAAATAAGATGGCCAAGCGCCAATTTCAAAGATTGGAAATGTTCCTCTGATTTAGATAGCATTTTAATTTTCTGGGGGTAAGAATTGTATCCCACTTCAGGTTTTAGGGGTTAGAAATGATCTTGGGGCTTACTTGGAGATGCTTCAGTTTGTAATGTGTTTGTTGTGAAAGCGTGAGGACCAGGTTCATTCCCCCGGAACACACATAAAAAGCTGGTTTACATGCTCTTGTAATCCCAGGTCTGGGGAGGTGGAACAGGAACAGGAGGATCGCTGGTGCTTGCTGGCTAAGCTTCAGGTACTTGGCAAGCACCAAGTTATTGAGAGACCCTGTCTCAAAAGAGGTGGGGACAACTGGGGGGGGGAGAGGGAGAGGGAGAGAGAGAGCCTTGCCTTTAAAGTATGGATAGGTTAGAAACAGAGCCAGTTCTGTCTCTGATCAAATCTCCTTCCTCCACTGCTTTATAATCTCTCGGTGCCTCAGTTTCTTCATTTGTAGAAGATAGAAGGCAGTGACTGAATGCTCTTCGGGGTGGGGTTTACTGGGAGCGCTGATTTATGATTGATGCCACACTGCCGGAAAACAGTTCAGAAACACTCAGAAAAACGTTAGTCAGGAACAGAAACCATTTCTTTTCCTATCTGCTCTTTATTTTAGCCAAGTGATGTTTATTCTTCATTATGGTTGTCTTTATGCTTCCAGTTGAGGGACATGGGCCTTCCCTGGGGAAAGGACTGCTCTCCTCACTGAGTGACGAGAAGGCTTGCCTGAAGGGACAGAGCACACACAGCAGCAGGTCATTAAGGGACTCCCTTGAGTGCCAGGGAAACAGAGCTGCAGACTGACATGGAGTTTTCTGGTAACAAGCCAAGATCTTTCATATCAAATGATAGGTCAGCTGGGATTGGAGGTACCGTGATGTTAAGCACACATTTCTCCACAGGAGGCTTAAAAAAAAACCCAGCTAAGTCTAAAATAGATTTTTACCATGACAGGATTCTCAGATGTAAAATATTGCATGCTGAAGTGTACTATCTGTTCAGCATAATATTGAGGTGGTCTGTCACATAGGATTTCTATTTCATAAATACTATTATTTTCTTATAAAATAATGCAGAAAGCCTCAAACCAGGTTAAGTGGTTAAAAATGGAAAAATTGCCTGAGGAGGCTTGGAAGAGGCAGGTGCCTGGGTACCCAGCTCCTGAAAATTAAATTCTGTTCAGATATTAGATTTGTCTGTAGATATTATGAAATGTGAGTGTGTCGGTATAGATTTACAGAGCGATGCTGTGTTGTTAGCAAAGAGACTTTCATATCTTTTAAGACAGAATTAAACTAAAAATTAGGATAATTTTAGGTTTTCCAAAGGAGTCATAGAGCTCTCTTGTGTATCCTCATCCACAGGTTTCAGTGTCCCTTAATGTCATCATTTCGTGTTACCATGGAAACAAGTCAAGTCTAGGAAGCCTTTGCTGGTCTGTTACTGTGTAGTCCTATGCTTATTTCTGTGGCCACCGCCTGAGGTAATCAACTTACTTAGAGAGCATACTTATATTGGATGAGGGTTCTACAGGGTTCCCTCTGACTGTCAGCCCGTGCCTTGGGCCCATGACAATACATCATGGTAGGGTATCCTAGTGTAGGAAAAGTGTTTGTCTCATGACTGGGACATTGCTGCTTCCTCAAGACCCCAGAGCCAGAAGAACCCCCACCTTTTAATGTTTTCACCATCTCCTACAGCCACAGGCTGGGGACCCCTCCCACACAAGGTCCTGCAAGACTCTTACGATCCCAACATGCAGGACTTGTCATTAAACTACACAGCCCATGTGGACTGAGGTTTGCTTTGGGCTAACTGGCACACCTGTCTTCTGGTCATTTCTCAGAGCAGGTGTGATGGTGAGTGTTGAGTGTCCTGGTGGGGTGGGATGTTCTGGAAGCTTATTTCTAGTTATGTTTGAAATAATTGTCTTGTTCACTGTTGGGGGAAGGGCTGTCTAGGCCTTGGCATTTTGTGTTGTCTGCAGGTGTTGGATTTCTGTGGGGGATGTTCGATTGCTCATGATCTGCTGTGGTATCAATAGAACACCTGAGGAGTTCTGTATCAATAAAAATGCCTGAGCTGAGACACTTTGGGTTCCACTGTCTAGCATGGCACTGGCCATGGTAGTGGCTCCCTGTGCTGAGGTCTGGCAGGGTTTGCACCTATGAGAATGCCTCCCTGTCGTCCTCAGTGAGCTGCCACTCTAGGTGTACTGCTACAATGGGAAGATTCAGAGAAAAGGACTGAGGTCTGGGTGTGTCCCCAAGGCTGTTTCCAGGGAAGCTTTGTGCAGTGGTCAGCAGACTGAGGGGCAAGACCTTTCTCGGGCACTGTCCAGTAGATCTGGGACTTGAGTGCAAAAGGAGAAAGCTCAGTACCTACCCACACTTTCTGTCATTCTTCTTCTTCACTCCTCCTGCCCTTACACCGGTACTTAGGTTCTCCAGCCTTTGGACACTGGGCATGAACCCAGGCCCTCCAAAGGCTCTGTGTCATTTGGCCTTGAGCTGGGGCTGTCAGCTTCCCTGGGAGGGGGGCTCTGGACCAGGACTGAGCCGTGCCCCCTCTTCTCTAGGTCTCCCATCTGTACCCATGCACATCACTAAAGGCAGTTTTTCTAATAACCCCACTCTTGTCTACCCTATTGTGCCTGACCAATGCAGTAGCTGTTAAAGACCGTAGGAGTGCTGTGCTTCCTTCTTAAATACAATAAATTATTTGACATAAATCACCTACCTCGAATTTCTGAACCTCATTTACATTAAGAAAGAACATGGCTGAGTGTTATCAAACACGCACTGTTATGAGCAGCACTGTAGGCAGGGCGGTACAGGGCCTGCAGCTGGTGTCCTCCCGCTGGTGACAACCATATACCGTACAACACCATGGCCAAAGCGACACTGGTAAGCTAGGGTTTGTTTGGCTCACAGTTCCAGAGGGATAGGGCTGACCATGGTGGGGAGGACGTGGTGTCAGACAGGCAAGGCGGCAGGAGCAGGAAGACGGATGGTCACATTTTCATCTGCACACAGAGAACAGGAAGTGGGGCGAGGCAGCTAAACCTTAAAGCCCACCCCCAGTTATGTACTTCCTCCAGCAAGGCTCTACCTCTTAAAGTTTCCATAACCTCCCCAAATAGTGTCAGCAACTGGGGACCAAAGACCTGAGTCTATACAGGACGTTTTTCACTCAGACCACAGCACAGCCGTACTGAGCACGAAGATGTTTCCAGATTATTATTATTCCTCTCCGTTTGTTCTGAAAGGAAGGTAAAGCCTCCCAAGAATCCTGGTAGAAAGAGATGACACACCCAAATGGGGCAACAGAGGATCTTGGGAGACAGTTCTTGCAAAGCAATTTTACAAAATGAAAGGAGATACCATCCTGGGGCCAGGCCGCACTGGAGGCGGGGTGGGGCTGTCAGACCCTCCATCCTGGGAGGGGCCAGCACAGGAACAGCCGCACAGACTGAAGGCAACACTTCTGCAGTTAGGGCTCTGTCCTGAAGCAGCTTCAAGAAATTTAAATGGCTTATGCATCATTCTATTTTCATCCGCTGTACAGAGATTACACTGAGCAAACTCAGACCTTCTGATAAAACAGGGGTAACATGTCTCATTCAGTTCTGACCTCTAATTCCCTTGCTGTTTCTTGGCCAGACCTGACTGAGTCTGCCCACAGCTTTGCTAGTCTTCTGAGAACAGAAGAATTGGCATCTCTGCCGTGGAGTTTGGGAGCCATGCTTGGTTGTGGGAGCTAGCCTGTGGGTGGGTGGTCCCCTTTCCTGCCCTGCTCCTTCAGCCTGCTCAGCCTTGGTACGGGTTGGCTTCAGAGAAGGCTGTCTTGCCTGGTGGTTAGCTCCTATATTAATTCCGTTTTCTCTGTTGTTCTGATAAAATACCCGACCAGAGGCGTGTAAGAGAGGAAGGGTTTGTTTTGACTCACGGCCATCACACAAAAAGACTTGAAAACTGGAAAGGACTCCATGAGAAGAGTGCCAGTGAAGATGGCTGAGCATAAGGGAGACCGGGAGACGCAAATGACCAAACCTCACTATATAAATGTACAAAACCGTCAAATAATTAAAAATGGAGAAAAGAGTATGCTACTAGGCTTAGCTTTAGAAAAATGTGGGAGATTTAAACAAATTAGGAAAGTAGATCTTTCATTGACAACTAAGTAAACTGACACATGCATGGCCTGGAGCCTGCTCTTGGTGTGCCATGCTGCTGTATCAGTGACACTCAGCCATCCCTGCCAGCAACAGGAGTGATGTTTAATGGTCAGCTTCCCTAGGTCACATGCTGAGCACTCCACAGAGCAAAGATCTTTCAGTGAACCTACTTTTATGCAGGGGTCTCAGGCAAATGTCGCAAATAGGCTGTGATCAGAAGGGGTTAGAGCCAAAATTTGAGATTGGTTGTTATGACCCCTTTGCCTAGACGCTGAGCACTCTGAGCTTACTCTGCTGCCTCCCAGTGATCCAAGCCCGATAGGCTTTGAAGCTAGGTGGTGTGGAAACATCTAGGCAAGCCCTGATGACACATCGTGGTGGCTCAGAGCATGACGGCTTCGTGGAAGGTACTGTTGTCCCGGGGCTTCCCATGGAAGTGCAGAAAGGGACAGAAAGTACATTCCAGCAATGACATTGCAAAAGCAAATCCCCAAACCTAGAGATTTTAATAATTAGTATTTTGAAAGGTGTCTATTGTATTACATAGTGTTAAGACCGCCCACCCGGCGAACTTCCAAGGAACCACGAGACATTCAAACCGCTGCAATCGCATGAGGCTATATTATTATCCGGCGCGCGTTGAGTTCCGCATGCTCCCACGCACGGGACAAACATGGTGGGCCCCGATTCCTTTCCCCCAGGCACTTTTATGGGGTACAGGGGAAAGGGGTCTGGGGATGGGGCTTGTGCAGCTCTGATTGGCTCAGAGCTCTCTATGTCCTGTATCTTTCAGACTAATTGGTTGGGAGTTTACACGTGCGTGGGATCCAGGGTGGTGGTCAATAGGTGCCCTTAGACTAGCTGTCCCGGAGACATAGTGGTGCCTGGGATGCCCGGGAAGGAGGAATTCCTGCTGATAGGTGTTAAGCTCAATGGTCATTCCCCTGTGGGTGGGGAGGAGACAGAAGAGACTGTTAATGGCTGTTCTTGGGAAGGCATCTCCCGATAGGAGGCATCACCCCCATACGTGACTGCTAGCACGAAGGTGCATCTCCCCCATATGTGACTGCTAGCACTCAGGTGAATTCCTAGGTTTTATATTTCTTAAATCCTTTCACTAGCACACAGGCAGATGCTTTATTGTTTGTAGCTGCCACATGTTCATACCTGCTCCACTGATGACCTTGATTGAGCCATGGAAGCCAGAGAGACAGCTTATTGGAGAGTGTACTGTACCCCATAAACACCCTACAATGTTCTCTGTGTGATATCCTCAGGAAGACACAGGGTTTGAAGTAACTCTCCTTAAAAGGGGGTTTGGTTAGAGTCTCTTCTCTATGACAGCAGTGCTGAAACCTTGGTGCGACCCTCTTAACACAGTAGCAGGGAGAAAGGCTGTTGAGGAGTACCCTGAAAGCTGCCATCATGCAGTCAGGCCTGGGCAATGCGTAGGGCTGGTGAGGTGTACCTGTTTAGAGATTAGTCCTTAAGGGTGTTGGCTCAGAAGGTCCTATCTAGTCTCGTGTCTCATGGCTGAGTCTTTCTGAAGACCCCGGGAGCTTTAGCCTCTGGAGCTTCCCTAGGCCAAGTGTAGTTTGCCCAGGGGTCCATACAACCAGGGCTTCAGACTCACACAGGCTCATGACACTCACTCATCCAGAGGGGCATACATGGGGAAACACTTGCACATCTGAAGACTCTGGGAACTGCAGGGTAGACCCTTGCAGGTCCGAGATGTCTGGAGTGAATAAGGAAAGCTTCCCATCCCTTTGGGTAGGGCTGGGGCATGAGAGGAAGGGGAACCAGCATTTACAGTGAGACCTTCGCACATCACCAATGTAGGAAACTCCAGGCATTCTTCTCGGCAGGCAGGGCGAGACCTGACAGGCATCAGCAGCCAGACACTGAACATGGGTTCAGACTTCATCACCAGTAGGTTTTAGTGGGGAACACGACACGAAACGGGCCCGCAGGATTCCTCTGTGCATCCTCCGCATGTTGAGCTTGCGATACTGACAGATACCAACACGATCACCTTATTTTAGAATCTTCTAGAAGTGGCACGCTACCCTTTTGAGAAGTCCCAAGGGCAATCGCACATGCGTTCCCAGCCTGGCTCGCCCTTCTTCTTTTGCTGAAGGCGCTTCTGTACATGTCTCTAGTCTCCACAGTCCCACAGCTGTGTACCTCAGTGACAAGGGCTGGTGAATGTGACGTCTACTTTTAGTTACCCCACCGGGGTTTGCTTCTTGGCCGCCATTCCAGTCTAGAGCTGTGTCCGTAGAACCTTGTGTACATTTTAATATTGAATATCCTGCCACATTATTTGCTCATAATTTACCCACCTTTGGCTCCTTTAAGGGGATTGGCAATATGAATTAATATTCTGTCTGACAGTTTCAAGTAAAGGAAAAGGCCTTGTTGTTTAAGTCTTAACTCACGAAAATCACACTCATCCCCTTGTGAAGTGGCTTCAGTGTTTCTCAGAGCTCTCCAGTGACACCTATTAGTGTGCTCAAGAGAGTGGAAATTACAGAAAATGCATTTTTAAATCAGTGAAGCTTCTCCCCTTCCTCTCTTTCGAATTAATATGCGAGGGTGTACTTCTGAGCTCTCCCTTTATGGTATCTAGATGATAGAGGTGTTTGACCAGCAGTAGAAGTTACACAGATGATTCTGACTCCTGCCCTGATTCGAGCTCACGCCCCACACCAGGCACAGCTGATCTAATCAGCCAACCTTCGCAGGGACGAGCTTCTATTCCTTTTTCGTTTGTAAATCTGAAATTCTTCAAGCAAATAGAACACTACCTTGCCTGTTGTAGACGGTATTTATCATTCACTTGGTATTGTCTGCTCCATCCCTACCACGCCTTGGGCCATGTCTTAATTGTTGTCACCACGATAAAGACATGTGAACAAAAGCAACTTAAAGGAGAAACGCTTTGCTTTGTTTTACAGCTCCAGGTTTCGGTCCGTCACGACGGGACATCTAGGTGCAGCTAGAGAAGGAAAACCTCGGATGCCTGCTGCCTGCGTGCGGGTGCTTAGCTCACACTCTCCACGTTAATACAGACTGGGGCTGCTCGCCTGTAACTTAATCAACACCCGGAGGTCCAGCTGGTGGCGGTTCTGGATTCTGTCAACAGCTAACACTAACCATCCCGGCTAAAAGGACATCAGAGAGATACAGGGTCTAAATTGTTGTGGGATGTTTTAGCTGTGGGTAATATTTTAGTTACAATCTGCTGTTCCCTTATGTACACCTCTGTGCCATCCCCAGCTTCCACCCCACAGGAGGTTCCTTTTACATGTTTATTGAGGGTCTGTGTGAAAACAGGAAGAAAACACCTGGGGGAGTGAGGGGTGGGGCAAGGAGGGAGCAGGGAGGAGGAGGCGGAGCAGGAGGATGAGGAGGATTAGGGGAGAACCAAGAGGAGAGCATGGGGTGAGGAAGCCTTGGAGTGAGCTCTCTGCCTAAGCCACCCGGGTATTGGACCTGAGATTTGTAATATAATGTGTTAGTAAATAGTGATTACGAACAACAATGGACACATACTAACACTAAATGATGTCGGAGGCAAAAGCAGGCACCTGCATAACTCCAGAGTAAGCCCAGCGGTAAGATCACTGATTTCTGTTTTACCCCCTAGGGCAGAGTTCTCTAGGCAGTGGCCCAGCGTGAAAGAGACTATACATTTGTATTCCATGGATAGTGGAAAACTGCTTATTTGCTTTTATTTTGTTTTGCTTTCTTTTGTTGCTTTTGTTTTTGTTTTTCGAGACAGGGTTTCTCTGTTGTAACTCTGGCTGTCCTGGAACTCACTCTGTAGACCAGGCTGGCCTTGAACTCACAGAGATCTGCCTCCAGAGTGCTGGGATTAAAGGCATGTGCCACCACCACCTGACACTTATTTGCTTTTTTGGATAATTAATTTATTATTTAATAAATTTATATATATATATTTTTTTTTCACTAAAATCCTGGTGTGGAAAGTACTGCTGGGCTTACTCTGGAGTTATGCAGGTGCCTGCCTTTGCCTCTGATGTCATTTAGTGTTAATATGTCCACTGTTGTTCGTGATCAAACTATTTTTGATCACTGAACTACTTAGAGTCTTTCCAAAATGACTGAAGATCTGTTCTCGATGGGTGAACCCGAGTTTCCAGTGTTCTGCAGGATCCTGAGTCCTTGTCTCCTCTCCATGATGTTAATCAATTTAAGCTTTGTGTTCAAGTGATGCCAGAATACGTGAATCAGCAAACTTAACAACAGAGGAGGAAAGGTGTCAGCAGGTTGACGTCTTTTGATGGATTGGCTATTAGTCCCACTAAAGGGTTTTATGAAGATGATAAATAGCACAAGAGATCAGAAAGCATGCTTAGGATGAACGACCGAGAAGTCAGCCAAGTCGGCGAACACCGGGAACTCCCCAGCTGTTTATTCCCATGCTTCACTGGACTGATTTTGTCTAACCTTCATTGTTAATTCAGTCATTTGTTTTGTCTTGAGAGCTTCATTAAGCCCTAAGGTAAGCAGACGGTTCTGAACACAGTGGTCACCTCTTAGAGCGGTGCAGCAGTTGGGGGCTGGCCTCTTAGGAAGCACAGAGGCGGAGGGGGACATTTGTCTTCTGTTTTTACTCACTTGCCAAAGGGATTCGAGGGCCAATTCAAATGCTGTTGAAATTATAACAGCGTTTTAGAAGGTGACGCTTAAAGGCAAATGGTGTGTGCAAGCACACGCACTGGCACACGGGAGCCTTGGCCACTGTGAATGCCCCTCAGATGAAGAGTGTATTTCTGTGAGTATAATAGACAGCGTTAATGATTCAGAAACTTCTGGATATTTTAAAATACAATGACTTGGAACACAGGACTTTTCCTGCCTGTGATTTTTACTGCACTATAAATTGTGCAATACAGTTTTTACTGTAGGGAAAAAAAAAATCAACACTAGACATTAAAAATGTCAAAAAAGTGCTCTAGCAGAGGGTACTGGACCCTGCCTGCAGTCCTAGCTACTCCAGAGGCAGAAGAATTGAGAGTCCAGGGCCTCATGTGCAGCCACCAAACAGATCAGCATAGTAGGACTTCACAGGCAAGATGAGTGAGCCGTGTCAGGGCGTCACTCCCAAAGACTGCACATCCCACCCGTCGCCTGGCTGGCTTTCACAGAACTTCAGAAAGAGGTCGCACAGCTTACGCCTGACTTGCTGTCTTGTCTCGCTGGTTAATGCACACAGTTTAATAAGAAAGAGGAATTTGACAACTGTGAGTTGGCTCCGTGACAAAGCAACGACAATAAAGCAAATCAGTGGAGCCAGTTGGTGAGCTGAGTCAGCCGGACATCATTTCTCACGAGGTAAAGCTTGTTATTCCATTTATGTGTGACTCACATGTCAGCGCTAAGGTCACCCTGGCTTCTCACCCTCTAAACTGCTTCCTGTATGCGTCACCCACACGCTCAAGGGGTCAATTCAGTCTCATAATTGTGGCCACTTTCCCTTTTTTACCTTCGCATGGTGTTTCTGCCTTATTTTCTCCTGCCTAATTTTACTTTTTAATTTTTATTCTAATTAGTTTTGTTCTCCTCCTGGATGAGTCAAATACCCGAATATGATTAATAGGAAGTGAAGCTTTGTCTATCGTGTCCTTGCTTGCTGATGCTTCTGGAAGTGTCCAGAACTTCTGTAGATAAGTGTTCATTATGTTTTCCCAGGTGGAAGCACCCAGGGGTATTTTTGGGGGGTGAGGAGATACACCAAAATAGAAACAAGACAAATGGTCCCAGCAGTGCCAAAAAGGTAAAATTACAGAAATATAACAAGGCACAGAGATGGGGGCAGGGCAGCTGGGAGCGGTGAAAAGCTTCCTGAAGGAGACAGACCTTCAGCTTCTGTAGTTACTGAGCATAACAGAGGTAGCATTGTCATAACACAAATCCAGAACTATTCTGTGTAAGCACATGGAGGGACATTAGGGAAGCGGGGTTGCTTAGACAGTGCCCAAAAATGCCACAGTCCCTCTCAAAGTGGACCCTGGACACATCCACATGCCTTCTCAGAAGTCACTTGTGCAAAGCTTGCAGCAGCTGACCCCAGCACTTTTCCTGGCCAACTGAGCACAGTGGTCCCATCAAGACACCTCTAAGACCCAAGCAGGTCACTGCTTTCAAGAGTTAGAAAGGCAGGACTTCCCTTGTCATTATCTAATTCCTGCTTTGTAGAGGAAGAAGACCACCAGGTCTCTGCATTTCCCACTTAGAAGCTGCACCACAACAGACCTGTTCTGATCAGGAAAACACTACTGTCTAAGACCCACTGTATCCTAGAGACAGTTAACATCAACAGTCAGTATGCTCAGATTCAGTAACATCCAATACATTTGTGAAGCATACCTTGGGCATGTCTGTGAGGGTGTTTCCAGAGAGGATTGACTAAGATGTGAAGATTTGTCTTGAATGCAGGTGGCAGCATGGCTGGGAGCTTGGACTTAATAAAAAGGGAGAAGGGAGAAGGCCAGGCGAGTGTTCCTGATCTTCACAGGTGTGAGCTGTCAGCCTCATGCTCCTGCCCCTGCAGCTGCTCTGGTTCTGCTATCATGACTTCCTCGCCATCGTGGACTGTATCCCCTCTAACTGCGAGCCCTCATTCCCTTAGGTTTCTTTCTTGACTGGTATTAGGTCCCAGTAACAGAAAAGTAATTCACATAATCATCAAGCGGAGTCCTTACAACATTCACACACACGAAGGCTGTGCACAGTGCTTGGTGCTAGTGAGTACCCTGAGGGCTTTCTCTGCCAAAGCTCACACCGGAGAAGGAAACTGGGAAATGGTGGCTCAGACTTAGGGCTGACTCTTAGCTTTCTCAGATTTATGGAGATGGTAATCCCACTTGTAAACCCAGCATGGAGTGGGTAGGATGGTCTCTGGACGCCCAGCCTGTCTAGGCTATTTGGTTAGCCTTAGGCCAAGGAGAAAGCCTGTCCAAACAACTGTAGACACTCCTGAAGATGGCACCCAAGGTTGTCCTCCAGCCTACACACACACACACACACACATCAAGATAAATCAACCAAAGTTTCTCAAATGGAGAATTATGCATATATTCTAGAAGAAAGAAAGAAAATGAGCTAGCTTCATTTAGACCACAATACTCAATCTCTTGGAGCAAAGGTACTTACTTTGAGACTTGCTGGCGTTTGGGACTCCAGGAAATGAAGGTGATGGGTGATGTCCAAGGTCCCCTGTCGTGGCAGAATCCCAGACACCATGTTTCTTCTGGCAGCTGCTAACGGGAGCACCAATACAGCAGTTCAGACCTTGTCGCCCAAAATCCTGATGGGGAAGCCATGAGAAATGACGCTAAGGAAAGAAGAGTTTCAGAGTTGTGCAGGATGTGTTCTGAAATGGTCAGCTCTGGTTACGGTTTGAAGTTACTGGTGAAGAGCAGGGAAAAGTCAAGCAAAGTCCTTAGAAAAGCAGGTCTAAAGCACAGCAAATGGTACGGAGGAGCTGGGAACCATGTGCAAACGACAGGGTCTGGTGGCAGGCTCCATCAGAGAGGCCATGGACAGCATAGGCTTTGGTGTTTTTTCAGAGTCCCCAGAAAAGCAGGTAGGCTTAAAACAAAGGCTGAGTCATACATACATACACCGACATTGTCCATAGTGAGGAGAAAAGTAATGGTTACGGGTAGGTTGGACCATCCAGCAGAATAAGCTAAGAGGAAAGAGCAACACAGAAGGTTTCGTGAACTCGAGTAAAGTGTTCATTATATATAATGACCTAAGTTCAGGTCCTGCCCCGGCCCGCGGGATCTTCAACCAAGACCCTAGGAGAAGGCATGGGAATGGGGTATGGGCAGGGGTGCGAGAAGTGAAAGGCAGGCGATTTGTCCGGTCAAGCCTTCAATTTATTGAACACATAGTACCAGTATTTATACAAGTTTCAAAGTGGGGAGAAGAGCAGGAATGCGTAAGCAGGTATCTGTGGTAATTCTGCCTGACAGGCGGACTGGTCTATCCAGTGAGTTAAGAAATCGTAGTGTCAAGGGCCTCAGAGCAATAAGGAAGTACTGTGAGATTTCTCTAGGGCCCTGTGTAAAGGGTGGAAATGTGAAATGAGGAAGCAATAGGGTTGTGTTAGTTGATTGAGAAGGCAGTTTCCCATAACTGGGCAGCTTTGGACTATCTGAACTTGTCCGTACTCTGTCCATTAAGGCCAGAGAGAAATGGGTCTTTTTAAAAAGTGGGGTGCCTTGTGTTTCAAGCCAACATCCAGGGAGGACCTCTTGCCACAGATCCCCCTTTTTTTTTTACTTTAAGGCAGCAGTGCGAGGTGGCCCATGCCTGTCTTAGGCTACACACCTTGGCATCTTCCCTTCATAGAGGCTTCACACCCATCTGTGAAACCTCAGCAGCCAATATTGGGCTGGGGCTTCCTGTCTTGGGTCTAATAACTGGGCAAGTGGAGGGAAGAAGACATGTTATTCCCGTCATCGGCAAATGGGTCCCTGCGAGGGCAAATACCCCTGACCCGTCATGGGAAGCCGGGACAGCTTTGGCCCTGCTCCTGTCTTAGGGGGGGGATGCCCTGTAGAAAGCCTAGTCCTCGGCCAGGCCTTGATCGGCTAAGTCTAGCCTATGGTAGTGGACCTGTTTAGGTTTCGCTTGAATGGCATCCACCTGCTGTTTTAAATGCCCAGGGCCCAAAAGATATTAGAAGTACCAAGCCTATTAAAGGTCCTAAAAGAGAGGGCAGAGGGTTGTTAGCCAGGGGAAGTGGAAAACCAGTTTTGGAACCAGTTCTGCTGACTTTAGCCTTGGAATCTTTAATTAACCCGGAGTTAAAACAGCATTCCTCTCTGAGGGCAGCACAAAGCCCGCCCTGCTGGAGGAGAAGGAATTCTAAGCCTCGCCTATTCTGCAGGACCACCTCAGCAAGGGGGGAGGGGAGGGATTTTTCAAGACTGGAGATGGCGGATTCCAGTCATCCAGGTCTTCCTCAATTGACAGGCGGAGATCTGGGTAATGCTTGTTGGAGAGAACAAGAGAGGCTATTCCCACCCCGGGTCCCGTGGCTCCCAGGCCTAGGAGAACTGCAAGAGGGCAGAAATAGGCTCTCTTTTTGTTCTTAAGAGGTCGTGGTCCTTTCTCGGGTCCCGTGCTAGGGAGGATTGTTAACTTGTCATAGCCTCAATGCAGTATACTCTTGAAATGAAAAGCTGTGGGTGACTAGGGCGTGGCCTCGGTGCTCGGCCCCAAGCACGGTTTGGCACAGCAGCTAGCGCTGGACCTGCCGGCAGCCTGTTGTTTTTTGCTTGATAAAAAATATCATGAAAGCCCGTGCGGCTTTTGTGGGTTGGGGGGCGGGGAAAGTCGCCGCTGTTTTTCCTTTATCATCCAAAATCAAAAATTTTAAAATGAATAAAAAATGAGTAACAATATTTCTTGGGGATCCTTTAATGGGGTCGATCTCCCCCTTTTTTATTTTTTCAGACATATTTTTGAGCGTGCGGTGTGCTCTTTCAACAATCCCCTGTCCATATACTGTTAACTACCTAGGGGATGTAAGTGAAACAGTTCCTATTAAAAATACAAAATAATGGTTCTAATTCTCCTATAGAGATTTTTTAAATGAGGCCTAAGCCAATTAATATCTCTTAATAATTTCTGAAAAATCATATAGAATTTTTATCGTTTTTTATCTTTCTAATCTGTACTTTCTGAGGCAGTATAATTAGAGGATGTAATTTATGCCTCAAATATGAATAAAGTAATTCTTGTTGCACCTTTTCAGGAGCAATAACTGAACCTTGACTTTTTAAAGCTTGCTGTAAATGAGCTTATGCTGTAAGTAAAACTCCTTCTTGCTCAAAAGCTAATAGAAAATCAGGAATTGTTTTCTAGTTTTTTCAACTGCTTGTGCTACAAACTTCTGACATAATGTAGGACTATTAGCCATACCTTGAGGAAGAACTTTTTCAAAAATAACTTTCCATAGCGCTTTAAAATTAATAAAAGGCATGCTAAAAAGCAAATCTTTTACAATCATCAGGAGCAAGAGGAATAATGTAAAAATAATTTTTTCAAGATCTCTAATAAGTATATAAGTATCTATAGGGATAGCAGAAAGAGTGGGCAGCCCAGGTAGTAAGGCTCCCATTAATTCCATGGTCTCATTCCCTTTTCTCAAATCCTGTAATAATCTCCATATCCCAGATTTACTTTTTAATAACTAAAATAGGAGAATCCCATCTGTCTGTATTTAGAGGACACTGTTCCACTCACACAGGAATGTAGCGTCTGCATAGTACAGGTTGGTTGGTAGCTTCTGCTAAAAATATCCTTAAGCCATCTCATAAAGGCCTTTGAGCAGGAATTAAAAGTTACTGTATACTTTGTCCCTTAAGACCCAAACCTTGATAGATAAACATTATTTTATCACTGGGGCTATATAGACATACTCCCATTTCTATTGTAACATCTCTTCCCTATAAATTTATAGGTAATCTTTAATTATGCAAGTAAGAAATGTTCCCTGATACCCTTTAGCATCCTTGCAGATTCAGAATATTACTTCATTCCAGGTATTGGTTCTGTCCTATTCCTTGTTAGATATTAACTTTTAAAAATAATTTCTGAATTGAAACTCCTGTTAAAAACAAAACTTTTAACTTATAACTATAATTTATAATTTATAGAGAGACTAATAACTTTCTTTTCCTGGGCTTTTGAGAATCTATCATTCCCGAATATTGTAAAAAAAATTTTTTTTTTTTACTTTAATCATCAAAATAGCTAAGGCTTAACAAATCTAGCAAGGACAAGCAGATAAAACACACATCTTTGCAGGGACAAATTAAGCCAGGGGTACTTAATCTTTCTGATGTTATGACACTTATAACAGAGTTCTCATTTTGCAGTGACTTCCAATCATAAATTTAGATACCTTAAAAAAGCTGTTTTTAAAAAATATCCAGACCTTAAACTCTATCTTCTTGTAAGATTCCAAATTTTAAAAGTAGTTAAAACCCTCCAACTGTGTGCCTGTAGCACCACAAATAAAGTTCCTCTATTGTAATATACATTCTTTCTGTTACACCCTCAGAGGCAGTCTGCCTTCCAGGCCTGTCGGAATCAGCTCTGGTGCAGCAGCAGTTCAGCTATCATAAAAATCCTCTCTTATTTTTAGTATAGAAAAAACCATCACATGGCCTCTCGATTTCTAAAGACAGCCAGGCTGTTTACTCAAACCTCACCTGCCTTGATTTACTTTGTTTTAATCCCGTAACTCTCACACTGAAAAAATTTGGCTGTGCACAGAGACATAGCTTTGATATCTTATTAATCACTGTTCTTAAAAATCCTATCTTATTCTTAGCATAGAAAAAAACATACAAAATCCAATTTAATTTAAAATATCTGAGATCTGTTATCTCCTTGAATGGCAACATGTGACTACCTCCATTTAAATGGTGGTGAAGTCACATGGCATTCGTCCTCTTTGACCCTGGAAGAAATGGCAGCACACACATGGCCATTCCACCAGCCACAGGGCCACTTCCTTGATTTCTATAGTCTTATGAAGCAAAGGCTGTTCTGTTAAAGATATTCCTTGAAACATCCTTTCCATATTTCTAGGCATAGCTAGCAGAGCTGTGTAATTCAAACCGTTTCCACCATCTAGATCAGAATCCAAATAGTGATCTCTGACAAACTCGCTCTGTCTCAGACTCATCTCTTAGATCTGATTCATGATCATCTATGTCTTCTTTAAAAAACATAACTTCCTCAGTATTTTTAGCCTTTTTTCTTTTCTATTGCCACTCTGCAGACTCTCCTTTCCATAATCAATCTCCATATATAAAAATATCAACAGGTACATTATGTCCATCACCTTTTTCATGGTGCTGTTGTAATTCCTCACCTAATTTTAGTCAAGTCTGTAATTTCATGGTTCCTTCATTTGTCAGGAAGTCACATGTAGTCCACATCACACATGTGGTAGTCGAGATTATTATCAACCACATGTAATAAGTTTTAATTCAATGTTCTCTTTTTAGATTTACACCAGAAAAACGCATTGCAGTCCACACACACACATACACACACACACACACACACACACACACACACACACACACAGAAACTTTTTTGAGACATAGAAAGTCAAGCCCAGAGAAACCTCAGCACTTCTCTGGCGATAACCTGCTGCTTTTTTACAGCCTGTCTGCTTAAGCAGAAATCTGAAACAGTTCAGCCTGTGCCTTTTAAAAATGTCTATCTCTGTAGCCATGCGCGCAAATGTTTACAGAGACGACAGGGACAGTGTATAAACCATTCTGGAATTTTAGCTAATAGCAGAAACTGCCACAAATTTCTCATCTAACTTTGCAGCAAGAACCATTTCCAAGTAAACCTGCTCTAGATTTTGACCATCCAGCATTCAGGACAGTGATATTGAAATGAACACAGAACATACATACATTTCCACACATTTAGACACCATCCATACACAAATAAGAACAGACAGGACAACAAAATCAAGACATTGACAATTGATGATCATCAAAACAAAACTTAATCAGGCCAGAGAAAAAGGAAATGAGTTTTAAAGAAAGGGTGCACCCAGGAAAAAAGGCAGAGCTCTCTGAAGTTTCAGGACAGCATGCATGCCAGTGTTAGTGAAGTATAACCTTTAGTTTTTATTCAGTGGTATTGGAAGTGAAACTGGAAGCACTTTCCATTATCCAAAAAATCAGATATATTGCTGATGTGAAGTACTTAAAATCTATAACTGAAAGAAATTTAAAATCTTGAGTTTGTTCCTGCTAATAGTAGGATCTGTTTATCAGAACTTTACAAAAACATGTATCCAGATTTTACCTTTACGCTTTAAATCACTTCTTCTGACCCTTACCAATTAAACTTCCACACCCTCAGACTGTAAACTTCAAAGCATTTTAAACAGTTTACTAATTAGTTCAGGTGGAACAGGTTTTAATTGTGCCCACTTGGTAGAAGCAGGAGCTGGATTGTTACTTTAGCTTTGCATAAGCAGCAGAGGTGGGGACTCCGCCAATGGCTGGAATGTAACTGAGGCTGCTTCGGCTGCTGTGACCGCACAGACAGCTGTGGCTCTGCTGGCAACTCAGCTGCACTAACAGTTGCGGCTGCCGCAGCGGCCAAGCTATGCCGTGGTTGTAGGCTGTGCCAACAGCTGTGGCTGTCCCCGAGGCTGTGGCCACGCCAGTAGCTGTAGCTACATCAGAGGCGGGGACCGAACCATCAGCTAACGCTGACCCAGTGGCTGTGGCTCCGCCAACAGCTCAGCTGCATCAACGACAGAGATCATGCTATCAGCTGTGGCCGTGCGGGAACTGAACTGGCAGCAGCTGGAGCGGCTGCGTAGACAGCAACCGCAGAGTCCTGTATGGGCGGCAGTCAGAGCTAGATGGGGGCGGAGGTGGCTTGAATCTCTGTATGGTCTTTGAGGAGCATTAAGATGTACTGTCTCCTCAGTTCCTCCAACTTTCTGAAGTGAAGGCTGTTCTTTTATCACAGTATCTGGCAGCCTCACTTTCTAAACCAAATTCATCTCCTGGATCTAATTGATCATCATTCCACCTCCTTTAAAAGACATAACCTCCTCAGTATTTTCAGCCTTATCTCCTGTTGTTATTCTGACTACCTCTGGCTCTAGAAGTTCTTCTAAGCCACCCTTAATCATTTCCCATAGGTTAAAATCATCAGACATCTCTAGCTCCTTATTTTGTTCCTGGCATTGCTGCAAAGCTTCTCCTGCTTTTAACCAAGTTTGTAACTTCATGGTTCCTTTATGAGGAAGCCACGGACACACTTCTTTTACAAGGTCGCGCCTTTCCTGCTTGGCCCTTATCGTCACCTGTACAAGTGAAAAGGCTACAAAAGAAGCAATGTAAACAAACACAAATAACTTTTCTGCTGTTTAAGCTTAGTTTGAGCTATTCGCAAGCTACTTTTCTATTTTTCCTTCATTCAAAAAAGTAACTAAACCTTTCTTTTAACTCTTATTCCTCGCACCTTTAATTAAATTTTTAAAGTCTCCTCTGAGCTTTTCCTGTACATTTATGCCTTGTCCCATAATTGTGTCATCCTCTTACCTCCAGTCTCTTCCACGAGGCGGGTGATTCCGTGGCGACCCCTTTTTCTTACGCACTGGCCAGTGTCTTGAACCGGAAGACCCTCCTTCACTGAATCCCTCGTTCCTTGGGCCCCTAGTTGTGGCGCCAATCTGTCCCAGCCCACGGGATCTTCAACCAAGACCCTAGGAGAAGGCATGGGAATGGGGTATGGGCAGGGGCACGAGAAGTGAAAGGCAGGCGATTTGTCCGGTCAAGCCTTCAATTTATTGAACACATAGTACCAGTATTTATACAGTTTTCAAAGTGGGGAGAAGAGCAGGAATGCGTAAGCAGGTATCTGTGATAATTCTACCTGACAGGCGGACTGGTCTATCCAGTGAGTTAAGAAATCGTAGTGTCAAGGGCCTCAGAGCAATAAGGAAGTTCTGTGAGATTTCTCTAGGGCTTCCTGTGTAATCTATAAGGACGGAAACCTGAAATGAGGAAGCAATAAGGGTGTTAGTTGATTGAGCAGGCAGTTTCCCAGAACTGGGCAGCTTCGGACTATCTGACCTTAGTTCGAGTTCTGTCCATTAAAGCCAGAGAGAAATGGATCTTTTTTTAAAAGTGGGGTGCCTTGTGTTTCAAGCCAGCATCCAGGGGGGACAGCTTACCACAAGGTCCCCAGAGGTTATATAAAAGCTGGTCACCAAAGCGCATGCCTGATGCTGGTGGAGCAGAGACAGCCAGATCCTGGAGGCTTGCTGGCCCACCAGACTAGCTGATACAGGGAGGTAAAGTTTAGTCAGAAACCCTTCCTCTGAAAATAGGTTAAAAGGGATTAAGGAACGGTGTCCTAACATCAGTCTGTGACCTCCACATGTGACATATCAGTGAGCACCCCCTACATGCACATATGTGTAAAACACACATACATATATAAATGAAAATTTAAAAAAAATCTAAATCTGTCAACATTGACTTGCTAGTATTATGTCTTCATGTGTATTCTGTCCTCTACCCTGGAGAAGTGGGAGCTGGGAGCTGGACAGTTATGTAGTTGTCTGAGAATAGAAACAGAAGATAATGGTGTAGGGTGCAGACAGAGGTGGGGACAAGAACTCATTCTTCTCAGCTGCGGTCACTCGCCTTTCCCAGTAGAAGGTTGTCATTGAGAAGCAGGGCTTTCTTGAGCATCACCTTGGATCCCTCAGTGCCTGAGAGGGTAGGGCATAATGCCTGCCAACAGGAGCCCAGCAAGGCCTCCTTTTCTGAGTGGTTGTCTTCTTTTGGGCACTTCACGTGAAGCCTGGAGAGCCTCGCAGATGAGAACACGGCATGGCAGAAGTGAATTTCTCCCAAGGATGTGGAAACCAGAATTTGAGATTTCAAAGACTGAATTCTGTCCGGTAAGCCATGCAGTCTGCTTGACCACATGATTTGTTCCCATGACTCACTGGGACTCACGGTTGCATCGGTAAAATGAGCCCCTTACGTCTCAGGACACTATGTGCGTGTCCTTGGGGAGCCTTGTAAGAAACCCCCACCAGTCACTTCTTAAGTTCTAATACAAACATCCTGGTTCAGCTAGACCTTGCTTCTCTTTCTTGAAAATCCATTCTCCAACTGAGAACAGGGCTCAGAGATTACTGTAAACACATGCTTGTCTCTAAGATGTCAAGGTCAAGCTAAGAGGCAGCCTTGGCCCCGGTGAACAGTATATATCAGAATGAGGGTGGTGGCAGGGGCCGAGCCTGAGAGCTGAGAAAGACTGTCCTACCTTCGCCTGCTATATGCTGAGCTCTTGAGATGGTGCGTTCTCTATCATCTTCCAGTTTGTGCTTTCTTAGACTTGGATTTCAGGGTAGAGTGGATCCTGCTGTTTCCTAACCTTAATTCCCCATTCTTTTGCTTGCATTGCACTATTGTACTTCTTTTAAAATTTGCTCCATGTATGTGTGTATATGTGCGTGCGTGCGTGCGTGCGTGTGTGTGTGTGTGTGTGTGTGTAATATTGAAGTGTGTGTATGTGCCATGATACATATGTGAAGGTCAGAGGAAAACCTGCTGAAATTGGTTCTCTTCTTCCACCTTGTGAGTTCCAGGGATCAAACCCAGGTCATCAGGACCTTTATCCACTGGGCTGTGTCTCCAGTTCCCACTGTTATGTTTTTACTATTCCTTTACCATTCCTGATCCAGGAAGCTCTAAAGTATGACCTGGTCTCCTTGGCATGGACATATGAACGAGATCTGACAAATCTGCTTAATCCACACATTTATCCAGTGAAAAGCTTAGAAAGGGCTGGTGATTCGGGTGCAAATAGAATCATCTCAGGACCAGTGGAGAGGGTAAGCCCATCTTTAAAGGTTCATGAACAGCAATAACCCACCCTGCACATGCTGGGCAACTACAGAGGATGGGCTGCCAGGGAGTGAAGCATGCCTAGAAGAACAAGAGAAGGAAAGAAGTGAGCCAGGGCCCCTTTCATCTCAGACCCAGCCTTGTCTGACCACATGTGTAGACTTGCAGCTTTCTGCCAGTCTCTGTCATTAAGAACCTCAGTAATTAGTATAATCCTGTGACTTCAGTCTGTTCTTCGATGTATCCTTTAAGTGGGAGGCCTGGGCAGGGGGAGACACTGGCAGGGTAAGATCCAGCCTTCTCAGTTCCATGGCTGTAATCTCAGCCGTCACACTGACACTCACCACAGAAGCCATCATCTTCATCTCTCTGTGAGCACTTGAGATGTGACTTCTCTGGCAGCCGTGTCTGCAGCATCACTGTCTGAGGGGTCATGTGGTCGGTCCCTGGTGGCACCCGCATGGCATGGAACACTAATAGCCTGAAAACCTGGAAAAGTGTGAGAGAAGAAGTGAGCACATCAGTCCTCTAAGCTGTCGGCACCAAGTCAGTTCTTTGCAGTCACCACAATCCAAAACAAGGCACACTTTCCATTATTCTTCAAAAAAGGACACTGGCACCTGCCTCAAGCCTTCTGACTGCGATCAAGGGCTAGCTGAAGAACAAGCCTGTCTACCCCTCTCTGTATGGTGTTCCCAAATTAGGTACCATAAGGAAATGTAGACGATCACCTGAAAATCCAGTTCCCTGGCTGTGCCTGGAGGCCACTGGCTACACGGGAATGAGAAGGTGTTTGCTAGCAATGACTGAAGGATTCTGGGGGAATGATTGCCTTCAGATGCATACCACTGGTGACTAGCAGGTTCCGTCTGCTAGTTCCATATCCACGGTCACACAGACAGTCCTGGTTCAACCCTATAGGCCACAAACAAAACAAAGACATGTGATTGTGAGAAAGGGACCTGTGAGTGGTAGGGAAACTGAGAGAGGAGGGTGGGATGTAAAAGGAGATAGGGTCAGAACGAGATATATCTATATATCTATATCTATCTCTCTCTCTCTCTCCATATATATATATATATATATATATATATATATATATATATATATGTCAAAGAGTAAACTTAACTAATATAGAGCTATGTTCAATAAAAGTTGAAAGTTTTGAGAACCTGCTATGCATACATAGTATATTTTATGAAGTAAGAGATTTTATGATGACATAAATCTGTGTGCAGTAAATGATAACACATTTTGTCTGTTGCTTAAACAAATTTGCAGCTCAGGAAAGTATTCTAGATTTAATTTTTACACTTGTATACAGACTCCTGAGAGGAACATATATTTCTTTTAAAATGAGAGTGCTCCCTTATGCTAGTCTGCTTCCCTAGGCTGTACGCCGTACTTGGTGCCCAGTGACAAGAATAATGTTTTAGCTATTAGGCCCATAAATCCCTTAGGAGACAAGGTGTGAGTGCCTTGAAAGATAAATCGGGTGGAATTGAGCAAATTAGGGCTGTGGTTACCTTTATTTATTAGCATCAGTGACTCCGACCTAACCTTCTGCGCAGCACTTAATCCATTATGAGGCTCGGAAAGCTCTTCAAGGGTTTTAGTTGACTTCCTTCTTCTATTACACAGGCAGATATAAGAGGCTCCAGGGAGTTCGGAGGTCACAAGTCACTGCGGTTCTTATTGTAGGGACGGAACCTCCCCCAGATGAAGGCTGGTGCAGTAAGCAATAGGCTGGTCACAGCACGCAGGAGAAGTACGAGGCCGGTTCTCAGGTGTGCTGGCTGGTGGCAGTGGCACTGCTGAAACGCATAGCATGCAGAAAGATTGTGCCATCTGTGTTTCTGGGGCCAGGACTCCTGTCGGTTAACAGAGGAGACTGACCGGGTGCTGCCTGTGTGGGAGAAGGAAGCTCTGTGGCCCTGGGGAGGAGCCAGGCAGGTTTGCACCTTTCCCACTGACCCGGCCACAACCTTGGAGGAGACGGAGGAGAGGACAAGGCTCAGTGATCACATCGAAGATGCCATTTCTACCAACACTTCACCCCTGCTCCCTCCGCCCTCTTCGCTGCTCCCACAGTCCTCTCACTCCTGCTCCCAGTGTCCTCTCTGCCACGATACCTCAGGTGCCTTTCTCTTCCCTAGGAGGCCTTCTCCATGCCTCTTTCCGTAGTTAGTAACTTTCTGTAGTTCTCGGTTTGTCTGAGTTTTGAGTTTCTGAGTTTTTGTCATTTAAGTCACCTTTCATCCCAGTGAAGCACATATAATTTGTAATTTGCTGTCATAGCTGTTTCGTTGGAAGTCAGAGTGGCACTAAGAACAAGCGATAGTCTCTTGCTGGCGCTGCTCAGCAGTTGTGCCCAGCAGTCATGATTCTGCTCCCCGCTTCTGAAACCTCAACTGTTCTTGTTAAGCTGCTGGATGTATCTATTGCTTTGTTCCTGGCTCTGTGCATTTAGTGCAAGGCTTTCAAAGTTCATTTGTGTTGTGCACGTGGTAGAATTTCCTTCCTTTATAAGCTGGCTGATACTTGGCCATGCCACACAGGGAAGGAAGGAATGAAAGCATCCCCTTCCAGGCACCAAGCGAGGCATATGAATACCATTGTATCAGCTCCCTTGGAAGCAGAGGCACAATTGGTGGTAAGTAATACAGTGGCAAATGAAAGGGAAGCAAAAAAATCACAGGAGGCTATTGTATAATGGAAAACTCCTCAAGCTGCTTGTAACTTATTTCCAAGAACTGGCCTTGCATGACTAGATCAAAAATAAACCAGGTCCACCCTGTCAGGGGGGATAAAGATCACAGGCTGCTTACAATCACTTTTAAGGTTAAAGACAGATCAATGGCAGGGGCTTTAACTGGCCCAAAGCTAAAAGCTAAGCTGGTAATAGTAAATTAACTGGTCCTTTCTGACCAATAGCCAACAAAATGAAACGGTGAATACTATCAGCTATTTATTCCTGACCACAAAGCTAAAAGGCAAGCTGAGAGCAATAAATATAGTTATTATTATTTCTTCTTGGCTGAACACAGCCTGAGTCCTGGGCCACAAGGAGCATTCCCTGTTGACTTGATTGCAAGGTTAAACAAATAACATCACAGATAGACATTCACACCTTGGCTGGTCTGAAGGGTGGAGATATAGCTGTATGCCTATGGGGCAGCTCACTAAGCATGACAAGGAGGCATTCTCATTGGTACATACCCTGCCAGACCTCAGCAGAGGGAACCACTGTCTTGACCAGCCCCACACTGGACAGTGGAACAGCTGAGCATCTGAGCTCAGATGTATTTATTGATTCAGAACACTCCTCATGTGTTCTACTGATAGCAAATGCAGATCATGAGCAATCAAACATCCCCACATAAATCCAACACCTGCAGACAACACAAAATACAAAACCTAGGCAGCCCCTCACCCAACAGTGCATAAGACAATTATTTTATACATAACTAAAAACAAACTTCTATAATTCCCCTTTTCCATATAAGACAAAAAAATTCCTTTATTCTCCACAACACAACTTAATACTACACTAGCAAAAACAATTTATAAGAGGAACAATCACAAAGGTTGTTAATGGACAGGATAAAATGAAACCAAACATCTATCAAGCTTCTCAAAATGTCTTTGGACAGCAGAAAAACATTATCAATGTCCAATTATCTGGAATTCACTCACGATCTTCAGGGCTCCTCCAAAGGGCATGGGTCACTTCTCTGGCTCTGCCCTCTACAGCACACACAGCTTGTCCACCAGGCTCTGGCTGGCTCCACTCCACTGCTGCTGCTGTTCTTGGTGGTAATCCCATGGCACTAGCATCTTGAGAACACTGGGCTCTTCTGCTGCAACTGGGCTGCACCTTCACCAATAGCCTCTCCTGGGCTCTCTTCATGGTGCCAAGCCTCAGTTTCTTTACTTGACCCCTTCAATCTGGGCCTTTAATTTACTACTGAGGCTGCACCTTTACCAATGGCCTCTCTTAATGCCAAATCTCAGCTGCTCTCCATGACCCCTTCATTCCCTCAAAACCAGTACTACCTGGATGACTCTTACAGTACTGAGTTCAGCTACCAGTAGGAGATATGACCTTGGTGCTTCTGTGTGCTGACCCTGAGGAACACTTTCCAGATTTTAAGATAGAGTCTGGTTTGCAGGAAAACAAAAAACAAACCAAAACCAAAACCAAAACCACAATAAAAAAAACACAAACTGGTAACTTTGTCCGCAGAAAGGGTTCCCTCATCTGGTGGAGTCCTCATCACCACAGCAGACATGTCTTGTCAGGACTGCCTCACCTTACCAATATCTGGGCAGGTTTGCAGAATTCAAAGCAAACAAAATGAACTCTGCAAGATCTGGAGTTTCTTTCTTGTTCTTCCTTGTCTCCACTTTGGATGTGGCTAGCAGATGTCAGTGCCCCAGCTTGGTACACCATTTGTAGTCGTACACCTACTGTGGCAGCTCAACAAGGAAGACATGGAGGTGTAATCATAGGTGTGAACCTTGCCAGACCTCAGCAGAGGGAGCCACCATCCTGGCCAGTGCCAGGCTGGACAGGGGAACAGCTAGCATCTGCGCTCAGGTGTTTTTATTCACATAGAACTCCTCAGGTGTTCTACTGACAGCACGTGCAGATCATGAGCAATCAAGCACCCCCACAGAAATCCAACACCTGCAGACAACACAAAATACAAAACGTAGGCAGCCCCTCACCCAACAGTGCATGAGACAATTATTTTATACATAACTAAAAATAGACTTCCACAACATGGAGAAATGCTTTTGTACTCAAGGCCCAAGTCATATCCAGGTGTGATTTTGTTCCCCTTTGACAAGGGGCGTCTGAGTGGAGAGATAGCTCAGAGCTGACTGGCTTGAGAGCTGTTCTTCCAGAGGACCCAGGTTTTATTCCCAACACCTATGTGGTGGTTCACAACCATCTGTAACTCCAGTTCCAGGGGATCCAACACCCTCTTCTGGCCTCTTTGGGCGCTGCATGCACATGGTGCACAGACATGCATGCAGGCAAACACCAATACACACCAATACACACAAAATAAATGTAATAATAATAAATAAGCAAACTATAAGGAACACAGATACTGGGTAATCCAGTTCTTCCCTGCTTTCTGGTGTGCATCCCTTGCTTCTTCTGCTCTCACTGTTCAGTTTTACTTTATTCAAAGTGTAGCTTTCTCTTCCTAGTTCCCTTCTAGAAAGATCTCCAGCTTGACTACTTCTTTCTCTCTTTTAGGTGAATTCAATCTTAATATCATATTTTATTTGTCTGACTATAACAAAAAATTGTTTTGAAATATACCTAATACAAATAACCACTAGCAAGGTGTTTACACTGTTTTGTGTAGTCTTTGAACCTGTCATGTATTTAATCATAGCATGTCTTCCTTTGCATCAGTCTTGATTATAAATATTTAAATAATATTTTGAGTTCCTAAAATTTAGCTGCAAAATGATTCACAGATACAAAGTTGTTAAAAAGTATTCAAAGTTTTCCACTATGGTCTGAGGAGATGCTCAGTTATTAAGAATGCATGATGCTCTTGCAGAGGGCCCACTCCATTTCCCAGCATCCTTGGTGGGTGGCTAACAACTGCCTGAAATTCCAGCTGCAGGAGATCCAATGCCCTCTTCTGACCTCTGCAGACACTGCACACACACACACACACACACACACACACTCAAACACTCAGATAAGTAAGTGGAAAATATTTTTAAAAAACTTTTTTTATTATTTGGATCAAGTATTAATTTCATTTCTTCGTGGGTTCCTGTCTTATCTCTTGGTGCCCTCACGGTTCATGTGTATGTTCCCCAAGAAAGAAGCTAGCATCCCTCAGACTGTATTCTACACAACCTGGATCTTCTGGGAAGTCAAGCAGGTACTGCAGGTGCTGGTCTTCTGACACTGACACCATTAGTCAACCATGGCATCCATCCAGCTCCTGCCGTCAGTTCCTGTGGCACACTGTAATGGCTCCGTCTTACTCCGTAGGTCTATCTGTGTGTACTAGAGGCCATGCAGTCCTCAGTCAGGTATCAGTGGGAATATTCTACACCAGCGTCTGGTTCCCTAGAGAGGCCAGGATGGAAACTTGCTTGATCTTCACTGTTGATTGCTTTTATTTGGTCTCATGCCCTTACTCTCCTGTTGACATGGTTTTGATCATTTCCTAAATCGCTATGTTGTTCTGGAACATTAGAGGAACCTGCCTGGAGATAGTCCTCCATTGAGAAAAGGTATTTCAGGGTCCAGTGTTTGGTAATTGCCACATTAAATGGAAGCAGGTAGGTTTCCTGGATGTAAGGTTTCAAAGACCATTCAATGAGCTACTTAGAGACTCTCCAGGGATGGGAAGCCCATCTGAAGTTATTTGGCAACATGGAAATCAGTGGGCACCTGACCGTATGAAAACACACACGGGCCTCCTTTTCAGAATGCAGCACAGGAGCAGGTGGACAGTGTGGCACCTGAGGCCGGCGCTCTGGGCAGGCAAGGTCTGTGAGCTTTCCATTCATCTTCCCGTGTTGTTATTCCTAGTGAAATGTATAAACATTTCAAGGATGCGTAAACGCTTGAATCCTAACACGTTTCAAAGAAGCAGCAAATTAGCGAGTAGCACTTGCTCTACTTGGTGACTGTACACTTGAGGCACCTGCGGGGTGGACTGGAGGTGTGGGGCTCAGTGTGGCCCCCGTAGAGGTCCATAGTAACTGTGTGGTGTGCCTAATCGAGCAATTCTCACGTCCTCCAAGGAGGAGAAAATCACTTGGAGCAGTGGTTCTCAGCCTTCCCAACGCTGCGACCCTTTAATACAGTTCCTCATGTTGTGGTGACCCCCAGCCAAAGAATTATTTTTGTTGCTATGTCATAACTGTAATTTTGCTAGTATTATGAGTTGTAATATAAATATCTTATACGCAGATGGTCTTAGGCGACTCCAGGGAAGGATCATTCAGCTATCAAAGAGGCTGCAACCCACAGGTTGAGAACTGCTGACTTGGAGTATCAGGCAGGTGGCTATGTCCTCCCAGTTAATCAAGCTCATCAGAGGCCCCCAGCCAGTTCATTTTCACATCATCACTAGGGTAAATGGTGCAGCATGATCAAGAACTCACCTAACATGACAAATACTTAAAATGTGGGTGGAACTGAAATTAAGCTAATTTCAACCCAAGAGCCAATTTGCTTCTGGTCCTGAGACCGCTGGGCTCCCAGGGCCACCCAGCTCAGGAGTCACGTCTCTGAAGATGCGACATCAGGTCACTTCTGTAGGCATTTCCGGGTAGCCTCCCCCAATGCACGTCTGCTCTTACCTCTGATGTGCCAAAGAAGGCAATCAGCTATGAACTGTAGGTCAAATTTAGTGTTCAGCTGTGATTTACTTGTGTCGGGGTTGAGGTGCTTAAATGGGCTTCTCTCACGATAGATGAGGAATGAAGGAGAGAGGGAAGGATAGAAGGACAGAGAATCTAGGCAAGAGAGACAAATCTCTCCCCAAATCACACCTAAAAGTTAAACCACAAGAACACATACAGCAGACTTACATATGCACATTTGGGGGTCAGAGGATAACTTGAGGGAATTGGTTCTCTCCTGCCATGGGGTTCCAGGGAGCCGCACACAGACTGTCCATCTTGGTTTCAAGTCTTTTCTCCATCCCATCCCACCAGCCCTAAGGACTGAAGGTTTATTGGTGACGTATTTGGATCAGGAAGTGGAAAACAATCTTCAGACTTCATTTTGAAGACACTTGCTCCATGAACATTAAGAGTTAAATGTTTGGGTCTCTTTGAATTCATATGATGGCATTCTGCACTTCTATGTGGTGGCATTAGAGGTGGGGCCTTTGGGAGGCAGTTAAGTCATGAGGGGGGGTTCTAATGAACAGGAGGTGTGCTTAGGGGAGGAGGGAAGGAGAATTTTCTTCTGGTCCTGTGAGGATAAAGAAGACAGGCACTGCAAACTAGCAAGTAGATCTACCCCAGTCCCCTGTCTGCTGTTAACCTTGATCTCTGCGGCCCCCAGGACAGTGGAGAATCAGTCTGCTTTCTGTGGTGTTCTCTTACAGCGGCTTGAATTGGTTGATGCTCCTCATCTAATACTTTTTGTTGCTGTTGGTTTTCTGATGTAGCATGTTAATTATTTGTTGTTCTTATAGAATAGCTTCTTTAAGGAGGAAAGATTTAGTTTGATCATGGTGTGAGGGTTTCGTGGTAGGAAGGCATGGCAGCAGGGGTGTTGCCGGTGGCTGCACCACCATGGCAGTGTGAGCGGCTGCTTGAACGCCAGCTCCAGCTGCTGGGACACCAGGAGACCGTGGCCCGTTGGCTCTTTTCCACTCTTTCTGCTGTATAGCTGCTGACAGTCTCATCGATCACGGTGTCTGTTTTGCTTATTGGTAAAACTAAAAGTAATCCTTAATTCGGCGCTTACTGACTGGGGAAGGGACACATTGGAGAGAACAAGGACATGGTGATTTCAACACTGCAAATAGTAACAACGATCTTACTGACCTTCAGGTCCTAAGCGTATGTGAGAGTTGTTTCATGTCTGATATCCCTCACCCAGTAATACACAGGGAATGAGAGGGTTGTATCACCAAATTATTCCTGGCACAAAAGGCACTGATTCTTCAGTAAAGACAGGAGCCGAGGAGCCTGGATAGTGGAGTTAGCATGTCTGGAAAGACCAGGACACATAGATAATCGCCCCTGAGAATGCTTGCCCTTTTTTAAGAAAAGAAAGCCTACCTAGAGGCAAGGCTGACAGCGAGTAAAGAAGCTACTATGAATTATAAGCCTGGGATAGGTGTGGTTAACACTCAAAGCTTAAATACCTGTTTAAGACGGACACTGCTTAAATCGCTATACCAACCTGAAGCTATAGAGGGCCCCAGAAACAGGAAAAATGGGTAGTAAGGGAAAGAGGAATAGATGCTGTTAATGCTAAAAAGATTTATGATTGAAGTTTGGATAGATATAGGGAAGAAGTAGAAAAACTAAAGAAAGCTTAAAATCTATAAACATAGAATTTCTTTCTGGCATCTTTGTGCCCTTTTGTCTGTCTGTCTGTCTGATGTATGCTGAAACCACAAGCAGGGCACCCAGCAAACAGTTAATGAGTCGAAGGTTGTTACTACGCAGGTTGTTCTTGCTCAGTGTGCCAAGCAGACATGGGGATTTTTGAGAAAAGTGTAACTATGTGAGTTCTGTGAAACTTCGAGTGTGCTTGACTTTGATAAACTGTTAGAGTTGTAATGTACTTTTAGTAAATAAAAGTCGTCAGTGATCTTAGCCAGAGGAGAACAGGCGCTAGCGAACTCCCCGGCTGAATCAGTAGCCAGCTATCTCTTTATCAAGCACGCTTTCAAATCTTTCTTTCACCACCATCCGATCTGCTGCCTCCTCCTCAGGTCTTTCCCTGACCCTCCTGCTGTTGCTGAGGCTGAGCCCGGCAGGGTGTGACGTGGCTGCTCACACGGTAGCTAGCTGTAGTCGGGAAGCTGAGTGGTGAATTCTGATACTCAGCTTTTCTCCTTTCTATTCAGTCTGAAACTCCAGCTATGGGATGGTGTCGCTTATTCTCAGTCAGCTGAATCTAGAAACTTCCTCTTAGACATGTCCAGAGGTTTGTCTCCTAGGGGATTCTAGATCCTGTCAAGTGGACAACTGATGTTAAACACCACAGGCAAGCTCTTTCTAAGCCTCCAAGGCTGGTCTGGAGCTCACTGTGTAGCCCAGGCTGGCCTCAAAGTCAGGATCCTTCTGCCTCAGTCTCCTGTGTGCTGAGAATGCATGCATTTACTATCATGCCTGGAGTCATTTCTAATGATTATTAAAACATCACTTCTATTTCAAGAGGGAACATTAACTGTCCTTTTCAAAATATCCGAGAGGTAGTTATGGTTGCCACTTGTCTTTCTGGAACACTTGTCATTTTAAAGGAAACATGATTGAGTTTTTAAAACTTGGCAACTCCTTTAAGTAATTTGTCAAAAAAAAGTAACTAGAACTTCATACAAAAAAAAAAATCAAAAAATGTCCTGTTCCTTCCAAAATGATTACAGGACAGAGTATTGCCACATGCCGCAGGTTGTGACAGATCACCTCTAAGTGGCTAGGCATTCCCACCTCCTGCCGTTCACGGGCCTGTGTAACCAGCCTCCTCTGCCTGAGTGTGGGTGGCAAATGTGGTGTGCCTGACCCAGCTGAAACGGCATGTCAGGTCTATAATTATTTGAGCCGGCTGGCATACTTCCCGTCAGCTTCCCCTCTTCCTGGTGCAGGTGAGTTAAGAGGCCAATTGGAAAGACCTGTGTTTCCAGGAGCCAGAGACAGGTCTAATCCAACAACCAACAAGAAGTAGAATCCCTGTTTCCAACATCCAAAGACGGTCTGAACCTCGCCAGCAGCCCCATGCGTATACCCTGGCTTCCCAACTTGGATTTCAGATGAGATCCCCACCGCAGCCGCTGCCCTGAACGCTGCCTCTAGAGACACTGGTTCAAAAGGTACAGGTTATCTGTGCCTGGACTCCCGACCTTAAGACTCTGGGAAGATAAATGTGTGCCTGTTTAACCATTAAATATAGATGATTTGTTGAGCAGCTGTTGACACCAAAGGCACAGATTTTGCCTTCATGTATGCAAGTACGTACGCAGCCATGGCTGGCCTCTGCAGAACACGCACACCTTCCTCTACGGTTCTCTGTTCTCTTTACCCAGAAATTTCAGAATCCAAGTCATAGTGGCTTCTGCACCAGAGGTTCTCAGCACCGTTTCTACTTTACAGATTGTTTTTGTTTTTAAAACTACTCTGATGAGAATGTCTCCTTTAGCGAGTCTCCCAGTCAGCGGCTCATTAAACAGTGCTTCGCATTGTATACATATCTAGAGTAGGAATAGAACCTAGCAGAAGACAACTGACAGTTCAGTATAGCTTGCTGAAAAACATACTCTGGCGTTTCTATCTTTAAGATTGTGGTTCCTTGTTTTCCACACTTGTCCACAAAGAGTGCTGTGTGGAGCTGTAGGGTCTAATGTTTCCGGCGTGCTGAGGCAGTGAGCGAACATTTCCATAGGAAGGGTTTTGTCCTAGGAAAACACTTTAGAATCTGAGAGGCGCTTCTAAACCGATGGTGGAAGTCAGTCGTTTTAACCTTAAGGAAATAAACAAAGGAATAAATGAATAAGCACTTGTTTTCAGGTTTCGGACTTTAAGAGTCTTAGTGTTCAGAGCTTAAGGGTTTCACTGTATGTGACGGCATCAATAAACCTTAGCCTAGAGCCCAGCCAGAGTGACTAGGCATCGCACGGCAAGTGTCTGGTGGTGCAGAATGCCACCCTCTGATCATAACAGCCATTACTGTCTTCATCGGCAGCCGTGACTACCGACACTTCAGCATCAACGAGACTGAACCTCTGGAGGTTTGTTTGTGGAAAGGGGGCAGGAGGGGTCGGGGCCCTTACCTGAGGTCGCAGCCATCCCTCTTATGTGTCTTTGTCCTTGTCCATGTAATTCTCCTCCAGTTGCATGTGGACTTGGGAGGCGCTAGGGTATGTAGAGGCTGGAGGGTTAACTGGAGGGAGCACCCCATACACCCAAGCTATGGGGGAGTCACCCAAGCATGAGAGTTTCCAGTCACAGCGGTTTGGAAGGATAGCCATGCACCTGTGAGTAAGCCCTTGCCTATTTCCCATAAGTAAACTCATTGGTTCAGAAGCCAAGACTCGGCTGAACAGTTCCTTTGATTTGTCCTCAGCACCATATCTGTTCCTCTCAAGGAAAGTTAAACCAAGTGGTCCCTCTGGTTCTACCTTTCCTCTCTTATCATCAAGAGTACACACCCTCATGTAGACCCCTGGGTTCTACGACCATCAGATCACAGTATACACACCCTCATGTACACCCCTGGTTTCTCTAACCATCAGGTCACAATGTACACGCCCTCATGTAGACCCCTGACTTTTCTAACCATCAGGTCACAATGTACACGCCCTCATGTAGACCCCTGGCTTCTCTAACCATCAGATCACAGTGTACACGCCCTCATGTAGACCCCTGGCTTCTCCTACCATCAGATCACAGTGTACACGCCCTCATGTAGACCCCTGGCTTCTCTAACCGTCAGATCACAGTGTACACGCCCTCATGTAGACCCCTGGCTCCTCTAGCCATCAGGTCACAGTGTACACGCCCTCATGTAGACCCCTGGCACTGCCACCTCCTATTCACAGTGAAAGCCAATGTCTGTTCAGTCCCTTGAGTGATTTCGTCTCTGTCAGACCCAGTGATTCACAGGATTGCTTGCTTTCTCCCTTCTCCCCCTCCCAATCCTTGCCTTTCTGGCTGAGCTGAGCTGAGCTGAGCGAAACGGCATCTCCCCAGGCCTTGCGACGGTACATCTCTTTGCTAGGAAGCATCTCCCTTCGATATCCGCAGGACCCTTCCTTCCCCAGAGTCTGCTCCACTGTGTCCAGTTAGAAAGACCAGCCCAGCACTCTGCAGGGACACGCCTCGATACTCAGCTTTGTCATCCATGTGTGTTTGCCTGTGTGAGGCCAGGGCTGCCTTCAACACCATCCCATCCTAGCTCCCAAAGTCTGCCTGACACGTAGGAGAACAAATGCTCATTAAATGAAATAATACATTTTAAATAAGCTTCTTGGAAATAATGACCTTGTCAGTGTTTCCCATCGTGGTTTATACGAAGCTGCCATTACTGTCATGTGAATTGCCTGTCATTCTGTTGAGGCAGTTGTTGGAGTAGTATGTTGCTGTGGCTCACCAAGGGAGACATGGAGGCATATTTCATAACTGCAAACACTGCCTGACCTCAGCAGAGGGAGCCACTGTCCTGGCCAGCGCTCCGCTCAATCCACAGTGGAACCCTGAGTGTCTGAACTCAGGAGTTTTTATTCTTTCTGAACTCCTCAGGTGTTCTACAGATAGCACATGCAGATCATCAGCAATTAAACAACCTTCACAGAAATCCAACACCTGCAAACAATACAAAATGCCCTAGACGGCCCCCCGCCCAACAGTGCAAAAAACAGTTATTTTATATATAACTAGACATAAACCTCCACAACAAGTTGTGATGGCAAGCCATAGCCATGAGTTTTAACACTGTTACATATTTTTTACTGAGACATTAATAGTCATGCGGTCTTATTGTATATATCACAATTAAATACATCGTGTACTCTGTGATGGGCAAATAGAAGTAACACTTTCGCCTGTGTGTATCTGTGTGCATGTGAGTTTGTGCTTCTGGAAGCCAGTGCTCAGGGCTGGGTGTCTTCTTCAATCGCTCTCCGCCTTTTTGAGGCAAGATCTCTCACTGAATCCAGAACTCGCTGATTTGGCCACCAGGGTTCCTCCTGCCTCCACCTGCCTGGTGCTGGGATTGCAGGTGTGAATCACCATACCTGCTTTTTGTGGGTGTTGGGGATCAGACTCAGGTTTGCACGCTTGATGGGCAGTCTCCCAGCCACCACAGGCAACTTTATCTTTTTAAACATCAGTTGCTTTTATGTTGGGGATTCACACTCGTCTAGTTATTTTGTAATATCTCACAAATTATTTTAATCAATAGTTATCTCATTGCTATAGGAAAACAGTTGCTCTTTATTCAGTTTCTTTCTAAACTTCCTCCATGCTAATCTTATTAGTCTTTAGTGACCATTATTCTAGACTATTCTCTTAGGAGATCTGCTGCCTGGTTTCTGTAAATGATTGAGCGCGTGTGGGACTTATTTTTCTACATCTGGCTTATTACAGTTAACGCAGTGACCTCAAGTCCCACTTGTGTTTCTACAGATGATGGATGAATGATGTTCTCTGCATGACACAGTTTCTACTATTTGCATGTATGTGTGTGTGCGTGCATGAGTCCACCTGTGCATGAGTGGAGGCAAAAGGAAGTGGGTGACCTGTATTGTTCCCTGTGAGACGGGGTCTTTCACTGAAACAAGAGCTAACTGGGGCCAGAAAGCCCCAGGAAACCCGTTTCCACAGCCCTCCCCTCCCCACTGCGAGATCTGACTCCGGTCCTCTGCTTGAGCAACAAGTGCTCTCAGCCCCGGCCGTCTCTCCAGCCCTACCACGTATTTTCCTTATTCCGTATCATGTTGCTAGGCAGCTTGCTTGTCCCTGTGTGAGCTACTGTAGAGCAAGCACAGCAGTGCAAATGTCTCTGCTGTGATGAGTCCATCTCCTTTCTCTACCCACCCAGAAACAGGACCACTAGATCTATGGCAGTTCTGATTTTAGTTTTTTAAAGAAATCCCTTTCTTTTCTTTTCCCTTCGTACTTTATCTTATCTCATGTGATGCATCCCAACAGTGCTCCTCCCCTCCCTCCACTTCTCAGTTCCTCTTATCTCCTATCTCCTCTCTCTCCCATATCTCTGCCTCTCCCCAGAAAGGAACAGTCCTCCCATGGCTACTGCTCAGACAGGCCACAACAAGATGGAAGAGGGCCAGGCACTAATCCTTGCAACAAAGGTAGAGGAGGCAACCTAGCAGGAGGAAAAAGGTCCCAAGGGCAGGTAAAAGGGCCAGAGACCCCCTCCCCACCCCAGCCTGTAGGAGTTCTGCAAGAACACCAAGCCAGACAACCATAAGATATATTTGGGGAATGCTCTGGGTGCCACGTCTGCCGCTTCGGGCTCTGTGAGCCCCTAAGAGTGCCGGTCAGTTGACTCAGTGAAGATTATTCTCTGGTGTCCTTGACTCCTCTGGTCCCCACGATCCCTCCTTCCCTTCTCCTGTGGGGTTCCCCAGGATCTTCATGATGTTTTGCCCTGGTCCTCTGCATCTGCTCCCATCAGCTGCCAGAGGAAGCCTCACTCATGGAGACTGGACTAGGCACTGAGCTGTGAGTAGAGCAGGACATCATCAGAAATCTTCTCCCAGTCTATCCGATCTCTAGTTCCCGGCCTGCCCTGCAGTAACAGGCATGGCTTCCCCCTCTGGCATGGTGTTCCGCTTTCCCGTTGTCCCAGCAGACCCTGCAGGGAGAATAGGTTATAGGTTGAAGATTTTGTGGCTGGGATGGTGTCCCAGTCTCACCACTGGAAGCCTTGCCTGGTTACAGAGATGGCTTGTTCAGGCTCCTCAGCCAACATTGCTAGAGGTCCTCACCAGTGTCTCCCTCGTAGATCCCAGTGAGTTTCCATTGCACTAGGTCTCCTGATTCCCTGTAAATGTCCTCCCTTCCAGTCATCTCTCCATGTATCCTCTTCCTCCCTCCCTCTCCCCGTCCTTGTCCCTTCTCTTCCCATTCCCATCCTTCCCCAGCCCCCCTGCATCATCAGTTCTATTCCCCTTTACCAGGGAGATCCCTGGTCCTCAGTGGGGCCTCCTTGTTTCATAGTCTCTCTGGGTCTGTGGATTGCAGCACCTTCGCCCTGCGCTTAGCAGTTAGTATCCATGTATAAGTGAGCACATACCATGTTCTCTTTCTGGGTCTGGGTTACCTCACTCAGGATGTTTTTTTTTTCTAGTTCCATCCATTTGCCTGAAAATTCATGAAGTCATTTCTTTTTAATGTACCGCAATTTCTGTATCCATTCTTCAGTGGAGGGGCATCTAGGTTTTTTCCAATTTCTGGCTGTTATGAAGCTGCTATGAACATAGTTGAGCAAGTGTCCTTCTGTAGGATGGAAAGTCCTTTGGATATATGCCCAGGAGTGGTACGGCTGGGTCTTAAGGTAGATCCATTTCCAATTTCCTGAGAAACAGCCATTTCCATAGTAGCTGTACAAGTCTGCACTACCACAAGCAATGAAGGGGTGTTCCCCTTGCTCCACATCCTCCCCAGCATGAGCTGTCATGTGACAGGTGGAAGGTGGGATCTCAGGTAGTTTTGATTTGCATTTCCCTGATGGCTAAGGATGTTGAGCATTTCATTAAGTGTGTCTCAGCCATTCGAGATTCCTCTTTTGAGAATTTTTTGTTTTGATCTGTACCCCACTTTTAAATTGGGTTATTTGGTTTCTTGATGTCTATTTTCTTTATATAGTTTGGATATTAGTCCTCTATTGGAAGTGGAGTCGGTGAAAATTTTCTCCCATTCTGTAGGCTGCCATTCTGTCTTATTAACAGTATCCTTTGCCTTACAGAAGCTTCTCATTTCATAAGAGGTCGCATTTATTAATCATTGATCGTAGGGCTTGAGCTATTGGTGTTCTATTCAGGAAGTTGTCTCCTGTGCCAATGTGTTCAAGGACAGTCAACACTTTCTCTTCTGTCAGATTCAGTGTATCTGGTTTTATGTTGAGGCCTTTGATCTTCTGCACTACCACTGGACTGGAGTTTTATGCAGGGTGATAAATACGGATCTGTTTGCATTCTTCTACATATGGCCATTCAATTAGACCAGCACCATTTGTTAAAGATGTTTTCTTTTCCCATTGTCTGTTTCTGGCTTCATTATCAAAGATCAGGTATCCATAAGTATGTGCTTTTATGTCTGGGTCTTTGATTTGGTTCCATTGATCAATATGCCAATACCCTGATAGGTCTATAGTACAGCTTGAGATCAGGAATGTTGGTACCATGGGAAGTTTTTATTTCCCGGATTATTTTAACTATCCTGGGTTTTTGGTTTTTCATATGAAGTTGGGTCTTGTCCTTTCAAGGTCTGTAAAGAACTGTGTTGGGATTTTGACAGGGATGGTGTTGAATCTGGAGATTGCTTTTGGTAAGATGGCCATTTTTATTATGTGAATCCTATCAATTCAGGAGCATGGGAGATCTTTCCATCTTCTGACATCTTCTTCAATTTCTTTCTTCAAAAACTTAAAGTTTTTGTCAAACAAGTCTTTTACTTGCTTGATTAGAATTACCCCAGGATATTTTATGTTATTTGTGGCTATTGTGAAGGTGTTGTTTCCCTGATTTCTTTCTCAGTCCATTTGTCATTTGTATACAGGAGGGCTACTGATTTTTTTCAGTTGATCTTGTAGCCAGTCACTTTGCTGAAGCTGTTCATCAGCTGTAGGGGTTCCCTGTAGAATTTTAGGGATCACTTGTATATACTATCATCTCTTCTGGAAAAAGGGTACTTTGAGTTTTTCCTTTCCAATTTCTATCCCCTGGATCTCCTTCTGTTGTCTTATTGCTCTAACTGGGACATCAATTACCATATTGTATAAGTGTGGAGAGAGGGGACAACCTTGGCTTCTTCCTGATTTTCGTGGAATTGCTTTGATTTTCTCTCCATTTTATTTGATGTTGGCTGTGGGCTTGCTGTAAATTGCCTTTCTTATGTTTAGGTATGTTCCTTGTATTCCTATTCTCTCCAAGACTTTTACCATGAAAGAGTGTTGGATTTTGTCCAAAGTTTTTTCTGCATCTAGTGATATGATCATGTGGTTTTTTTTCTTTCAGTTTGCATTTTCTTTCAGCGTACATTGACTGATTTCCATATGTTGAACCACCCTGCATCTCTGGGATGAAGCCTACTTGATTGTGGTAGATGATCTCTTTGATGTGTTCTTGGATTTGGTTTGCAACTATTTTATTGAGTATTTTTGCATCTATGTTCCTGAGGGAAATTGGTCTGTAATTCTCTTTCTTTGTTGAATTTTTGTGTGGTTTGGGTGTCAGGTGACTGTGGCCTCATAGTTTGGCAGTGTTCCTTCTGTTTCTATTTAGTGGAATAATTTGAGGAGTATTGTTGTTAACTCTTCTTGGAATGTCTGATAGAATTCTGTGTTAAAACTATCTGTCCCTGGGCTTTTTTTGCTTGAAAGACTTTTAATGACCTCTTCTATTTCCTTAGGGGAAATAGAAGGTCTGTTTAAGTTGTTTATCTGATCTTGATCGTATGTTGATAGGTGCTATCTATCCAGAAAATTATCAATTTCTTTTAGATTTTCCAATTTTGTGGAGTATGTTTTTAAAGAATGACCTAATAATTCTTTGGATTTCCTCAGTGTCTGTGGTCATGTCCCCCTTTTCATTTCTGATTTTGTTGATTTGGATATTCTCTCTGTCTTTTAATTAGTTTGGATAAGGGTTGGTCTAACTTGGTGATTTTCTTAAAGAGCCAACTCTTTGTTTCATTGGTTCTTTGAATTGTTCTCTTCATTTCTATTATTGATTTCGGCCCTCAGTCTATTTTTTGCCATCTACTTCTCTAGGTGTGTTTATTTCTTTTTGTTCTAGAGCTTAGCACTTTATGCGAAGAATTTTCCTCAGCACAGCTTTCACTGTGACCCATAAGTTTGGGTTATGCATTAATTTTCACTGGATTCTAGAAAGTCTAATTTCTTTCTTTATTTCTGTCTTGACCCACTAGTCATTCAGTAGAGAGTTGTTCAGTTTCCATGAACTTGTAGGCCTTCTGTTGTTGCTGTCATTGTAGAGATCCAATTTTAACTAGATGTTGTTGACATCTACCACCATCTGTGGTGGTCTGATAGTGTTAGGGCAAGCCGGGCAGATTTCTAAGAGACCACGAGACACACGAACCGCTGCGAACACACAGGCTTTATTTTTATCCAGTGCGTCGGGTCCCGGCTATCCCACGCAGGAGATAAGCATGGCGGCCCTGATTCCTTCCCCCCAGGCACTTTTATGGGGTTCAGGGGAAAGGGGTCTGGGGATGGGGGCTCATACAGCTTTGATTGGCCCAGAGCTCTCTATGTTAGACTAATTGGTTGGGAGTTTCACGCGTGCGCGGGATGGGGAGGGGTGGTCAACCTGTGCCCTTGGGCTAGCCCTTTGAGACAGGGTGGTGCCAGAGAAGGAAGAATCCCTGCTGATGGGTGTTAAGCTCAATGGTCATTTCCCTGTGGGTGGGGAGGAGACTGAAGAGTACTGCTAATGGCCTTACTTGCGAAGACATTTCTCAATAGGAGGCATTTCCCCCTATACGTGACTGCTAGCACTCGGAAGAATTCCTGAGTTTTATTTTTCTTAAATCCTTTCAATAGGATGCAGGAGGTTATTTCAGTTTTCTTGTATCTGTTGAGACTTGCTTTCTAGCCAAGGGTGTGGTCAATTTTGGAGACAGTTCCATGAGTTGGTAAGAAAAGAGATTCTTTTGTGTGTGATCAAATATTCTGTAGATATCCACTAGGTCCATTTGGTTTATAACATCTGTTAGCTCCAATATTTCTCTACTTAGTTTTTGTCAGGATGACCAGTCAGTTCGTAAGAATGGTGCATTGAAATCTCCCACTACCAGTGTGTGAGCATCGGTGTGTATTTTTTTTAGCTTTAGTAATGTTTCTTTTAACATGTAGGAGTCCTTATTTTGGGGACATAGATATTAAGAATTAAAATATCATCTTGGTGGGTTTCCTTTGATGAGTATGAAATGTCCTTTGATTAATCTAGGTGTGAAGTCTATTTTGTTGAATATTAGAATGGCTACACCAGTTTGTTTCTTAAGTCCATTTGCTTAGTAAACCTTTTGCCAACCTTTTACTCTGGGGTAATATTTACCCTTGAGGTTGAAGTATGTTTCTTGTGTGCAGCACAAGGCTGGATTCTGTTTTCCATCCATTCTGTTAGTCTGTGTCTTTCTATTGGGGAATTGAATCCACTGATATTGAGAGATGCCCATGACCAATGATTGTTAGGTCTTGTTATTTTGCAACTGTTGCTGGTTATGAGTTGTGTGTGTGTGTGTGTGTCCCCTCTTTCTACTGATTTTGATTGTGTGAGATTATTTCCTGTGTTTTCATGAGTATAGTTAACCTCCTTGTGTTGGAGTTTTCCTTCTAGTACCTTCTGTAGGCCTGAATTTATAGATATATAAATATAGATTAGATTTATCATGGAATATTTTGTTTTCTCCATCTATGGTAATTGAAAATTTTACTGGGTATAGTAGCCCAGGTTGGCATCTGTGGTCACTTCAAGTCTGTAGCACATCTGTCCAGACCCTTCTGGCTTTTAGAGTTTCCGTTGAGAAGTCGGGTGTAATTCTGGTAGGTTTGCCTTTGTACGTTACTTCTCTTTTTCTCTTCCAGCTTTCTGTGTTTTCTTTCTTCTGTATGTGTAGTGTTTTTATTATTATGTGGCAAGAGGGCTTTTTTTTTGTCCAGTTTGTTTGTTGTTCTGTATGATTCGTGTACCCTTAGAGGCATCTCCTTCTTTAGATTTGAAAAATTTTCTTCTATGATTCTGTTCCTTTGAGCTGGAAATTTTCTCCTTTCTGTATTTCTATTATTAGTTTCTTCTTTTCACAGTGTCGCAGGTTTTCTGGATGTCTTACATCAGGAATTTTGGGGATTGAATATTTTCCTTTACAGTGTATCTATTTCATCTATGTTACCTTCAACTCCTGAGATTCTCTCATCCATCTCCTGTATTCTGTTGCTGTAGCTTGCCTCTGTAGTTCCTGATCACTTTTGTTAGGATTCTGCAACAAGGAGAGTCTACAGCACGGCTCTGTGCTGGAGAGCTCTGCCCCCTACCCCTGACCACAGACATAGCCCACAGCCCAGGGCTCCCTCTGAGGGGTTCTGCGCCCCCCAGTGTATAGTGTGGGACTCCCACTTTCTGTGAGAAGCTCTGACATGCCTTTCCACATTCATCTATGATCAGCCTCCACAGCCCTGCGAAGGAAGCTCTGCCTTAGCTCCGCCCCCTTGCCAGGCCCAACCTCCCAGCTGGCTAACTGTCAACCGGAAGGAGGACCTGATTGAGGACTGTGCTCGCTCCTGGATGACCCCTTCCCTCACAGATGGAACCTAACAGCCATCAGCACTCCTGGCTGACACCCCCCCTCCAAGATGGACCCTCACAGCCATCGGTGTTTCTTCCAGGAAGCAAAGTTGACTTTACCAGCAAACCTAGCCTCTCCTACCGTCCAACTGCTATTCAAGACTAATGCTTGCCTCCCTGCTGGGGACTCTGGGGGCCCAGCCACCATTTCTTGTGCCCACCAGGAACCCCAAATGATGCCAAAGACCACTGAGGAGCCAGCATTTTTCCCTTTTGTGGGAATCTAGCTCTGCAAGGCTGGGGAGCTCTGGGACTTGAAACCCCTCCTAAGAAAGCTCCCCCCTGGGACTATCAGGGACCCCACTCTCATCCGGCTGAGGGGTTCCCCAACCTGACAGTACAGCACAGAAGGGGTCCCAACAAACACAAATGACCCTGAGCTGGGACCCCCCCCAAACCCTCTCTGGACTGAGAATTCCACCAATCACAGGCCAAATAAACTCCACCAATCACAGGCTGTGTTGATAACTCCACCCGTTCCAGAACCCTTTAAAAAGGACTGAGCAACCTCAGTTTTCAGTGTTTCTCTTTGGAGTGGAAACAGTCACTGGCCTGCTGAGATCATTGGACAGAAGAAAGAAGAACAGCTTTCCTGGGATATTTCCCTACAGAGCTGCAGCCTTGGGGACACCTGGCCAGAAGCTCCTTGGTCCTGTTGGGATACTCTCCCTTCAGAACTGCATCATCTCCAGGAGGCAAGGCGAGGCGAGGCAGAGCTGGACACTTCAGCTCTGCTGGGCTGAGCAACTCTTCAGTCCTGTTGGGATATTCTCCCTTCAGGACTGCACCACCTCTACAGGGAGGTTTCTCCCTTTGGCATTGTGTGGTTCCCGGACCATCACAAAAGAGCTTCTCCATCTTTCTTCTCTCTCTGTTCTATCTCTTTCCATCTATTCCAACAATAAAAATTTGAATCTATTGTCTGATGAATAACCTGCAAATGCTCCCCCTGCCCTCTACAGGCTGTCTCTCTGTTCTGTTGGCTGATTCTCTTGCTTTCTCGAAGCTTTGCACTTTGATGCAATCCTATTTATTTGTTTCAATGTTTTAAAAAAGCTAGCCTGTGCTTTTGAGATCCCATCCGAAAGCCTTCCTGTCCACATGAGTGTTTTCAAGTGTTTCCCTCTGTTGTCTTACAGTAACCCCAGGGTCAGGACTTTAGTTTTGGCCTTCTGGGTTCTTTTGCGGTTTCCTGTGAGTTTTAGGCTCATTCCCCCCACTTCTGTGAAGAAAGTCATTGGTATTTTGAAGACTTTCTCTAGAACGATTTCTCGTTTTGTGAGAATTGATTTACTGAAATGAGAAAATGTGTCCCTAAATTAGCCTGACTGGGTACATATAAATACAGTTTGCTATAAATGCAAAATCCAGCTGATGACAGAAAGACCCAGTATGGCCCTTCATCGCTAAGGTTCAGCCTGCAGCTATTCCCCCGAAAGAAACAGGTTCCTTTCACTGCAAGCAGCATTTAAGGATCAGATTCTAGAGTGCAGGGAGCATTAGCCACGGAGGTCACGCGGTGTGAGGTGAGCAGTCCCCACACCAGTGCATCTTGGCACATCGACATCCCTTCTCATTTCAGACAGACTCTCGTTTGGCCAGTCTCCTGCGTTTGGTACTGCCGTTAGGATCAGCCCCGCAGCGAAGGGAGCAGGCGCACCGCTCAGGACCACAGGTGAACCTTGGCTAGATCCCAGGCATGTGACTGGAGCTGTACAGGAAGCCGGGAGGTAGAGAGACCATTTGTGTTAGGTGAATGTCTTAGCATGTTAGGATTCGACAGTCGATGATGACAGGAGATATCGGTTTGGCTGGGGCTGTGAAGGTCAAGGCCAGTTGCATGGTGTTGGTACTGGCAAGGGCTTCGTGCGGCATCATAACGTGACTCACGGGCAAGCTTATTCACGTTCTCAGAAACCCATTCTCGAGGCGACAGCCTCAGTGGATTTCTTTATGAAGGTGGAGCCCTGCGGCCTAATCACCTCTTAGCTCTCTGCTTCTTAACACCGAGGAGTGGCAGTCTCTCTGTGAACTTTGGAGGGGACATTCAGGCAGGGCAGGGAGCAAGCACTAAAGGTCTCTGTGACGCGACGCGCCCCCAAGAAGAGCGGGCGTGCAGTCTGTGTATGTCCAAATGAACATGAAGCTCACCCTGTGCTGTTGCAGGTTTGCTACCACCTAACAGCTGTCTGCCTTGGCACTAAGATTCCTGTATTGGGAACTCAAGCCAAAGCAACAGTGCTGAGTGGTGGGGCTTCGGAGGGCTGTTGGGGTGCGTCGTCAGAAAGATGTCTAAGCCATTGAGAGCACTGACTCTGAAGCCATGGGGTGGAACTCTGATACCAGCACCCACGTAATAAGCAGCGCGTTTCCCCACACACTTGTAATCCTGCTCCTAGGACGACAAGGAGGGATTGCTGGAGATCACCAGCTCGCAGACTGAGATGTGTCTTAGCTGCCGTTAACTCTTACAAAGAAAGCGTTCAACTGAGCGCTTGCTTACTGTTTCAGAAATAAGTCTGTGACCATCACGATGGGGAGCATGACGGCAGGCAGGCAGGAGGAGCAGGAGGAGTAGCCAGGAGCTCACATCTGATCCACATGTTAGAGACAGAGAGACAGAGAGGAGAGTGCGTGTGCACATGGAGCCTGGGCTTTTGAAACTTGAAGCCCACACTCCTACCATTCCCAGCAGTTCCACCGACAGGGAGCCAAGGCATCCCGGCACACAAGCCTAAGGGGGCCATTCTCATTCAGACCACCACACCCAAGCACAGAAACGTTTCCTGCCTCAAGGACAAAGGAAAAGGCTGCTAGAGGAGGAGACTGGATCCCCCTTCTGGCCTCTACCCATGAGCACATGAATAAATAAATACAAATTTAAGAGTGAGTTTGGGGGACTGGGGAGATGGCTCAGTGGGCAAGTGACTGCCGCACAAACTCGAGGACATGAGTTTGAATCCCGTAGTAGCACTCAACTGTAATCTCAGATGGGAGGCGGGAATGGGAGGTTGCCAGAGTTTCAGGGCACCTTGCATGGAACCCAAAGCAGTGAGCTGCCGAAGAGCAGACCCTGACTCAAACGATTTCTAAGGCAATCCAAGGTTGACACGTGTGTGTGCCCACACGCGCGAGCACGCACACTCTAGACTCTTTGCTCAGCATCTACATTCATGTCTTACATTTATTTTAACCGAAGCATAATTGCACGTAGCCATGGCAAGCAAGTGATAATTTGATACACGCACACTGTATGTAATAAATCAGGGGAAAGGAGCATTTTCATCATGAACATGACATGAAAAATAAAATGACACAGAAGTCCCAGAGCCTCCATTTGTACCGCAGCAGGCCTTCTAGATGGTTCCTCGAGATGCTCGGTGGTGGGTTCCTCCACAACAGTCATGCCAGGGATTCGGTTCTCATTAGGTAAACGGAGAAGCTGAACTGGGGGGAAATGGGAAAAAAGTGTGAGGTTTGAAATAAATGTCACAGGTCCTGTCAAGGCCACAATGACTGGAAAATCACAAAAAATAAAACCCTAACAAACATAAAAACCCCACGGTTCACCATGGATATCACTGAACCTCAAACCACCCAGGAGACGGACAGGTATGCCTCTAGGTGTGTCTTGCGGGAAATCCCAGGGAGGAATTAGCTGACTTAGGAAGACACACTCTGGTATGGGTGGTGCCTTCTCACAGACAGGCCGGGAAGGCAGATGGAGTGGACCAGGTAGGAAGCCTGCTTGGCCACCATATGAACTATTCCGTGCACCACATGTTCTCCAGTGTGATGGACGGACTGACACTTTCGCAACTGTGAGCCGAAATAATTCCTTGCTCCCATAATTTGCTCTTGCAGGTATTTTTGGCTACAGTGATGAAAACTGACTAGCCATTCTTACAGAAATTACAATAAAGAAATGAACAAATACATCAATTTACTAAAAACATTGGCTTCATTAGTGCCTCTCATCTTTTCTCGGAAAACACAAGCACACTAAAATATTTAACTTTGTATAAAACTCACATGAGCTACAAAACATGGCTGAAGTTCATTTTATTAGATCTGTTTTTAAGCTCAAGGAAGCATTCATATTATTGATCAATGGGCAGCAGGACAGAGCAAGCAGTATGATTGACTTCTGGTGAAGCATCTAACCAACAAAGTAACTCCATGAGGAAAATGATCAATTGGAGCTGACTCTCCTGGGGGAATGTAAGCTATTTACCTACTTGTTGATTCTGCAGACAACTATTGTTCTCTTGTAGCAGTAGAGAAATTTAGGGTTAGCAAGTCTAATAACTGTGGGCCAGGAACTCCTGCGGCCAGGGATGGGAGGTAGGGTGAGAACCCAGGCATCTCAAGTCTAGTCTATAATATCTGTGAACCCCACCTCAATGGCTTCATTTACAGGGGGAAATCTCAACCATATATCAAGGAAAGATGTACAGAAAATTCTTGTTTTACAGACAAAAATGTATCTTCACATACTGGAAATTTCCTCACCAGTATTTATTTGGTTAAAAGTGTACTGGTGACAATTCTAGAAAAAGACAAGATCTATGGGATGTTCTAGTGTGGACTGCCTTTCTATGTTATAAATAGCAGCTTATTATTTAGTTAGCGTAGCTAGTTAGCATTAGTTAGCGTTCCTTGATTGCTTATCGTGTGCCACGCACTGTGAGATTGTGGGACAGTGAAGGAATGCCCGTTTCAATTTCCTTGGTCTTTGTGAGCCTGGAGTCAGTGTTCTCATCCTATTGTCAAGGCAGGGAAACTGAGGCACAGGGATTCAAAAGCTTGTCCATGATCTTGGATCTGAATCTTCTGAGTGGTAGATCCCGGATTCTAACCCGAGAGTGGACTTTGATTCTCAAAGCATCGTTGGCTGTGGCGCCCAGGCCAGCTGTCTTTTCTAGTCTGTGTGTCCTCCAGGAGACCACCCTGGCATGCAGTGTTTATCCCACGGAACACAGAGGGAAGGTGTGTCTCAGGGCTTCCCACCTCATCGGAACCACCAGTGCAATGTTGTTGGTGAGGGTTCTTTTTTTCTGTGTGGTGAGGAAATCACTACAGTTTCCCAGCTAACTTACGATCACGGTGCCAGAAGCCACGGAGATCTCCACCCCCATGGCCACGTGATGCTGACGGAGCGATGCAGCCAGGAGGCCTCTTTAGCAGGAACCCTGTTGGGAGCATCCTAGTTGGACAATGATCTCTCTCTCCAAAAATATCACCCAGATTGTTTGCTTAGCAATCAAGAAGGCACTTGCTCTGAATGCCTTGTTTGCCTTAGGCATCAGGAGCTGTCAGCCACATGTTGCCAGTGAGCTTGTAGCAGCTGTGAGGGAGACGAATGGGCAGGAGGCTGTTGTTCAAGAATCGGCAGAGACAGTGCAACTCCAGACATCTGACAAGCTGATTCTGAGGGGTGACCTCAGGGCTAGCTGGCAGTGGGCGGAGAGGAGTCAGATTATCTCTGGGGATGGGAAGTTTGTGGTTGATCTTCTCTGCAGGGAGGACACCAGCTTTGATGTCTAATTTTGGTGTGGCAAACCACATGGTGCATCTCCTAAGGTCATTTAGGTAAAATTAATTCTGATTGATTGGGTTTAATTCTGACTTTTTGATTGGAGTCGCTGCATCCATCCACAATGGCACTGAAATACACACACTGGGAAGGCATTTGAGGCTGGTGCTTGGGTTGATCTGTCTCAGTTATCTGTGTTCCTTAATGAGTTCTGGCACGTCAGGACTGGAATGACACTGCAGACCTCTGAAAAGTTCACGCTGTGGGTCCCGGCATGATGTGCATTCATTTTAATATATACTTACTTGACTTTCTAAATTTTATGAAGTAAAAAGCTTTGCGGATTCAGGTTGGGTGACGATAGCAGATGTTAGAAGCTTGGGAGAACGAGCCAGCCTGGGGTACATAACCAGTCACAGACAGACAACCCGAGGGCTGGAGACGCAGCTCAGCCACAGACTTGCCCAGGCTGCAAAAGGCCCTGGCTCTGATCCTTGGCATCACATAAATAAGAAAAGGTTTAAAAAGTACAGTCTTGTTCATGGCATGGGCAATAAGCGACACTTTAAGAAGATGTAGATTTGGGGAAATAGACATACTTCCTTTCCTTATTAAATTAAACTTTGCAAACTAAGCTTTAAAATGTTAAATAGTAAAGTCGTGAGGAGTGGTGGGGACATTGTGTTTCCTTGTGAATGAGAGAGACTGAGGGCCATGGCTAAGTGTGTTCCAGGTCTAACTGGGACTCCAAGGGTCACAGCGTAGGAATTACAACCCTTTCTGTGGAAGGAGGGGCTTCTCCTAGTCTCTGGGCGCCATGGCATCAGCCGACTTCACACTTTAGAAGTACATGTGTAGATGCATGCATGTGCATACATTCACATTATATGCCCCACGCACACGTATGTACATAGAACACATGTGCACAGTAGCAAACGTATGCAGTACATACACACATGACATATATTAGGCATGCACAGACAATACACACAACATAACATGTACGTATGTGCACATATGCTTAATACATCCTACTCTTTTTGCAGTTCTATCAGAGGGGCCCAGCTCATCGGAGGCTCCCTCAGCATCAGGGAGCAGCTGGTACCAGCTGGAGCCACAGGAAAGCACGTGACCACAGGCCTGGCCACAGGACAGAGCCTACTGAAGCCAAGCTGCCAGTGGTTTCCCATATGCGCCCATGTGCCCACCCAGTGGGAGACACTGTGATAGGCTTCCTAGGGGTCTGTAATAACATTCTTTCGCACTGGAGCCGTGAGACAGCTGAGAATCAGACGTGACAGCCAGACAGATGGGGACCAGAAGGTCAGCTCTGCTGCTCATCACAGGGCAGTCCCTCGATGGGCTTGCCACCTCCGCTTGTCCCTTCTGCCATCTGTTTGGGGGCATCCCAGGGGGCAAAATAGGGTCTTGAAATCAGACATTTTACCCAGATTGCTGCCTCTCACGGTCCTGTGATCAAGGGAAGACATCCAATGGTAGCTGTCCACAATATACTGGTAACTCATCTTCACCCAGCTGTGGAAGATAAGCCAATGGCGGCCGGCCGTCACCACCTATGAGACATCATTCCTCAGAGAAAGGGTCAGCAGTGTGGGAGGGAAAGGCCAGCACAGCTACTCAAATGTCAATTGTGCCTTAGGGGAACGGGGTGGGGGCGGGAGTAGGGGTGGTGAGGAGTGGCCTGGCTGTGTGCCTCCTCACGGTGAGTGTCAGGTGGGCTCACTCCCCAGTGTTGCCAGCTTTCTCTGGGGGTGTCTTCTTGAGACTTCTGGTAACAAGGACAAATTTTGCTTCAAGAAGGAAATATATGGGTCTGAATAATAAAACATCCAAACTTACTTTGAGCCACATTGAAATCCAGGCTGTTTTACTCCTTCCTTTATTGCTTTGCGTGTTACCTAGCCTTATGGCCAGTGTAGCTTACATAAGATTCTGATGTGTGACTAAATGTCAACATTAAGATGATCCTGGGAGATCAACAACCTCAAGTTCAATACCAAGCCCATCTTTTATTAAATTCCATTTGAGTAGGCTGAAGCTATACTACGCTGCAGTGACAGTCATTCAAACTCCAGTGCCTTCAAGCAAGGACAGTTTGTACCCGAGGACTCCCCCAGCTACGTGGGACTCTGTTCCGGATCCCTCTGGTCACTATTCCTCTGTCCCCATAAACACCAGCTGCTGACCTTGAGACTGTGTGCTGACAGCTGTGGCCACAGCCATTTGATTCTGCCAACTCCCTGATTGCTCTCATGAACTCTTGTCTGCTTACCTGTCCCCAGACTGTGGTCCGATGAGCATTCCAGTTCTCCTTAACGTGATCTGTTAAATATCAGAAGACAGAACCAGACGTGCAGGGATCGCAATTTCAGCTCATCTTTGGCGGTTGCGAATGGGAGGGGATTGTGCAGGTGCTGGTCAGGTGGACTGGCTCCTGCCCTCCCCCCAGCTCTCCCACCCCAACTGTCCTGCCCTGGGCACCGGCTCCCAGGTGCTGTTCTCTCAGTCAGACACTAGTATTTGGAATTTTCAGGTTATACCAGGCACACAGGAAGGGAGATTTATTCATTTCTTTACACGTTCTTTCTTTCCTTCCCTAATCGGCCAAATATTTATTGAGTGTCCAGTGGCTGCTGAGCATGGATGAAACAGAAAACAGTTCTGTTCTTTTGGGCCTTGTATTTCAGGCAAATCCTCTTTGTTTATTGCCTTTTAGCACATTTGTTCTAATGAGACTGACTTTGTGATCTGCAAAGAAGACTGATTTAACACACGACATTTGCTAATGGAGTGTCCTCAGGAGAAATGGGGCCCGGGAACCCAAATGCAGCCTCTCCTTGCTAAGCCATGGCATGTGAAGGACAGAATGAGGCCAGAGGAGAGGCTGAGTAGGTACGTACCAGATCTGTGGACTCACAGGACTCCAGCATCCTGCTGGCATGGCTTGGGGATCACTAGTGGGATGGGTTCCCCACTTCTCAGCAGGCTGCGGACCCCCAACTGCATACTCAATAGTTAGAAGTTGGTGGCATTAATGAATGATTCCAAGGTTCTGGACTGGGGTGACACAGTGTTCCTCAGTGGAGCAGAGATATGAGAAGGCCGTTTATCTTAGGGGGAGAAGGACTCTGCATCTGTTTACAGTGTGGGAACGAGAGGGACTCTCCAAAGCCCTGGGAGCCAGCAGTGACAGGTCTATGACACACTACACATTACATTAGAGTGGGCAATTGTGGGTCCACCCATCCCTTTTCTTAAAAATACATCTTCAGTCCTTTGGAATCATCATATTCTTCTCCCGTCTAAGTTATAGACCGATACAATGGATGTACAGATGCAATTATGTTGTTACTGCAAGGGTGACTTGCCCTTTGAATTGCTACCAGCAAGATTATAAATAAATGCAGGACAAATGAAGCTAATTAGATACCCACAATGATAATTTAAACTTTGACTAAGGGGAAATGAGAAGGCACAGCAGGCACAGGAGTAGAGCAGGAGGCTGGGGGCTGGGGGCTGGGCTGGGGGCTGGGGGCTGGGAGCTGGGGGCAGGGAGCTGGGGGCTGAGGGTTGGGGGCTGAGGGTTGGGGGCTGAGGGTTGAGGGTTGGGAGCTGGGAGCTGGGGGCAGGGAGCCGGGGGCAGGGAGCTGGAGCTGAGGCTGGGGGCTGGGAGCTGGGGGCAGGGAGCTGGGGGCTGAGGGTTGGGGGCAGGGAGCTGGGGGCAGGGAGCCAGGGGCAGGGAGCCGGGGGCAGGGAGCTGGGGGCTGAGGGCAAGGATGCTCCACCCTCTGAAGCCCTATCTCTTCACATATCTTGGTGAGCTTGTGATCTCTCTTACCAACTGTTTCCATCCCTGGTGGTAGGGTCATGGTATAATTAACATTCCTGAGGAAATGACATTTTTGTTGGCTTCACTGTATATATTCAGGGCTAAATGGGAGCAGTTAAAGCATGTGATGACCATTGGTTTCCTATTAGGAGCTGAAGATGTATGAATACTTAGTGATGTAACTTGAAATAAAAAATTAGTTCTCCAGAGGAGACGTTAAAACAACAAACAAACAAACAAACACAAACCCCGATGCACTACGGGTAGACAGAAAACGTGCTGTAATGTAATCGGTGTAAACTACTCTGAGCCCTTGGCGACTGGTGATTACGTCTCCTTTATGTCTTCCCACACGTTATTAATCTGTTAAGCGGCAGAGGGTTGAACAATCTTGTAGGAGAGTTAGGTCAGTTCAGGTCAAAATTTTTCATTGGTTTTGGCCTAAAAGCTGCTGGAAAACCTTGTAACTATACTGTGATCTTCTAAGTACATTCCAAGCATGAAAATAAGACAATTAGAATTATTTTTTTTTCTGTCAAAAATTCTTTTTAAAAAAGTCACAACTTTGTAAACCAAACTGGCACACAATTATAATTCCGCACTTTAAATAATTGGGTAAAACGTGACTCATTTTAAAACTAAAAATTCAAGCCTTAGACTGGTGTGGTGGCCAGTGGGTAGAATATTTGTCATGCAACCTGATGGTCTGAGTTCTGTCCCCGGGACCCACAGGAGAAGCTTGGTGTGGTGGACAGCGCACACCTGTAATCTCAGCACTCCCACAGCGAGATGGGAGGAGGAGATAGGACTGGCCAGAGGCTTGTGGGCCAGATACCCTCTAGTATGCAGCCGCGGAAACAGAAGAGACTCTGGCTAGGAAAGGGAAGGCAAATACCAGTTCCTGGAAGTTGTTCTCTAACCCTAACCTACATGCACACCATGGCACACGTGTGCACACGCGCTGATAACGATTGCAGCCATAGTCAGAGGCAGAAAGGATGCATGCTGCTTCTCTTGTATCAGGCCAGGACCCCGAGGATGCTGCTGCTCCTGATGGATCCTCCTACCTCAGTTGAACATTCCTGCCACGCACGGGAGGACCCTTTGCTCTAAAGGGGTGCTCTGCTGTGTCAGCTGTGCTCACGACCCTGGTGTCGCTTCCTCAGATCCCTGGTTTTGCTGCTAAAGAGTCAGATATTTGAAGGGGCACCAAATCTCACAATCAGTTGACGCCATGTGTACAATTTTCTCCATGGTGGCTTCCTCCAACCCTCTCCCCACAAGTTATTTTTCTTAAGTTTTTACTACTTAGGGCCTTGTATCTGTTAGGAAAAATAATAGTAACCAGGGGGAAACCCCAGAGAACTTCTATTTCAACAACTTGTATCGCTTCAAGTCTCACTTGGAGCTACGGTATTGTCTAAGTTATCCCCGATTTACATAATTCCTACGCTCAATTCAATTGACTGTGCCTGTTTCCTTGTTTTCTGCCTTTGCATCATGACCTCCCATCCTGAGTTAATCCGTTGGCTCATTTAACCGTTGTTCTTGGTTGCCAGAACGAGCCAAGCACGGTTTGTAACCCACTGTAGCGGTGCTGTAGACTCAGGAGCTGTGTCTCCAGTGAGCAGCATTCTCTCTCAGTGTTTGCTACAGTTTCTGCCTCCAGATTCCTGTCTTGGCTTCTCTCAGTGATAAATTGACATAAAAGATGAAACATGTCCGTTCTTCCTCAAGTTGCTTTTGGTCAGTGTTTTATGATTCCAACAAAGAGGCAAGCAAGGACAGTCCATGACTTACGGCTCAAGAGTCCTGACGAATACATCTCCCTACTGTACCTTTTAATGAACTAGCCTGCCTGGCTCATCACCTCTGCCAACTAGCACACCATGTTTATATCTTATGCCTATCATTGCTTAATAAACGTGGAAGATGAGAGCAATATTTTTGTCACATTTGAGTTACTGGTTATATCGTGATGAGTTTACCCAAAGATATTAACAAAAATTTTATTGACAAAGGGACTGCATTAAAAAGCGAGCCTTCCTCCCGTGTGCTGAATTACTCATTACAGTGTGGGATGCTGAGGACTGGGGGGGAGGGTGTATTGTGTGAGCTTAGCACTGCCTGGCCCTGGGAGCTTTGCTACAGATTGTGAAGCTAATAGTGATTTGCATAAACGACTAAGAAACCACCAGTTATTTATGGTAAGGGGATTCTGAAGGATCGCAGCATTGGTCTAGATTCTTTAATTGGAAGAAATAAGGTAATTTGAGAAGAAAATTGATTTACCTAGCTAGTTTATCACAACCTTTTATTTCCATCATGAAGATCTATTAGCGTATTTCTTGTTTTTTAATTTCTACAAGCCCTAGAGACATTAAACCTCTGTGAGACTTGAAAATGGATCACGGTAAATTGAATTCAGTGCCAGAGTAGATAATCCTTCGGCTGCAGGACAGACCAACCCAGGGCCTGTTGACGTGTTTGGAGCAAAACATATGCTTATTCAATTTCTTAACTCAACAAATAAGTAATGAACCATCTCTCTTTCTGGCTCTGTGCCTTTTTCTAGACACACAAGACATAACATGGCCCTTTGCCATCAGGAAGAATAGAGTCTAAAACAGACAGAGAAGTGTATAATAACGGCCATAAATCAAGTCTTCGTGTGGCCAGAATTTCAAGTAAATCTGTCCTCTGAAACATGATGGAAACAAGCTTACAAACACTGTCTGATGAAAAAGACTCATTAAACATTTCACTTAAGTGTATGAGAAGTCACATATGGAAATAATCTTAGCGACGTAATGTAATTCTGAGAACATGTTAGTAACAACATTCAGAGCAGGGCTTGAAACACCAGCTCTGGAAGTAGTTCAGTGGTATAAAATGATAATTTTCCAATTTAAAGATGTAATACTTTAACTACTTCTTTGAGGATTCATACAATGTATTTGATCATACTCATCACCCCCCCCACTGCTCCCCCCCAGGTCTACCTCCACCCCTCCCTCCCTCCCTCCCTCCCAACTTCCTGTCCTCCTTTTTCAATTTAAAGTCTCCCTACTGCTGTATACAGTTAGACATTCAGAGGCTTCCCCCTCATCTCCCCCCTCATCTCCTCTTCTCCCTCATCTCCCCTCCCCCTCATCTCCCTCCTCATCTTTCCCCCTCCCCCTCATCTCCCCCCATCTTCTCCCTCCCCCTCCCCCTCATCTCCCCCTCCCCCTCATCTCTCCCCATCTTCTCCCTCCTCATCTTCCCCCCCATCTCCCCCCTCATCTCCTCTTCCCCCTCATCTCCCCCTCCCTCTCACCTCCCCTTCCCCTCAACTCCCCTTCCCTCTCATCTCCCCTTTCCCCTCACCTCCCCTTCCCCTCAACTCCCCTTCCCCCTCATCTCCCCTTCCCCCTCATCTCCCCTCCCCCTCCCTCTATGTGTGTAGAATGCTAATTCCAGGTATAAGCGCCCATGGGAGATGGTGTGAATGATAAATGGCCAAGGAAATTTGATACCTATGAACTTCAGGTGAATGGACCAGCAGGGCTTGTGCCGGCCTGGGGTCTCAGGGCGAGGAACGACCTCCAAGGAACCAAGAGACTCCAGATCGATGCAATTGCATGAGGCTTTATTATCCAACGGGTTGGGGTGAATTCTCCCCTATACTATAAGTCAGAATAGGAGAGCCGACCATGAGAAGCTTCCGGCAACACTTTTTAAAGGGAGCAGGGGATCTCTCTGATTGGTCAGAACCCAGGCACTGGATTGGCTTGTTAAATGTTACATGGCAACAAGAATTTCTTGGAAAACAGGTTTATGGGATACTGAGTACTATAGTGAGTCCTTACATTAAATGAAGGAGAGGTTAGTGCCTTTACCACTAGGGGCGCTGGGCTTTTCACAGGGTGATTCAGATTCTGAGTGTGGGAAGAGCTGTACAGAGCCAGGACTAGAAAGTGGGAAGGGACAGATGTGAACAGGTCCTGCGGTCTGCCTGTAGGCTGAGATCACATCATTGGGTTGCCAAGCTTCATTAAAGTGTAAGCAGGGGATTGAAATGATGGTCCTTTGTTTTAGAAAGGTCACTTTGATGGGCACGGGCGTGCTGATGGGGAGGAGAACTTCAGTTCCAGGGATCCCACCAAGAAATGGTTCTAGAATAAACGGGACATGGTGGGATCTTTACCAAGGTGAGGCCGTGAGGGGTAGACAGAGAAGACGGCAATGAGAGCATTTCCGTGTCACGTGATCGCTGGTTTCATGGACATTTGGAAAGGGGTAATGTGAATAGAGTGACCCCTAGGTCATTCTTGGGGAGACTGCGAAGGGCTTGTGAAGTCAGTGGAGAGAAAGCAGGAGTGTGGCTGGAAATGGAATACTTAGCCCCATGGCACCTGAGGATGGACTGGGGCAGGTCAGAGGCTACACACTCCAGCAGCTGCCAGCACATGGACTGTGTTAAGGACACACGGTAAACGATCTTGATAGAGACTGTAGCATGAGGAGCAGAGACACATGGGTTTGAAAGTGGAAAATGAGAAGCAGCTCTGGAGGAAAACAGAGAGAAGTGGTCAGGGGCTATAGGCATCCAGGCAGGCCCAGGCCAAGAAGCTTCTGGAAGGCGGGGACAGTTGGAAGCATCTCCTGCCACAGGAAATGTTGAGGGGGGTTCAACTACTGTATGCATTGTTTTGGACTGGGAAGAAGAGGAAGCCGATGTGAATAGTTTGGACCACAGATGTCAATCTTCAGATAATGTGAAGGGAAGCAGCGCCCTGGGCTCCTTGGCCACATATTGTAGTGATGAGTCCTGTTCCTCTTAACATTGCATTATGCAGCCGGAATACTGTCACGCCTGTGGACATGCTCTTTATCCAGTCTTCGCACAGTGCTTGTTTCTTGGCCCTCACACCGCCAACTTGAGATCAGAGCTTCCTATGTGATGAAAGGCTATCTTGTGCACTGAAGCATGGCCAGCAGCAGCCCACCAGTAGCTGGTACACAGCCACCTCCCTAGGTTGTGAGCACTAGAATTTCGCCCAGGGAACCAAATATTCCCTAGGAGGTAAAACAGAGAATCATTGCCCTGGGTGGAGATTAAATAGCACCTCTGAAAACATTCGTCAAGAGAGAGACACGGAGCAGAGAAAAGAGGGGAGGTGAAAACCGACTTGGCTGTAAAACTGTCTCACAGAGGTGTGGCTGCTGATGGATGCCACACCTCCAAGCAGTGCAAGCCTGAGCTGTATGAGCAACACAAGCCATTTTTTTCCGTAAAGTAGTCAACGATTTGTCTCTATAAGGGCAATAGAAAGCTGTAAGAGTTGGTAATAGAAAGCATTGCATGTGGGCGCGCAGACCTGGCCTCGTGTCTTACGTCTAGAGAAGAGAGAGCTCACAGCAGCAGTCATTTATTTGGGGAATGTGTCGAAGGGGACCCACTTGTCCCTCTCATGAAAGTCCTCCGACATTTTCAGGAGTTGGTTATAATGCCAGTTAGAGTCATGTGACTTGTTCTCTACTCCATCAGGTTAAGGAGTTCCTAGGTTTAAAGGTACAAGAAAATACTTTTCCTTTTCTGACTCGCTTTTCTACTTTCCAGATTCTGGGGAATATTCCTAGTTACTGGAAGATGTATTTTGCCTATTTCTCTTGATTTTGTCTTATGAGATGATGGGAACATAAACCAGTGTGCACACTTGTATCGAGTGTACAGCTGTGACTCCCATTCAAGTGTTACGCTTGGTTGTAACACACGGATTAGGGTGGTCACTCAACTAATAATCATTGTGTGTCAGGGACCAGGGTATTCACTGGAGAGACTGGCTAACAGTTCAGACAATTGCTGACCTTGACCTTTCATTTACATCTTGTTCAGTTTGAGGAGAGGGACCACACATAAGTCAAATGTAAGTGTAAAGGATAAAATAAATGCAGATTGTGGACTTTCATGTTTAAGAATAGATAGGGCGATATACTAGTGACCAGGATGAAGACAAAGTGAGGCTAGAGGTTAGATTTTGATGAGATAACTAGGTGAAGTCGATTAGAGAGAATAATTAATCTGGTGTCTGAGGGGTGAGATACAGTCAAGCATCGCAACGTCTGGAGAAAGGCGTAGACGCTTCCAAGAGCAAAGAGGATAATGGAGGGCGCTTGGCGGGAAATGAGACTGGGAAGGAGGCGGGCGCTGACCCACCAGTCTCAAGCGCAACTGAATTTTAGATGCAGCAACACAGGGAAGCCATGGAGGGGTTCAGCTCGGGTGGGAGAAGGCTTCCTTCCCACTAGAAGGGAGATTCATGAGGAATAGTTATGTAGGGACAAACAGACCGATGAGGTCATCATTGGGTGAATCAGTGGGAGGACGCTGGCGAGGCCAGGGTCCTGGGAGAGGAGAGGAGGACAGAGGTTTGCAGTGACTCTGGAAGTGAGCGTGCCTAATCCTAGAACCTAGAACACAAGCTTCGGGTGAGTGGTTACGGGAACAGACTTTGAGATGAGGTGATATCGTAGATATATATATCTTTAAAGATTTCTTTATCCTTGTGTGGCATGTATGAGTGTTTTCTTGCATATATGTAGGTGAGCTGCACGTATTCCTGGTGCCCCCGGAGGCCAGAAGAGGACATTGTGTGCCCTGGAACTGGGATTAAAGACAGCTGTGAGCTTCCATGTGGGGGATGGGAACCAAAGCCTGGCCCTCTGCAAGAGCAGCTCCTAATCACTGACTCATCTCTCCATCCCCCTGTCCTAGGTATATTGGATCCAATCCAATCTCACAATCTCTCAAAAGCAGAGACTCTTTCACAGGTGAATGAAGACCCGGCCCCACGCCCCACAGCGCGAGCCTCTGTCAAGGTCTACCGGTGAGGGACAACCTCCAAAAAACCCACGAGACTTAGGATTGATGCAACTGCATGAGGCTTTATTATCCAGTGTGTTGGGGTCTGTGGTGAGCCCTTCAGACTCTGGGCCTAGACCCTGCTGTGAGCCTCTGGCTATCGGGAGATCTTCTGAGCTAAACTGAGTCATGAATAATTAATGACTGCCCGAGAGCGGCTTGTTTACAGGGAAGCCAAAGCCCCCTGAAGGGATACTTCTTCTCTGGCTAGACCTTTAGTTGGAGAGCTATTGTCCTAAGCATCTCCACTGGAGAAAGGCTGTCTCCCCTAGGTAAACATCCCACCTCAGCAGGGAAGTTGTCTTGCTCTGATACCTATCTCATTCAGGATGTTTTTACCTATGCATTGTCTCACCCTGTAATTAACACCTTGGTTCTAACCCCTGTAGCTGCACGTAGCCCCCTGATGAAAGGGGTATAAGATTGGAGGGAAAAATAAAATTTCAGCTCCATTCCATCTGAGCTCAATGATACTGTGTGTGTCTGGCCTATTTCTTTCCCCTCGCGTCTCTTCCCCCTCTCCTCATTAGATCCTTCAGTCCCACTCTCCATCCAGGTACTGTCCGACTTGCCAGGCCGGCCCTGGCAGAGTGGCGCCCGGAACAGGGACCTGGAATACGGAGAATCAGTGAGGACCGCCACGGGAATAAGGTGAGTACTCAGTCAAATTGAAGGTTGGTGGCGAAATGGGCAATCAGAATGGAAAGATGTTGTTTGCGCATTTATTAAAAGATAGGCTCCGAGCCCACGGAGCAAAAGTAGGCCAGACACAGCTGTATCATTTTCTTGAGTTTGTAGAAAAAATATGCCCTTGGTTTCCTCATAGGGGAACCATGAAGCTACAAACTTGTTTGGAAGTAGGAGAAGCTTTGCAGCAATACCAGGAACAAAATAAGGAGCAAAATATGTCTGATACTTTTAAGCTATGGAAAATGATTATGATCGACCAGATCCAGGAGATGAATTTGATTTAAAAAGTGAGGCTGCTAGATACCAGGATTCAGATTTTGATTCGGATGATGGGAGACGATCCAAATTATCCAGCTTTAATAGCTATGGCTAGAGAAACTGATAGGTCTGTAGAAAAACAGCCTTCACTCCAAAAAGTTGTAGAAATTAAAGAGGCAGTAAATTTCAATGCTCCTCCAAGATTGTACAGAGACTCTAGGCCACCTTCACTCCCACCTAGCCCTGATTGCCACTCATACGGGAATTTGCGATTGCTAACAACACAATTGCCCCAGCTGATGCCAGTTCAGTTCTGGCACGGCCACAGCGGATAGCATGATTTCAGTTGTTGATGCAGCTAAGCTGTTGGCGGAGCCACAGCCACTGGGTCAGCTATAGCTGATGGTTCGGTCCCCGCCTCTGATGTAGCTAGGGCTACTGGCATGGCCACAGCCTCGGGGACGGCCACGACTGTTAGCACAGCCTACAACCACGGGCATAGCTTCGGCCACTGAAGCTGCCGCAGCTGCTAGCGCAGCCCAGCTGCCAGCCGAGCCACGGCTGTCTGTGCAGTCACAGCCGCCGATGCAGCCCCAGTTACTGGAACCATTCCAGTCACCGGTACAGCCCCCTCCCCCACTGCCTATGCAAAGCAGAATTAACAGCCTAACTCCTGCTTCTACCAAGAGGGCACAATTGAAACCTGTTCCACCTGAACTAATTAGCAAACTGTTTAAAGTGTATAAGTAAAATCTGGATACATGTTTTTGTACAGTTCTGATAAATTGATCCTATTAGCAGGAACAAACTCAAGATTTAAAAAAAATTTTTTTATAGATTTTAAGTACTTTACATTGGCAATATACCTGATTTTTTGGATAATGGAAAGTGCTTCCAGTTTCACTTCCAATACCATTGATAAAAACTAAAGGTCATACTTCATTAACATTGGCATGCATGCCGCCCTGAAGCTTCAGAGATCTTTTTTTTTCCTGGGTGCACCCTTTCTTTAAAATTCATTTCTTTTTTATCGGGCCTGATTAATTTTTTTGTCAGTGTCTTGATTTTGTTGTTCTGTCTGTTCTTATTTGTGCATGGATGGTGTCTAAGTGTGTGAAAATGTGTGGAAATGATGGTGTCTAAATGTGTTCATTTGAGTATCATTGTCCTGAATGCTGGATGGCCAAATGCAGGTTTCTTTGGAAATGGTTCTTGCTGCAAACTCAGAGGAGAGACTTCTTGGTGCAGCTTTTTGCTGCTAGCCAAATTACCAGAATGGTTTCTGCCCCTGTCCTGTTCACCTCTACTCCCATAAGCGCGCATGGCAGTAGAGGTAGAACTTTTAAAAGGACACAGGGCTGAACTGTTTCAGATTTCTGCTTATGCAGACAAATTGTAAAAAAGCAGCAGGTCATATCAGGAGAAGTTCTGAGGTCTCTCTGTTTTCTATCTCTGTGTGTGAATGGCAATGTTTTTTCTAGTGTAAGTTTGAAAAGAGAGCATTGAATTAAAGCTGAGTAACATATGTGTGACTGCAATTTGGATGCGACTCCATTTGGGATGTGGACTACATGTGACTTGCTGATATGCTTCCTCCCTACTTGGGGAAGAAGGTGGACACGTGGCTGGCAAAATGGCCATGTGGACACTGCCATTTTTTTCCAGGGTCAAAGAGGACGAATGCCATGTGACTCCATCACCACCTAAATGGAGGTAGCCACATGTTGCCATTCAAGGAGACAACAGATCTCAGATATTTTAAATTAAATTGGATTTTGTATGATGTTTTCTTCTATGCTAAAAATAAGATAGGATTTTTAAGAACAGTGTTTAATTGGATATCAAAGCTATGCCTCTGCATTCAGATACAGGCATGTACTGCGTGCTGACAGCCAAATTTTTTCAGTGTGAGAGTTATGGGATTAAAACAAAGTAAATCAAGGCAGGTGAGGTTTGAGTAAACAACCTGGCAGTCTTTAGAGATTGAGAGGCCATGTGATGGTTTTTTCTATACTAAAAATCAGAGAGAATTTTTAAGATAGCCAAACTGCCACTGCACCAGAGCTGATTCGAACAGGCCTGGAAGGCAGACTGCCGCAGAGGGTGTGACAAAAAGGAATGTACATTACAATAGGGGAACTTTATTTGTGGTGCTGCAGGCACACAGTTGGGAGGTTTTAAACTACTTTTAAAATTTGGAATCTTGCAAGGATAAAGTTTAAGAAAACAGCTTTTTTAAGGTATTTAAATTTATGATTGGAAGTCACTGCAAAATGAGAACTATGTTATAAGTGTCATAACATCAGAAAGATTAAGAACCCCTGGCTTAAATTGTCCCTGCTTATGGAAGGTCTATTCGGGTGCAAAGATGTATATTTTACCAGCTTGTCTTTGCTAGCTTTGTTAAGTCTTAGTTATTTTGATAATTAAAGTAGAAAAAAAAATTTTTTTTACAATACTCTGGAATGATAGATTCTCAAAAGCCCGGGAAAGGAAAATTCCCAGTCTCTCTATAAATTATAAATTATAGTTATAAGTTAAAAGTTTTGATTTTAACAGGAGTTTCAATTCAGGAATTATTTTTAAAAGTTAATATCTAACAAGGAATAGGACAGAGCCAAACCCTGGAACAAAGTAGTAATATTCTAAATTGGAAGGATGTTGAAAGACATCAGAGAACATTTCATACTTGCATAACTAAAGATTACCTATAAATTTATAGAGAAGAAATGTTACAATAGAAATGGGAGTATACCTATATAGCCTCAGTGATAAAATAATGTTTATCAAGGTTTGGGTCTTAAAGGACAAAGAATACAGTAACCTTTAACTCCATCTCAAAGGCCTTTATGAGATGGCTTAAGGATATTTTTAATGCAGAAGCTACCAACCAATCTGTACTATGCAGACGCTACACTCCTGTGTGAGTGGAACAGTGACCTCTAAATACAGGCAAATGGGATTCTCCTATTTTTGTTATTAAAAAGGAAATCTTGGATATAGAGATTATTACAGGATTTGAGAAAAGTGAATGAGACCATGGAATTAATGGGAGCCTTACTACCTGGGCTGCCCACCATTTCTGTTATACCTATAGATACTTATAAAATTATTAGATCTTAAAAATTATTTTTACACTGTTCCTCTTGCTCCTGATGATTGTATATGATTTGCTTTTTAGTGTACCTTTTATTAATTTTAAAGATATTTTTGAGAAGCTCTTCCTCAAGGTATGGCTGGCTAATAGTCCTATATTATGTCAGAAGTTTGTAGCACAAGCAGTTGAGAACTAGAAAAATTCCTGATTTTCTATTAGCTTTTGAGCAAAAAAGGAGTTTTAGTTACAGCATAAGCTCATTTACAGCAAGCTTTAAAAAGTTATTGCTCCTGAAAAGGTGCAACAAGAATTTCTTTATCCATATTCAGGACAGAAGTTATATCTTCCAATTATACTACCTCAGGAAGTACAGATAAAAAAGATTAAAAACTCTATATGATTTTTCAAAAATTATTAAGAGATATTAATTGGCTTAGGCCTTATTTAAAAAATCTCCACAGGTAAATTAAAACCATCATTTTCTATTTTTAAAAAAAAAAAAATGTTTCACTTACATCCCCTAGGTAGTTAACAGTATATGGATAGGCCATTGAAAAACGACAAGTTCAATGTACAGATTATAATCAAGAATGGGCTGCAAATATCTTATCTACCAGCTGCAGTTCTACCCAATTGGAACTTGCACTAAAATTGAATGCTATGTATGCATCATAAAAATAGTCAAAGTCTTCAAAAACAATTTAATATTACCAGAGATGCAACTCATCAAATTATTAAACAATGCATCTCATGCCCACAACACCATGCAGTATCTCAGTATGGAGTAAATCCTGTACGTTTAAAGCCTAGTCAATATGGCAGATGGATGTCACCTGAATACCAGATTTTTGAAAGTTAGGTAAATATGTATATGAGGTTATTGATATTTTCTCAATTTATTATTGCTTCCACATTAACTGGGGAAGCTATTAAACATCTTATGACTCACTGGTTAAAATGTTCTGCTTTAACTGGACAATTTTCTATTATTAGGACTGACAACAGCTCAGGCTATACAAGCCAAGCATTTTTTATGATTTTGGGCACAAACGTCAATTGAGCATAAAACTTGAATTCCTTGTGATCCTCAAAGACAAGGAATTGTGGAAAGAGCCCATAAGGCTTTAAATTAATATTAGAAAGGGGGAGTTATACCCTCTGCCTTCATAATACTTTAAAATACGTTTTCTTTATTAAAAAAAAATTCTTTTTTAACTGTGGATTCTCAAGAATTATCTGAAGCTGAGTGCTTTTTGGCATCCAAACACAGAAACTGCCTATGCTCAAGTAAGGTGGAAAGATCCCCTTACAGGAAAACATAATGGCCCAGACCCCATATTGAGATGGTGGGGAGGCCCTGTCTTGTGTTTTTTCCACAGGATACTGGAAATGCCAGGTGGCTTCCTGAGAGACAAGGGTGGCTTGCTGATCCTCCTGCTGATGATGCTAATGACCCCCCATGACGAGTGATGCTGAGACATTCTGCACATACCTGCCTGACCCCCCATTGGTGCATCCTAAGATTTGGGAAGGACCAGAGATTGTCATCAAAGTGAATGACACCCACCTTCTCAGAGGACTAGAGAAAGGACAAGAACCATGGGCAAGCAGGCACGGTTTTAATTCTACAGGACTTGGACATGGCCTACCCATTTGCTTTTCTAATTCCAGGATGTCCCGTTGAATATAGAACAGATACATCAAAGTTACTTTGGACTGAGTGCAGATCCAAATATCCATGGATGCAGCAAATTCATGGGACCAACAGAACTGTGATTGACTGGTCTGGAGGAGATCCAAACATCTCCTAGCGGTCCACCGACAAGCTTAACTGCTGGACTTTGGTGGTCTGATAACGGATATCCTCAGACATCCATTTGGAAACTGGCTGCTGCCCTGGGAGAAGTTAGCTATGACATGTTTATTAAGGAATTCACACGTCCTCCTAGTAATGTAAGCTCTGTCATGGCCTGTGTACAAACCCCATATGTTTTATTGATTGGTGATATTCAAATGTATTTTAAGGAACAATTATTTAATGTCTTACATTGACTGTACTCTTTCTAATTGTATTGCAGCACGTAACCTTGATTTGTTTTTTCCTCATTTGTCTGTTATGATTTTGCATCAGCCTGCATTTGTTATGGTTCCTGTTGAAATTTCTCAACCACGGTATGATGATAAGGGATTAGCAGTTATAAAAGAAATCAATAAGGCTTTAATAAGACAGATTAATTGTTGCTGGCATTGCAGCATTAATTTCGCTTACAGCCACTGCCACAACTGCTGCTGTCACCCTGTCACAAACCATTCACAATGCTCCATATGTTAATGCCTTAGCAAGAAATACTACATTTGCGCTGGGAACGCAGGAGGAAATAGACCTTAAGTTAAAGCAAAAGATTGATGCCCTTTATGAAACAGTTCAGTTTTTGGGAGAAGAACTTGAAGCATTGACATGGAAATTCAGAATATCAGGAATGCTGGACCTCTCAAATTTGACACTGCCCAGGCAGCTAGTGAGTTTTTATCTAATATTAAAAGGAATGTTAGTGAGATGGTCCCTTCTTTGGCTTCCTTTAAACATTTGCTTATCTCTGTTGGCATAATTGGCGGACTATTGACTCTTGGCTTGCTCTGTGCTCCTATATTAATGAGGCTGTTTACCAATTCCCTCTGGAGAATGAGGGTCCAGATACATGGTCTAGAGCTAAACAAAGAACGGCTTTAAAAGTAGCGTCCAAGACAGGTATCCGCATGTATATGTCACCAAATTATCCCTAAGACAGGGGTTATGGAAAGAACATTCATAATTTCCCAATGACGGGGGTAAATGAGTGATACTTATGCGAACCTAAGCCAGATGCTGCTTATTATATTATACAGAGAAGGGGGAACTGTGGTGAGCCCTTCAGACTCTGGGCCTAGACCCTGCTGTGAGCCTCTGGCTATCGGGAGATCTTCTGAGCTAAACTGAGTCATGAATAATTAATGACTGCCCAAGAGCGGCTTGTTTACAGGGAAGCCAAAGCCCCCTGAAGGGATACTTCTTCTCTGGCTAGACCTTTAGTTGGAGAGCTATTGTCCTAAGCATCTCCACTGGAGAAAGGCTGTCTCCCCTAGGTAAACATCCCACCTCAGCAGGGAAGTTGTCTTGCTCTGATACCTATCTCATTCAGGATGTTTTTACCTATGCATTGTCTCACCCTGTAATTAACACCTTGGTTCTAACCCCTGTAGCTGCACGTAGCCCCCTGATGAAAGGGGTATAAGATTGGAGGGAAAAATAAAATTTCAGCTCCATTCCATCTGAGCTCAATGATACTGTGTGTGTCTGGCCTATTTCTTTCCCCTCGCGTCTCTTCCCCCTCTCCTCATTAGATCCTTCAGTCCCACTCTCCATCCAGGTACTGTCCGACTTGCCAGGCCGGCCCTGGCAGGGGTCCACCTTCTGCAAGTCTCCATGCAGGGAGAGTGGAGGCGACCCCGATCCCTTTGTCCTTTGGCATTTTATGGCGTGCAGGAGAAGGGGGCTGGGGACAGGGCGTGCACAGCTTTGATTGGCTCAGAGTTTCATGCGCATGCGCACGTGTGTGGGAATCTGCCTTTGTTATCTTTTAAACTGATTGGCTCTGTTTATCTGCTGTGGGAGGGGGTCCCTCATGAGTACGTGACAGCTAGCACCTGGGCAATGAAGCCTGAGGTCATCATTTAACTCAGGAATCTGATCCTGGCTCGTTTTCACCCCGGGCTCTAGGCCCCTTTCAATTCCATCAAAGAGATTAAACTGCAGAGGAGCACCTGCCATTGCTGGTTTTGAAGGTGGAGGCAAAGGGCTGTGAGTGAAGGAAGCAGGCTGCTTCTAGAAGCTAGAACTGCGCCCAGCTGACAGGGAGAAGGCAGGAGGCTCAGCACCGCAGTTGTCAGGGGTACAACTCTGTCACAGACATGACAGCAAAAGAACCCATTCTCACCCGGGGTCTGCGGAATGATGCCTGGCCCTGCTCGTGTCTTGGCTAAAGCCCAACAAGACCCATGTCTGACTTAGAATGAAACGGACTTTTGTGTCAAGTTGCTATAGCATCAGTAGGGATGGTTCCATGGGGCTTGGTGTGACTGTGTCTGGAGGGCTGGAGGATTGCCAGGCTGACTCTGTGGTCCAGACACTGAGGTGAGAAAACCCGGAGAAGCAGACCACGAGGTGAGAACTAAACTGAGATTTCAGCAGTATTGAATCTGCCATGCCGAGAGGATACTCATAGATATTAAACAAATAAAAAAGATATTTGCTATGTGAGTGTGAAGTTCAGAGGAGGGAACTGACAGCTGACATTTACAAGCATGATGCCAACTGACTGGACAAAAGAGGGGGGGCCCAATGCAGAGGAGCAAGCTCCAGCCGAGACTCTGCAGGATTCACAGGTTAGGTAGATGGCAGAGAGGGCGGCCTGGTGAGACAGGGGGGCGATCTGGAGGGCACAGCATCAGAAGGGTAAAAGGAGGAAGTGCTGCACAGGGAGCCTGGGTGGCCGTGCCGGAGGTGAAGGGCAGCAGGGAGAGCAAGGCAGAGAAGAGCCTGAAGCAGAGCCACACAGTGTGGGCCATGTCCTTGGCAAGCTCATCCTTGTATGGTGGTGAACGCTGAAGCCAAGAAAGCACAGGACGAAGAACTGTGAGCGGCGTGGTCAGCGGCGCCTCTGAGCGATGAGTCAAGGTGAGATACTGCTATAAAACTGCTATAAGTTAGCCAGCCCAGAAGAGAAATTCATGTAGCAGGCAGCTAGGTAGATAATAGATGGATAGATAGATGGATAGATAGACAGACAGATAGATGACAGAACAGAAGATACATATGTATATTCCATGTAGCCCCCTGACCTTCGACCTCCAGAACTGGAAGTTAATACAAACCTTTTTTCTTTATGAAATGCACAGCCTTGGGCATTTCCCTAGAGTAGCACTCATTTGCTGGGGAAAGGAAACGTCCCTCCTAGGAGTTTTGTCTGATGGGTCTGGGTTGTGGAGAATCTTCCACAGAGAATGCAGGGTCACCCTGTCTACCTTCTGAGGTGAGCCATAAGAAACTGTCTTCTGGAGGGATGACACTGCCATAGAGGGAAGAGGGACACTTGACCCTTGTCTTCCAGAAGGTGGTGAGTTGACAGTGTGGCCACAGGGAAGAGACATGGTCTAACGTCTTGATAAGGAGTGCCTCATGGGAAGAGAGCTGCAGCAGCATTTCAGTGGCTCCCTGTGGGGTCTCCGTGGTCAGGATCAGAACGGCTGGACAGCAGCTGGCCTTGCTTGTGCAGCAGCCTGTAGACTCACAGTAACTGGGAACCAGGCAGCAAGTCTTTGAGAGACACTCTGTCGCCAACCTGCAAACAACGAGGACCGTCCCACCCCCGGGTTCCACCAGGATGTTCGTGCACCAAGTTCAAAGCTTGTCCCTTTGTGGCCCTTTCCTAGGTCTATGGGCACTGGTAGCAGTTGTAGAAAAGGAGGAATCTTTGTGTCTTGGTTGAATGTTTGAGCTAAAATAACTCTGTAAGGTTAATGCCGAACAGCAATTAACACCCTTGAGGGTACATGAACCTGCATTGCATCCTTCTGCGAAGATCAATTGCCCCAGAGGTGGCTTTTGTGCAGCAGCTGCCTAGAAGGAGACAGCGTGTTAGTGGTACTGGGAGAAACATCACTTTCTCCAGCCATGTTTCCTGGTAATCATGTAGAGCCCTGCAAAACGATGCTATACATGTCCCCACCCCCAACCCAGGGATTTCTCAATAGTAAAGTGTTTCTTCTGGGCCATGCTCTCTAGTCTGTGTTAATGCTTCTCCAACCCACTGGCAGCAGAGGGGTGGGGGGATCCCTGATTAAATTTGCAAAAGGGGTCCCAGGTGGTCATGCTTTGTTCTCAGCTCGTAAGTGACGATTTTTTCCCCCAGCCTAATTCCGGAGCCCATTGTCAGAAACATTGTGCCTTCTTGCCTCTCACAGTCCTGCTGTCTGCAGCTGCAGGAATGAATGGTGACTGTGGGCTCATAAAGCACCAGCTTAAATCAGCTACTTTTGCATAATGATTTAAGAATTGCAGTCATCCATGGGAAAAGATTCTGCTTGCATAGATCACTGGAATGGTGGGTCTCAGCTTTCTTTCATTTTACACATGAGCGTGCATTCTTAGATGTCCAGAAACCCTGTTAAAAATATCAGAATCATTAGCTCTTTTGTCTTAATGACAAAAGGAACGGGATCAGGGACTGAGTGCTTAGTTGCATATCAGTATCTTCTGGGTGTTGCTACCAGTGCCCAAAGTAACAGATGCTCAAGCCCCGATGTAAAAACAGCACGGTATCCAGATAAAACCTGTGATATCTTCTTAATTTCAATATACTCTAGGGGTTAGGGTGATGGCTCAGTAGTTATTTGCCTTGCAAGCATGAGGGCTGGAGCTTAGATCACCAGGAACCCACAGGTGGTTGTGGTGATCTGCCTGTAGGTCCAGCCTCAGAAGGCAGAGATGGGGTGCTCCAGAGCAAGACTATCTATGCCAGAAAGCTTTGGGTTTGATTGAGAGACCTTGCCTCAATGAATGAAGTTGAGACTAACTCTGGAGATCAACCTGATTTGTTATCCCCTCCTACCCATAGCTGAGCAGGAAACTGGTTAAACTCAGCGGACACACACAAGAAGTCATGAGAGCGTGAAGGGGGCTTGTTATCAGTTCATCCAGACTACTGGTCAGTGACTCAAAGTCAAGTTGAAGACTCAGTGAAAATGCGTGGCTTCTACTTTGGGTCTTGTCAGCAGCCCATCTGCCTCTCTCAGGAAATAGACAACCCCACAGGAACCCTGCCCTGAAGGTGATGATGTGCTCAAAGAAAAATACGTAGAAAGGTATATGGGCATGCATTATCTGCAGAGATGAACTAACTCAGCCATGTTTCAGGAGGTTTTGGACCTCCGAGTGACCATTAAGTAAAAGTCATGCTGTCTTGCTTTCAGCCCTCTTTTGCCTTCTGCCCATGCTAGCTGGATGTGTTCCAAAGCGGAAAGGAAAATGCATAATTTTATTTCTATGTTTCCAGTTGACTTTTCACATCAAGAACAATAAAGTTTGTTCCAGTGAGTCAAAACTGCAGCAATAGACCCTTCACTTCCCCAGAAGTGGCTACACCTTGTGGGTGTCTCTTAATGCTGTCATACCAGCCAAGTGGGGCCTCTCTAAGTCTCAGTGTCCACTTCTTACCTCAATATCCACTGTTCTGTGGTTCTACTGCTGGAGCAGAGGTGCCAGTAACACCAGACAGAGGATATTTCAGAGAACCTATCCGTGATCTCTACCAAGAGGGAGCTCCCAATACATGCTCTAGAGGAAAATAGACCAACCTCTGTAGTTTAGCACATTTGCAAGTACCTAGAGATAAAAAAAATGGATGTGCATACTCTTTTATTGGCTCCCAGCCCCGCTCAGAAAGCGTGGTGAAGTTGACCCTCTGCCTCTGTGTCAGTTTGGTACCTAACTAATGCTGAGCTGGGTGCCACTGAGCTCCTACTCTGGCTCGTTTCTCTCCGTGCATACCCCATCGCTGAAAGCCTTCCGTATTTCTAACTTCATCTGTACGCATTTGCTCATGCTCAAGTGGCTCTGCTCTGCCTGGGCCCTCCCCAGATAGAGCCAAGAGATGCTGACAACTGCTGTCAGAGACAGTGAGGAAGGACATCAGTCGAAGAGGTGACACCAAAGTCCTGAGCCAGAAGCGAGCCTTGGGCAGAAGTCCCTTTTCAAGGCCAGCCCCCACAGCTCTTCACCAGTTGGCAGATCCTGGATGCTGCTGCCCAACCTCGATGTGTATTTGTCACTGCCGTCCTTTCAGACGAGGATCCTGCAGATCAGTGAACAGTATGTTCATTTCTCCGTGCTCCTGGCCCCTTTGACACGCATGCACTGCCAGGAAGGCCCCTATGCTGCTTAATCTTGGCTTATAACTTGATTGGATCTGGAATCAACTAATAGATGTGCCTCTGGGCATCCCTGGAAGGCTATTTCCTTGAAGGATTAACTGGGATGGACAGGTGGGAGGTCGCGGGTGGTGAGGAACGGTCCTCCCACAGAGTACGTGGTACCTTCTGCTATTGGCCCATGTGTAGGGAGGTCCCAGGGAAAAGATGCTGCTGTTTGCCTGACTACCTTCATCCTTGCTGGTGAGTGCATCTTCGCTATTTGCTGCTACTGCTGCTTCCATTCCTCACTGATAATTAGGCCAGCTTCTTTGGCCTCTGGTGTGAACTGAAGACTGGTGGCTTCCAGGAGTCCAGGTTGTCAGTGCCAGATGGGAACTGGTGTGACATTCAGCTTCATGTTCTGAGCAACTACTGGGTTCTCAGCCTTGGTAGTGCACAGGCAGCTGTCCCTGGGCTACCCGTATCACCTGAAGCAATCTAATGAACACCTTTAATAAATATTCATTCTGCTGGCTCTGTTCCTCTAGAGGACAGCCACTCATATAGTCCCTTGGCGACTCATAGAGTCCCTTCCTCCTGTGCCCAGCACACATGCAAGAAATCCTCAAAGCACCCAGAGCCAGGGGCAGCCTGGGCCTGTGAGAAATGCAGAGCCATCGTCTGGCCCCCGGATAGGCCTCTTCCTCCCTACACACCCTTAGCCTGTGTTGACCCATCCCTGTGCCTTAGTTACTTTTCTCATTTTTGTGACAGATTGCATGACACAGGCAGCTTGAAGGAGGAAGGATTTCTTTTGGTCCATGGCGTAAGAGCCGCGGTCAGCCCATTGTGTCCGGGTCTTTGAGCCAGCAGGGACTTGTGGCATGGCTTGTTGTGTCTCAGCCATCGAGGAAGCAGAGAGCTCCACTGGAATCAGGGCTGACTGTAAACTTGTAGCTCCACCCTGTAGCTCTGTGCTTTCCAGCTAGACACTGTGTCCAGAAGGTTCTACAGTGTTGGTAAACAGCACCAGCTGGAGGCCATCACAGAGCCTCCTTAGCCCCTAATCTGTAATTTCTTTCTCTGAGTGTGAGGCCCTTGACTCTCATTATGCATAATGCGTTCCTTACGTGTTCAGCTGTGGTGCACACATAAAGTGGTTTACAGCGCTAACCCAGATTCCCAACATGAAGCATATTTACCAGTGAAATTACAGTATGGTCTATATGTGTATTTTACCATTTGTCTCTAAGGTTGGGGGGGTGCAAAGATGCACAGTGCAGTTGTTCTCCTCTGCCCTTGTCAGTGACTGTCTGTGCTTCATTTAGAATATGGGTAGGTTCATTCCTCATAAGTCTTCTTTTCCTCTTGAGTCATCCTCTTTCGTTTATTCAGTGCAAACCTCCAGCCCATGGAGAGCTTCCGTCCTCAGTTGAACCTCTTGGGGAATGCCGTATATACACTCCCAGGGACGTACCCCTAGACTATTCTAAATCCAGAAGATAGACCAATCCACTGATATAAATCAATGACTGGATAGTTTTTAAAATTTAATTTCCAATCAGAAAAATTTACTCTTCATGATACAGCTTCACAGATTTTGACAAATCGTCATTGACTTGAGTGTCAGCTCCTTAGAGAACAATTCTAAGCTCACCTTATCATGGTCTGTGCTGAGGGAGCCCTTCCCTGTTACCCAAGTTTGGTCTGTTTTCTACTTTATAGTTTGGCCTGTTCTAGAAGGTCATAGAAAGAGAATTGTACAATATGTAGCCTTTGGTGCTGGATTTCTTTAATAGCAGAATTCGTAGACAATTCACCCATGCTGTGTTAATCAATAGAATGTTTTATTTATTCTTGAGTAGTATCTTGAGCAGGACCACAGTTATGAGACAGTCATATGAGCTATTTCCAGCTTTGGGTAATTACAAAGATTCATATATATATATAATATATATATTATATATCTATAATATATATATCCTATATATAATATATCCTGTATATTAATGTGTGTAATATATTATATATATTATATATTTTATATACTTATTATATAAACCAGTGGTGGATGAAGATCCCATTGCTTTCCTATCTGTAAAAGTCAATATCGATGCTCAACTTGACAGGGTCTAGAATCACCTCTTGGGCAGTCTGTGAAGGTTTACCTAGATTGATTACCTGGCCTGGGAAAGCCCATTCTAAATGTGAGAGGCACCATTCCACTCCACATGTACGTGATATTTGTATTTTGACCATGGGTCCTGTGCTCTGGCTGAGCTTCCTTTGAATCTAAGAGCACTTTCCTCTCTTCCTTTGTTTCTTCAAGTCCTTTCAGATGGTGTTTGTGGCTATAAAACATTTCTTCTTTGTAGCCTGTATTCTTCATATTTCACCTTACTGGCCTCTTTCCCAGACTAGGGATCTTGTACAATGTTCAACAGAAGGAAGGAAGACATCATTGCTTTAGATAGTCTGAGGGAAAGGCTGAAAGTCTCTCGCTATTGAATATGAGGACTTCACGAAAAGAAGAAAGCTACTTGAAGGCCCTGCGTCTCTCTGCTTCCTGCAGATGCCCTGTGACCTCACACTGCAGGTACCATGACTCTGCACCCCGAAACTGTGAGCCCAAGCAAACCTTTCCTTTCCTAAGTTGCTTCTTTTTTCCTAATATTGTATCACCGCACAAAAAGTAACCAATACTTGCTGGCACGTGTCCTTTGCACGTTGGTGTGGCTAGCCGGGTCATGGGAGCGTACTGCAGCAGTGGCAGATTGCATTGGTCGTTTATATGCTCACTTGCTGTCTTTGATGACATGCCTGCTTCGACCATTTACCTACTGATATTGGCATTCGGTTTTCTTTTCTTTTTCTTTTTTTCCATTTGCTCGTTTTTGAGATGAAGCCTAACCATCTATCCTAGGCTAACCTGGGACCTGTCATCTTCCAGCCTGAGCCTCCTGAGCTGTTCCTGCAGACTGCTTGACTTTGTGTTTGTGTGCTATGGATGCAGATCCTTTGTCAGAAATGTGATTTTCCAGTATTTTCTCCAACCGTTTAGGACACAGTCTTAGTTTCTTAAGTGTATCTTCTTCAGAGCATACTGCTCTTATTTTAAGAAAATCCAGGTTTTCCTTTTTCTTTTCCAGATCACGCTTTTGGGGCTATATTTTAAAAGTATCTAACCAAAAGTCTTTAAGACACTTTTCGTTTTTCTAGGAGTTTTCTAAGTGAGTCTACTATTTACTCTGAGTCACTCTAAAAGGTGTGGCTCAATGTCATCCTCTACAGATGCATGTAGCTCCAGCGCTGGTTGTTAAAGGGAACAGCCCTTCACCTCAGACTGTTTTTGCATCTTGGCCAGAAGTCAGTGCTCTGTTCTCATGGAGAGCTATTTCTGGGCACTCAATTTCGTTTCATTGATCTGTTTGCCTGGCCTCTTCTCAAAATTACCTCTCTCATTGTATATTTATAGCACTGTACAAGTCCTCTGACTCTCTTCTTTTCAGCTTATCCTGTTTCTTCATTTTACACACAGAAAGAAGGGGAGGAAGGGGAGAGAGAGGGGGAAAAGGAGAGACAGATGACAGATAGATAAAGAGACAAACAAGTTCAAAGACAGATGAAGATACATATGGAGAGACAGACAGAGAGAGGAAAGGGATAGATAGATACACCGACAGATGAAGATACAGACAGACAGAGCAAAGAGGCAGACAGACACATAGAGAGGGACAGGTGAAGATATAGACAGAGACAAAGAGACAGACAGACAAAGAGACAGAAACACACAGAGAGATAGATGAAAATACAGATATATATATATATATATATATATATATATATATATATATATGCACACACATTAGATTAAAAAGACACATTGGATTTTTAACTGATATTATGCCAATCTATATATCAAATGAAGAGCATTGATAAATTAGAAATAATGAGTGTTTTCACTCTTAAATGTAGTGTGTTTCTTCATTTAATTAAATCTTTGATAAGCTTTCATTAAGATTTTATAGTCATCAGCATATAAATCTTATGCAAAGCATTTTTGATTTGTACCTAAGTATATGATTTGGGTGCTAATTTTTGTTTCAGTGGTTTACTTCTTGCATCTATTTGATATCTTTGTTCTGACCTTGTGTCCTACACCTTGGACAAACTTTTTATGAACTTAAGTCTTTCTTTCTTCAGTGCTATGCTGCTGCTTTCTGTTACTGTGATAAAACACTGTGACTGAACCAACTCACAGGAGAAGGAATTTCCTTTGGCTTATTCTTGGGGAAGTCTATTTTAGCTGTGTCTGAAATTGTTTTATGCACTTTTTGGTATGGGATTATCCTAGGTCTAGGGCATTTTGCATTGTTTGCAGGTGTTAGATTTCTGTGGGGGTTGTTTAGTTGTTTATGATCTGCAGTAGAACACCTAAGGAGTTCTCAATCAATAAAACACCGGAGCAGACACTTGGAGTTCCACTGTGGAGTCTGGTGCTGGCCAGGACAGTGGCTTCCTCTGCTGAGGTCTGGCAAGGTTTCCACATATGAAAATGCCTCCCTCTCATTCTTGCTGAGCCACCACAGTAGGCGTACCACAGCAAATGTCACCCAATGTGGGGCATGACATCACTCTAGCTAATCCAACATGGAGACAAGGAAGAAAAAGAAACTCAAGACCTTATAAGAATCCTGTAAAGTACACACAGACAAGCTACCAGAAGATAGAGATTGGTGTATTAATTGAAGGCTCCTGAAGGAAAAAGAGAGAGAGAGGAAGGAAATAAGTCTCTATGAAGAGAAAAGGCTGTGAAATGGATAAATAAATGAGGAAAAAGCTCCGAGATGAGAGCCGCAGAATGGAAGCCCTTAGAGATAAAGAATTCAGCTGGGAGCAGGAAAAAAGCAAGGTTCTAATTTCTTTTCCTGATCATGGAGCTGACGTTCCCTCCTGCCACTGGTGGTAGCCTACTGTTTCACAAACTGAGTTTTCTAATAGCTCTGTTGTACATGCGTGAAGCTCGAGATGTTGTGTTTGAGATCTATGGAAGGGGTTGTATGTTTCCCCGTAGAGGTGGTGAAAAAGAAAGCCAAACCTTCAGAATGTTTCAACTGGAGATTCTTCTCACTGGCCCAGGACTCTTACTGTTGTGGAAGCTTCAACATGGAGTATAAAAGTCGCTTGGTTAAACTGACCAGTTTTTTTTCTTCCTGCAAACCAGAAAGACAGAATTGGAGAGACAAATCACACTAAGGAGATTGACCTTACTAGATGTGATTGTTGTGAATGCCAGCTGAGTCCAATGTCATTGCACCTGCATTTCAGAGCACAAGAGGAAGGCAGAAAGATGCAGAGCTGTGACCTGCCTGGGCTGTGAGCCCAGGTATGTGGGAGGCTTCTGAAGCAGGAATGAGGGAGGCTATGACTCTGCTCTCAGGATTCTTGATCCTTATCTCCCCCGCATTGGTTTTAAATGTAAAGGATAACATGTCATATAGGACATGGAGACATGGTTTTGAAGAGGAAAGGAGAAAGAGAGGGAGGGAGGGAGAGACGGAGAAGGAGAGAGAGAGGGAGAGGGAGAGAGAGAATCTTTTAAGAAATTTATCTCCAGAGTTGTAGAAGACTGAATATGGAGAAGCGACTTAGAGACTCAAAGATGAGCAGAGGTTGCAGCAGTTTGAGTCTGAAGGCACCTGAAGCAGATTCCCTTTTAGTCTAGAAACTTCTGTCATTATCACATAATACGTTCAGCCCTTTTCATATTATGGCTGATAACCAACTTTATTCTAAGTCCACCAGCTTAAGTATTCATCTCATCCAACATGTTTGATCTAACACCTGGGTGCTGTGCCCTGGCGAAGTTTACTTATACAGTGAGTACCCTACCTTGTACCACTCCTGACTCTTCATGGCTGGCTCCGTGGTTCAGTGTCTCCCCCTCTATTAGGAATCTCTTTATGAGCCCCAAGGCTACTGATGAGGGACCACATGAGTCTCACTAGGTACCAGCTACCAGCTTCGTGTTCTAGCTCCTAAAATGAGAACACTGGGATCCAAAAGCTCTTGCTGTGAATATTTTTAAAAAAAGATATGGAGCAAATGGCTGTGCTCACTGTCAGGGGCCAGCTAACTTTCTGTTACTGTGATAAATAAATTTGCTGTGAAGGGAGGCTTATTGGATCATACTTCTGGAGGTTTTTAATCCATGATCTAATTAGCCTGGTTGCTTTGGAAGTCGTAGTGGTAGCATACAACAGAGCAAAGGTTTTCCTCCTGGTGAGGAGGAAGAAGAGGGGCAGACGGAGATCTCAGCATTTCCTCTGAGGTGTGCAGCCAATGACTTAGCGCTCCCGTCAGAAAGGATCTGCTACCTCACTGTAGGAGCAAAGACTTAAGACCCACCTCTGATCCATGGGCCTTCGGGGGAGCTTTCCATATCTGATTACGGCAAGTACAATGCACATGCCAGCCTTGTGCACTGTAGATTATAATTCAAGAAAAGTAGGTACACTTTCCTTGCTGACACACATGTGAGTTTGCGGGCACCTGAGCATGCGTGTGGGGGTAACAGGTCAGTCCAGAGTGTCATTACTCCAGCACCATCTGCTTGGTCTGGAGTTTGTCAGTTAGGCTGAGCCTGCCCTGTATGCCCCAAGATCCCCCACCCCCCGCCTCAGCCTCCCCAGAACTTGGAGGGACACACCACCATGCTCAGATTCCTCTTTGTAAATGTGGGTCCTGGGAGTCCAACTGAGGTCCTCATGGTTCTTGGCAAGCATTTAATGTCTGAGCTGTCTCTTCTGCCCTAAACCAGTGATTCCTTAACTGAGACATCGAAGAACCCCAAAGCCTCTGTGGTTTCAAACACTCAAACACTACCAGGAGCTAATTTACAAGGTAAGCACTTTGAGTTGGAATGTGAAATCCTGATTACACCCTCAGAGGAGCAGGCACTGGACTGAGGATGTGAGTTAGGGTGTCCCAGTCAAGAACTGACAGAGACTGCCCCGAAAGACAAAAACAGGAAGAATTTAAACAAAAAGTGCAGGTGAGCCAGAGGCACATGTGTGTCCACTCAAGAAGCGAGGGTTCCAGCTCCTCTCCGACGTCTCTAGACGTTACCTCACGAAGCATTGCAGTGGTGTGCTCTGATTATATTTCAGCGAGACCATCAGAAGCCTGAGGGGCTCACACTCTTGTACGCTTCTCATGCTCCTCAGAGCTTCCTTCCCGACAGGGCTGAGTGCTGGCCTTAGTTGCTATTTAACTGACTTTCCATTTGAGTCCACTGACATCACAGCCCTTTCCCTCCTGGCTTCCCTCTAGCCCACCTGGGTGGTGTAATTCAGGGAGAATCCTGACAGTTAAGGGACCCAAGCTCACGACTGTCAGCATCCTGTTGCTTGCGGTTCATTATCATTTCCCCGGGGGCTGTATCAGGCAAAGGCGCCCTCATTCTCTAGGCACGGAAGCCCGAGACAGACAGTTGTCAAGGCAACGGAAATGCACACTGTGAACTGAGGATAAAAGGCTGCTTCTGGCTTCCCAGAGTCTGGGTGCTGTTGAAGCTCCAACTTAATTTAGGGGTTGGCAAATAGATTGTTTTTTGTTTTGTTGGTTTTTTTATGACTAATTATAAAATGTACCCAGTGTTATTAGGCTGGGTGATAGATGACTGCCTGCTAAATGTGATGTGGAAATTTAAAGCGATCTTCAGTGTGGAGAGACCTACAGTAAGTGTGCCTACAGGATTGATGGCTTGTCTCAGTCATACTACACAGTGTAAACAGCTCAGTGAGTGTGTGTGCGTGTATGTGTGCGTGTGTGCGTGTGTTCCAAACACTGCTTATTTGATTCTTTCCATATTTTTTGCTTCCAAATATATTCCAAATAAAGTTGGAAGTACTCTCCGCACACACATATATTAAATATGAACTATGTATAATATATGTGTGGGGACTCAATGACTCTCACCAGGTGAGATTGCAAGATGGGACCGGCTGCTGCCTGGCTGCGGTCCACGCCCTCCCTGTTTCTTTGTCCATCCGCGGCTTTGCGTGCCTGCCGTCACTCTCCAGGCATGCACTGGTTTATTAAATTCCAGGTGAAGGCTCGTTACTGTCATAAAGGACACGGCAATGAGGCCTCTCCAGGGTCAGGGCCTAAACCCTGTGTGGTCCTCTCGTGGCGTTCCTTCTGCACACCTCGAGGGGGCATCAGACAGAATCCTCACGGTTTGGACCTTCATCTTTCCCCCCTCAGTCGCTGTTATTTTATGTGTATGGGCGTTTTTCCTGTGTATGCGTCTATGTACTGCTTGCTTGTTGGCTACAGTGAGCAAAAGAGGGCGTCTGATCCCCTGGAACTGGAGTTATAGATGCTTGTGAGCTGCTGTGTAGGTTCTGGGTCCTCTGAAAGAGTAGCCAGGGCTCTTAGATGCTGAGCCATCTCTCCCTACGAGGCTTCCTTCCTAACAAATGTGTTCTTGGAAAACACACATGCACACACACACGCACATGCACACGCACACACGCACGCGCGCACACACACCAGGGACTGATGCACATATGAACTTACAGAACATGGCAGCGTGGGCGTGGACATGAACTCACAACCCTAACCCAGAAGTCATCTCCAGCTGATAACCACTCACAAATTACTAATTAGTTTTCTGTTCATTTGTTTGTTTTGTTCTATTCAGGTTTGTTTTTGTTTTACCTTTTAATTATTTTTTTCTTTCTTTTGGATGCCCGTTTTCTAATTAGAAAGAGCAAGAAACGACGTGGATTTGGGTGACTGGGGAGATGGGAAGAAACTGGGAGGAGTTGGGGAGGGGGGACCATAATCATAACAAACTGTATAAAAATCTATTTTCAATAAAAAGAAAAAGACAAAAGACGAAACAGCCAAGCATGGGGCTCACACTTATAATCTCCCACGAGATGGAGGCAGGAGAATTCCCACAAGTTCAAGGCCAGCCTGGCTACATAGATCTTATCTCAAAAACAAATAAGTGAAAGTATATTTATAAGAATTAAAGGCCAGAATGTCTTTGATCTAACTTTATAGCAAGCACTGATGCAGCGTGGAAGTAAAGGACCAGTAGAGATGGGTCCGGGAAGATGGAGTTAAGGCTGTTAACAGACTCGGCCGCTCCCTTCCAGCCCTCACCCCGGGGACAGGGAAAGTGCAGTAGCCTTCTGCACTTGGAGAGGAAATTCAGTCACCTGGTGGAGAAGCACCTTGTTCTCCCCCATCTTTGGCTGACTGGCCATGAGGTAAGACAGGATTTGTAGTCCTTGCTCACATGCTCTTCCTGCAGCCATGCAAAGCTACCAAGGCCAATGCCTTAAAGTCACAGATGCCGTGTGCACAGCCATGGTTAGCCGTTACTGTGGGTCAGCTTCACACATGTGTGCAGCAGCGTGCCTCCCTAAGGGAGCGGGCCCTGCGACTGCACTTTATGCCTGGGTCTCATCTCTCCAGGCTCAGGTTGGAGGAGTGATTACCAGGTGATCTAAGAATTATCAAGTGTCCTGATCAAATAGTGCAAGTACAAATGTCAGAGGAACCCAGAGGAGCTGGGGAGAGCTTCCAGAAGGAAAGCATTTGAGCCAGGCCTTGATGAACAGGTAGACATTCAACATGCAGAGAATGGGAATTAAGAATGTCAGGACTTCCTTGGCACTGAAGATGGAGGTGCAAGGAACAGGGGGCTTGTGAGGAGATGGCGGGGATCACGGTGCTCAAGCTGTGTACGCGGGAGTGGAGCAAGGGGACTTACAGAAGCGGGGAGCCATGAACGCTGCCCTGTGCCTGTGAGCTGTATCAGGAGGACTGTGAGTCTGAGGCCAGTGTAGGAACCTTAGGGAGACTTCCAAAATCAGTTCACAGCCCCAATACCCCCACACCTGTGGCAGGTAATGGATTCTCAGCATTTTTTTTTTTTTTTGCATTGTAATTTTATTTCTTTTTTTATTGAAGATAGTTTTTTTTCATATAATATATTCTGATTATGGTTTTCTTTCCCCCCTTACCCACTCACTCAAATCTACACCCTTTCTCTCTCTTATTAGAATACAAACAGGCATCTAAAAATAATAATAAAATAAGATAAAGAAAGAACAAATCACAGTGGGACGTAACAAACAGAAAAAAGGAGTCTAAGAAAAAGCTCAAGAAACAAATACAGACACAGTGACAAATATGCTCTCACCCTCAGGAATCCCATGAAAACACAGAACACTGTGAACCATGATATACACCCAAATGACCTGTAGGGTTAAAAAGAACAGAAACCAAGCCCCGACACGGCGTTGTGAGGCCAAGAGTCTGTTTTGTGTCGGCCCCCGCGCAGCCTCAGTCTCTGTGGCTTCCTTTTGTGTGAGTCCTGCTGTGTTTAGGCCTTGTGGGCTCGATTGATCTTCGTGCCCATCAAGCTGTTAACACATTGCATTCTGCTGCAGGTGAAGCAAGACTCCGCAGTGTTGGCAAACGGACATTGGGTTTCTGCTCTCCAGAACTATGGGAGATAAATGTCTGTTCTTTGTAAGGTACCCGGTCCCTAGAACATCTTTCCCTAACACCCTAGAATGACTAAGACAGTTTTCGAGTCAGAATTCTGAGATTCTCTGAATGTGGCCCTGGTGGTGAATGCTGTGTTTGTGGGTGCTTCACAGGATGGCTATGGATCCCCCACCTCAGGGAATGAGACAGAGGCCTACTTGCCTTGTTAGGTGAGAGGGGGAGGACAAGAACGTCCTCAAGAATGTCAGCCATTCTGGCAACTGCTACACCTGTTCTGTTACTATTCTGAAAAAATTGTAAGTCTGTGTAGATATTTTTCTGATTATTGACACAAGGTCAATCTGTTTATAAACATATTTTTACGAACTGTTTGATGCAGAGTTTAAAAGAGAGAAGTAGGGAGGATAATTATCCAACCACAACTGATTGCAAGCAATGTTGGAAGTCTCTTCCGAGAGACAGAGCACCCTGGTTGGGAACCAGAGGTCGCTGCAGATGGAATGGCTTGTCACTTGCCATGCGCAATGCAGAGCCCCTTCCGTGTTTTAATGCCTCTTTTACTTCTTGAACTTGTTCCGTATCTTTTTGCTTCTAGTACACATCTGCTTTAGGAACTAAAACAAAGCAAAACAGAAATCACTGTTCCTGCTTCCAGGCACCCCCTGGGAATTCTAGGAGACTGACTTCCTGTGGAGGCCTGTTCTACCAGCCTGCGCAGTAGTCAGCTGCTCCCCAGCCCCTCTCCTCAGGAGCTTGCATCTCAACCTTATGCATTAACCTTACGTTGGAAACGTCAGATCCATTCCCATCAGAGCCAAAAACAGTATCCAGCTTCACATCCATTAGGTAATGTCTTGTGATTAAACACACACCTCAGGATGCTCTTTGCTGGGAAAGCTGCTCCCAAGGTCCCTAGAGGAGTGCTGGAGATGAATTCATCAGGAATTGTAACTCATCAGATTTGGGGACTGTGACAGCTAGAAAGAGCTTCTCATACACGCAGGACCCCATTTGATCTCCAGTTACGTGAATAAGGATGGGATGTCCACAGTGAGGTGCTTTTACTTTTATCATCTGTTCATCATTTTTATAAAGTGAGAAAAGCAGCAGCAGCTGATGGAGGCAAAGTCTAAGGTTCTGTGAGCAGCACCCAGAGGCTTGCATCGCTCCTGACCAATCAAGTCATTTTCCTTCAGGATTTTCTCCGTCTTGGGTTTGTCCAGCGGCATAGTGATGAACCCAGCCCTGCGTGGTGCCTTGTGCTTCATCCAGCTTTGGATTTCCTAGGCTTCCAGGATCTACAGTCTGATGCCTTTCATAAAATACCTGTTGGTTTTGGGATTCCCCTGCCATTGTTCCTTCCAGCAGTTCTTCTGCTCTTTCTTCTCCAGTCAGAAGTTGAGCTAAACATCTACCATGGCTTTAGAACTGCTCAGCTGTTTGGAATGCTATTTTCATCAGGTTATTTTGTTTACTTTGCTTCTCAATCTGGAGCACTTTCTGTGCCCTCTTCAAACTGCACGAGTCTCTTTGCAGATGGGGCCTGTCTGCCAATAGCCCAGCAAGGACTTCCCTCTCTCTGGTTAGTGCTTTGATTTCCAGAGCTTCCTTTATTCCTTGCTCCCTCCTGGTCCCCTCTGGCCAGTGACGCTCCTTTCTTGTTGGGGAACGGCAAGGAGTTGGGCAACTGAGGAAGAGGCAGATTCTCAAGCAGCTTAAAGCTTTAAAATGTTAGCCTTTTGCTAAAGCAATGAGGAGTTCCTAAAACTGATTATAACGTGTTAGAAAGAACTTCCATTTTGTTGGAACATTAAAAACAAGTAAGCACAGGGTAGCTTGCCAGGAGCAGAAGTTGTGGGCAGAAGCTGGAAGGTAAACTGACCAACCGCACTCTGTGGGTTTAGGATGCCAGAGCACCCTCACTGGGACAAACCAAGGTCAGCAGCAGAAAGGTGAAGATTTCTTCCTTGGCTGGCCCAAGGGAAGGCAGAGTACTGACATTACTCCCTTGTCACTTGGTTCTCCTGATTGGCCCATCTTGTCCCCCTCCTCCAAAAGGCACGCTGTCCAAGACAGAGAAATTACCATCGGTTTGAAGCCAGGCTGGGGTATATAATGAATTCTAAGCCAACCTGGGCTAGTGAAATCTTGTCTCAAATGGTGACAGCGAAAACAGACCAAAGCAAATCATTAAGTCAAAATCAAACAGGCAGTGGATTCAGGCTGGCCTGGCAGTGCTGACCCACATTGCCTCTTGCGCCTCTGAGGTGGCCTGGGTTCTGAGCACACATGTGCACGGTGCACTGAGCATGCCTTCATACCACACAGTGCTAATGGATGCTAAGCCATCTCAACACGGATTTGAGACTATTGTCTTATGAATGGCAGTACTTCCTGTACCTATGAGCCTTTCTGCTCTTGTAGTAGTGAATTTTAGTTGCAACAAAAGACTCAAGATTTGATTTTTTAAAATTGCTGTTTGACTTACTGACTTGAGTTTCCTAAAAATTAGTCAAATGAATTTTGCCCTAGTCTGAGAATAGGATTTCCAACAGTTTCTGAAATGGCCCTACGCATACTGCTGCTGTTTTGAATGCCTATTTATATGAAGCAGCACGTCGATGCTTGTAAAATCAGTTTCCGTCAACTCAGATAAAGGTTGGAAAATGCTCTCCATCCCCCAGCACCAAATACTCAGCCCAGAGTGAGTATCTGATATAAATGTAAGGAGGTCCAGCACTTTTGTTAACAGGAGGGCTTACTTTCATCTTTAATAAATGATAAACTTATATACAAACTGACATTTTGCTATGATTTATTATGTTTGATTTATGCATCTGTTTTACACATCTGGGGTTGTATAAGATTTCTCACATAAGAAGGGGGTGTGAGTCAAGAAAGTTTAAGAAACCCTGTGCTAGGGAGGTGTTCATAAGCTTGGAGCACACCCCAAAGACCAGCGCTCCAGTCACACTGCGCTTCCCAGGATGCCCTGAACGTAGTGCTTGTGAGTATTTACAATTCCCTGAGGACTCCAACATCAGTCTCATATCTGAGTCTGCTTCTGATGCTTGAGATTTTCTCTTCAGAATGATTTTCTTCAGCTTTTGGCATGAATTGTAATACTTTTTTGAAAGTCAGACACATTGCTTTGTGCTGCATAACAGGAATAAATGTTGACAGGGCCGGCAGGCTGAGCATAGACACACAGCCTTCCGGAGCGTTTGCGTTCAGGGTTTGCTGTCACTGCCCGTGTCAGGGGCCTCAGACTCTGCTGCTGCCCTCCTTTGCGCCCTACCTCTCGGCCCCGGACTTCCCTGAGCCCTCTGCCCAGAGCCTGGCCAGTTCTTTCAGATGTACTGTTGGTGTAGACACTGGAGCCCTGCTGACGTGAAGTGCAGGGAGGAACATCCTGGGAGCCTGCCGTCAGGTCTCAATGTATTGACAGAGCTGGCTCTTCGATTGCGATTCCACATACACTTCTCCAGTGGCATCTGCCCCACAACACTCATACACACACACATACATTTATACATACATACATACATTCACATACATGCACGAATGCATACATACATATATATGCATGCACACACATACATACATTTATACATACATAAGTGCATGTATAAACACATATATGCATGCATGCCCATATACATGCATATATTCACATGCATGCAGACATACATGCACACATACATAATGCATGCATACACATACATAGATGTGTACATACATGCATACATGCACACACCCACACCTACATACATGCATGCACACACACACATACATACATGCACACACATGTACACACGCATGCATACACACATGCATACAGACATAAATACATGCACGCACACATACACATATGCACGCATGCATACATATACATGCATAGTTCATGCACACACACATACATGCACGTATACAGACATACCTATTCACATGCAAGCATGCATACATACATGCATGCACACACATACACAATGTATGCGTACACATACAAACACATGTATACACACATGCACACATACATACATACTTCACAACTGAGCTACTAATCAAAGCACAATTTTAGTGTTTATGGAAAGAGATCTTAGATAACTCTGACAATATGCTCTTTTATCTCCATGACTCTCAAAACATGAGGCGAAGTATCCAAAATAAGTGCTTTGAGTTTAGTAAAACTGGCTATAAATAAAGCTGATGTGACAGAAGCTCGGAATAGAGAAATGTCGATTTCCACCCCAAAGCATGAATGAAAAATGGTCCCTGTGGGGATTAAGGATCACTTTCTCATCTGTAATGGAGATGGGTCTTACCTGGAGAAGGTAATGACTTATACTAAAGGCAGCATTTCCTGTCCCGGCCCTTCCATACACATGAAGTGGCAGCTGTGGGTGCAGTAGCCCTGACCCAAGGTGGGCGAGCTTGGAGAGCCTGTGGCTTCCTCAGATCACAGGTGTGTGTGCCATAGTGTGTGTATACGCACGTGTGTGTATGTACACACCATGTCTCCCCCCGTACACAGAAACCTATGATGAGAGCGTAATCAACAACGAGACCCAATGACTGCTGCACCGGGTTGAAATGCCGGGCGTGTGACTGTGAGCCCGTCTCTCACATCTGACTGTTCGGCACTCACCGCCCTTCCTGTGATGGTGCGAGGTGGTATTTAGACACTGTGGCTCCTCTTTGTCAGCCCTGAGTCCCCAGCATGCCTGGCGATCTGGGGCTATTACGCAACACAAGTAGAGAAACCTGGGTGCAAATATTGCGATGTCACGAAGTGGATCTGAAACCTAAGGTGGTCGTTAGTTGCCTAGAGAGCGAGTTAGGTCACATAGGCCCCATGATACACCAGACACAGACACAGGTTGCTCTCCGGGCTGGAAGGCACAGAATACCAAGAGGTGTCATCCCACTACTCAGACAGTGTGAAACTTGAAACTATGAAAGATTTGTTTCTGGAACTTTCCATCTGATATAGGGCTACCTTGAAGGCAGGTGATTGAAGCCTTGGAAAGTGAAGCTGTGGGTACAGGAGCCTACTGTGTATTTAGAAAGAGCCTGCTGTACTAAGCAGTGGAGAAGCGAACAGCGTACGAGCTTGTCCAGCTGAGGCAGAAGTCAACTAGATATTTGCTTTTGCATAAAGTCATTAGACCTTAAACTAGACGGTAACTGGAAAACAAAGGTGTGGGAATGTTGTCGGTATGAAACGAAGTTTGGGGAAGCCTGTCTTTTTCTACCCTCGACCAAACTCTGGCCCCACCAGGAAGGAGAGCTGTAGAAGAGGAGAAGGCGTGGAACAGTCAGCTTGCAAGGGTCCTGGGGAGCCAGGCAGCTGCTCCCGATGACTCTGGAACAGGACCAGCGTGACACCCAGAAGAGTGGCAGGGACAAACGAGACTCAGGGTCCAGCGGGCAGCAGAGGAAGCACCGGAGAGTGCTATGTTCACATGGCCGTACCTGCCCTGTGTCCAAACAGGAGCTGCAAATATGAAGAAGCAGGTGTGAGAGCTCACACACGCAAACATGCCAGAGAAAAGGAGGAAAGGCTGATCTGTGTTACAGAAAGGCAGGCGCGGTGGGAGGAAACTCAGACTCTTTCAGTTTTTTTATTTTTAAAATGAAAATGTTGAGTCAAATTTGTTAAAATACTAAGTACAGTATGAATAGTAATTTTCTAATGATGATTCACATTTAAAATGCAATTTGTCAAAAAAGATGTCTGAAAGGAGTCACCCTTGAGAAAAATAGTGATTACGTGACTAAAGATAGTAATTACTGTCTGAGATAAAAAAAAGGTTCCACCTGCCTGTCACAACCCTCTCCACGGAGACTCTCGCAGAAGCCTGTTTCTCTCTCATCTTTGATCAGAGAAGGTAAGAGCTGCCGTTCTTCCGTGGGTTATTTGCTTAATAAACAGGCACCCGGGACTATCAGGAGCATCACAACAAAGTCGAATCAAATTCAATTGAGCTGTTTTGCCTTTTGTTTTTCCTGTAGGGATTTAAGATACATGAGTTGCCTTTATACACATACACATAGTAAAATGCTTCCTACAGGTAAGCTGTAACATACCATCTCACAGTTATTGTTAGTAATAAGAGGTAATAAAACTTCCTCTCTCAGAACACTTCTAGGGTATAGTGCATTGTGACTGTGTATGTGTGAAGTTAAGAACTAAAATAACCCAGAAACCCAACATTCTAATCCTGTATTTTACATCTTTGGGATTTTCCCGTGTTGTTGAACTTCCCTGATACTAATATTCCCTTAGCTGACACATTCTGAGACCAACTGCCACTTGCACGGACTTGTCAAGGATGGGCCTTTGGAGATCCTGCTCACCAATTTGTAAAATTCAGATAAACATCTGGAAGATGTGCAGACACAGCTAAAGGACCGAGGGAGAGAGGTCAGTCTACGCCGTGTGCAAAGGCCAGGCAAAGCTAGGGATTAGTTGGGAGTTTTATGGTTGGCTAAGGAACACAAGACACCCAGCCAGGTGAAGAGAAAGATCCTATCACACCCTGTGTCTGTATGTCTCAAAACAGTATCTGAAGAACTGGAATGAATTTACCCTGTTGTGAAGCCATAAGGTTATTGAATGAAAATTCCAATGCTAGAGATGAGCTAGCTACCTTCTTAAGAATTGTTGGTCAGAGATGTCTGTGAGCCACACTCCCCACAATACAGACAATTGCCACTGCTGTTGGTTGCATGCCAGAACTACATGGCAAGATGTGTTACTGATGCTGCTGGGCGGTGGTGGCCACAACTTTAATCCCAGTTCCCGGGAGGCAGAGGCAGGCGGATCTCTGTGAGTTCGAGGCCAGTCTGGTCTGCAGAGTGAGTTCCAGAACATCTAGAGTTACAACAGAGAAACCCTGTTTTGAAAAAACAACAACAAAAAAAGGTTATTGCTGAAAACATCATATGCTTTTGTTACAGGGCATGGAAAAACCAACCTAGGACTGAGTTCAAAGCTTCTTCCATGTTGGCTTCCTTTATAGTCCCAGAAGTATACAGGCTGACTCCGGAAAATCATCACTAACATTCCTGCTTGGCTCTGGGCTCTGAGGTGCACTACCAACACGTCAGGCAAGATGTACTCCCTGGTGTAATCCTGCACAACCAACAAAGGTGAAACCAACGGTCGTCCAATTAGACTTAAGGGCTTCCCAGGAGGAGCCCGTGTCTGTGAGACAAACACCGGTGGCTGTGACAGTGGTAAGGCCCAAGTGGGTACCTATTGCTATTTCTTTCTTGCTTTTTTTCTTTTTTGGTTTTTCGAAACAGATTTTCTCTGTTGTAACTCTGGCTGTCCTGGAAGTCACTCTGTAGACCAGGCTGGCCTTGGACTCACGGAGATCTGCCTGCCTCTGTCTCCCAAGTGCTGGGATTAAAGGCGTGCGCCACCACCACCTCGAGGGCTATTTATTTCTTAAACAGGTATGATGTACTCATCAAATTGCCTCTTCAACATGTGTGTTTGCTCCCATAGTTAGTGCTCCTGTTGGCCTTGGTCCACAGGAGTAAACACAATGTGGTAGTTACTCCGGAAACTCATAGGCAACCAGAGGGCTGCAAACACAGCCATGGTGCAGATGACCAATTCTCAGTCCTAAAGAAGAGAAGATTATCACATCTCTGTATAGCTCCTCCCAAAGCTCAGGAAACATGGCGGAAAGAGAGTAAGAGCTGGAAGAACTCTAGGTGTGTGATAACAGAGCAGCTGTGATTACCTGCACACGGTCCTCCAAGACGGGTCTGCTAAGACACTTCCTGGAAGGTGGGGGCAGTTCCTGAGGCTTATGATGTACTGCAGGGGATAGCTCATGGGGTGCATGAGGCCCTGCCCTCCCCAAGAATAAACAACTGGTTAGTAGTTGCTGGGCCATTGTTCAATGGCAAAGCTTCTGTAGGTTGCACATGGTCCTTTAAGGAGCCCCCATGCGTGCTCCTGTAGTTACCCCGGTTAGCTGGTTCAGCAGTTAGATTTGACTGACACTATTTCTTTATATCTGGGATCAATGGATGTCTGTTTATCCCTCAGAAGTCACTCAGCAGCATGTTAATTCTATTTTGATATTTTGAGAAGTCTCTGTCCTGCTTTCACGGATTCTGTATTTAGCTTTTCTGCCGTCATACTGGAGTCATTTCCCCAAACCCTACACCTTTGCCAACGACTTCTTTGATAACAGCCATTTTAACGAGTTTAGGGTGATATTTCAATTGGTTCTGTTGATATTTCCATGGCATTTTGTGATGTTAAACTCTACGTCTTTAATGTCCTCACTGGAGAAATATTTCCTTAGGTAAATTGCCCAGTATTATTCATGTTACTCATTTATTTTTTGCTGTGAGATTATATATATATGTGTGTGTGTGTGTGTGTGTGTGTGTGTGTGTGTGTGTGTGTGTGTGTGTGTTTGAACACAATATATATGTGTGTATGTATATGTACACTATATATATATATTGAACACTATATATATGTATATTTGAACACCTCGTCAGACACATGGTTCAGATTTATAACTTGCAAATGTTTTCCCTAATCCACAGTCTTTTGTTCTGCTGATTGTTTTCCACTGTGTCATGCACAAGCTTTTCCGCGGGATGCAATCTCACCGGCTGGTTTTGCTTTGTCGCTTGTATGAATTGTTTTTGAACGAAATTTCTCCTCAGAGATTTCAAAGGCAACTTAATGCCTTCAGAGGTGCACAGACAGGAAAGTTCTCAGTACGCCACTCTGAAGGAGCACTTCTTGATTTGAAGCACACTAGGGGAGTCCTGTGGACCTTCTATTTATGGCACAGGCAGCATCGCTGTTTCCTTTGTGACTTCACAGCTGAAGCTGCAGGCGGTGATCTGGTGATTGTGTGACATAGCTCACTAACTTCAGTGAGAAGTCTCCAAATGAGTATTCGGCTCCCACCACACTCCCACACCCTAATGGATGCTTCCCCCATCTCTCCGGTTCCAGGGAGAGTAGAAAGCCTGACACTGACCAGCTTGGGGATGCCTCAGGTCGGGAGGGATGAGGTGAGAAGCACCACTCTTCTCACAGGGAAATTTGGAATGAAGAGAAAAGACTGCAGTGGGAACACAGAAGACAAAGGTCTCCCACCCCAGGATCAGAGAGACCAGCACTGGAGGCTGGGATACTTCCAACAGGACTGAGACTTTGGGGACATGAGAAACCCAGGAACTGAAACGTGGAGACGTGGTATTCCTCAGAACTGAAGGGAAGAGGCTCCAGGAAAGAGGCAAGTGACCAGAAGGGTTGGTAGTGAAGGAGGAGGGTAACAGTACCTGCAAGTTACCTCACAAGGTACTTTGGTACCCCACATATTAGAAGACAGTAATAAAAGCAGGCTTTATTTACAAGGACAGCAGAGAATAGCAAAGCACTTAGAAGCGTGTTATAAGCAGTGGGCAGAGGCTGCTGAGACAGCTCAGTGGTTGCGAGCACTTTCTTCTCTTGCAGAAAACCAGAGCTTGGTCCCCAGAACCCACATCAGGCAGCTGACAACACCCACAACCTGCTCCAGGACACCCGATGTCCGCTTCCAGCCTCCACGGGCATTGCATGTACATGTTAACACACAGACACACATACAAATAAAACATGTAACATAATAAATGTATAAATAATTTTAAAACGGGTAAAATATAAATGAAGCTTTTACAGTGTGTCTACAGGACAGACTGGGATAATATTACGAAAGTGCTATTTGTTCGTGAACGGAAAAACAACAGTCTACACCTACCAATTTCCCTTACATTAATTAATTTTACCTTAATCCAAGCATACAAATGTCGTTTGATTTTAACAATCCAACCACAAAAAATACCAAGAAGAATTCTTTGTCTTTTGCATCAGTCGATTGCCACTAAAATTCATACGGATTATTAACTAAGAAGATTCTGAAAAGGAAGATGAATGGGAGCTCGCTAGGTATTAAAATCTACTACGAAGTTTCTGCAGTTAAACCAGTGCGTAAACATTACTTAACATCCATCCACCAAACCACCATACAACAGACAATAGCTATGAATCTGAGGTAACTCTGAAACAGACCCGCAGGCATGGAAACTTTGAGCAGGCATCTGACATTATACACTGTATCAGTTTGAACATATTAATAAGAAAGTCATCAATGTTGTGCCAGTGCCTCATTCAGGAAAAGAAATTGAAAAACATTTCCCCATGGTGTAATTTAACCAAAAGTGAACCCAGATTGGAATTCTCTATTTCTCTCTCCCTGTTTCTTTTACCATCTCCTGTCTGTCTGTTGTATGAGTCTGAATTTGTGCCTGCCTGAATGCTGACGTGTGTGTGTGTGTGTGTGTGTGTGTGTGTGTGCTGTATGATTCTGAATCTGTGCCTGTCTGAATGCTGACACGTGTGTGTGTGTGTGTGTGTGTGTGTGTGTGTGTGTGTGTGTGCTGTATGATTCTGAATCTGTGCCTGTCTGAATGCTGACACATGTGTGTGTGTGTGTGTGTGTGTGTTGTATGATTCTGAATCTGTGCCTGCCTGAATGCTGACATGTGTGTGTGCTGTATGATTCTGAATCTGTGCCTGCCTGAATGCTGACATGTGTGTGTGTGTGTGTGTGTGTGTGTGTGTTGTATGATTCTGAGCCTGTCTGAATGCTGACATGTGTGTGTGCTGTATGATTCTGAATCTGCGCTTGCCTGAATGCTGACATATGTGTGTTGTGTGTGGGTGTGTGTGTCCCTAATACAGGGCTTTGCTCTCCCTTTTATTGAACAGCACAGCAAGTACACATGGAGAAGGAATGAGGGATTTCACAGAAATCTTTAACACAGTTTACAAAGGATGAAGCCACTGACTCCAACCGACCCAGATAACAAACAGTATGACAAGTATCATTGTTACCATGCAATATCTGTGGGTCATCTTAAACATTTACGGTAGATATTTGTTGTGTAATGTCACTTTTGTCCTATTTTCTGTTTTCAGCAAGTGATCATCATAACACAAATATGGGCACGCATGCACTGCTCATGGGTCTGGGCATATTAAGATCACAGCTGTGATTAGCTTAAGGTGTAAAAAGTGATTATGTGGGAAATCCAGGGGCAGAAAGATGGTTGCTTCATTGTTCTGAATACACAGTAGGACAGCAGTCTTAAGTCTTAAGTGACCACAAAGTGTACTATTAATCTGGCTGTGAGGCCCCACACGAGTCCCAGTTTCTTAGCATCTAAGGGATCCTTTCATAATTGCACATTCCCGCAGCACAAACATGCCCATTTGGGAGTGGAGAAGATTTGGGCAAAGTTTTGGGGAAACCATGACTTTTCCTCAATCACTGGGGAAATTGTGAACTTTCTGGTAAATAGTGTTAGAGAGACTGGATTCATTTGCATGAGGATAAAATTGGATTCACACTTCACACTATGCTTAAGAAAAAACCTTGAAAGACCTGATCTCTAAATGCAAAACTGAAGTCAGGTAAGTACCTAAATAGAACATAACCTTCAAAGAGAAACGACACTGAGATCAGAAACAACAAAGAGGTGTGGGAAGGTCAACTCTGTGCATGCATTTTAACATAGCAAACAGGATGGAAACCATAATCCAAAGAAGAGCATATTTTACCCCGAATTTAAATTAAAATGCTCTATTTTCAGGCAAGTAAAAAACATAGATCCATACCCAGGTATAACCTTGAGGAATTTGTAAATCTCAAGACAAATGCCTAGTCTGCAAGGATTAGGGCAGAAAACTGATACTTACAATTTAAGAAAAATAATCCTCATTTCAAACTTGTCTGTCATAAGACACGTCACACTTAAACACAAGTAGCATTTGCAGAGACTTAAGGAAGAGAGGTCAGACCTAGGAATCAAAACAAAATCTCATCCATTGAAAAAAGGAAACCGTAAATAGTTGAGACTTTAGAAATCGCTGATCTCCATGCCACTGCAGAAAAAAATACTGAATATTGTTAAAACAAAGTAAGAAATACAACATAAAAACCGTGGAATACACTGCTGAAACCATATCTGTATTTTAAATGTTTCTGAAAATGAAAAGCTTTCTCTTTGTCTCTCTCACTTGCCACACACACACACACACACTTGCAATTCACATTCACACATCTACACACACGCTCACTCACACACATACTCACACTCACACATGCACACACACCTGCACACTCACACATACACACTCACACACATTCACACACTCACACACTCACTCATACACTCACACACTCACTCACACATGCACACACTTGCAATTTACATTCACACATCTACACACATGCTCACTCACACACATACTCACACTCACACACACTGTCATACATACACTCACACATGCACACACTCACACATGCACACACACCTGCACACTCACACTCACACATACACACTCACACACATTCACACATCTACACACACTCACACACTCACTCACACACTCACTCACACATGCACACACACCTGCACACTCACACTCACACATACACACTCACACACATTCACACATCTACACACACTCACACACTCACTCACACACTCACTCACACATGCACACACACCTGCACACTCACACACACACTCACACACATTCACACATCTACACACACTCACACACTCACTCACACACTCACTCACACATGCACACACACCTGCACACTCACACACACACTCACACACATTCACACACACTCACAAATTCACACTCGCTCACACACTCACACACACACTCACACACACACTCTCACACACTCACACTCGCTCACACACACACTCAGATTTTTACGACACTCCAAATCCGCATTATCATAGTGAAGTCAGATGGAGAGGAAAGACAAGTGTCAAGCCCCCAGAGTTCTCTCTTACACGAAGTAGCATCAATAGAAACGGCAAAATCTTGAGAATAGTAATTACTGGGTCAAGGGCATGTTTAAAATTTAAAGAAAACAATCAAACACCAACAACAAAAACAAAACAAAACAAAATATATGCCTTTTGGAGGTAAAAAGGCAATAAAACTGTCAAAATGAGAAAACAAGCAGAAAAAGCCGACAGACTGGAAAACAGAGAGAAGTTCCATCTGCACGAAGGGCCACTGACTTCCTGGACGACGTGGACTGTAGGAAACCCACTCACGCCTGAGTTTTAAAGATGAATGATATAGAACGTGAAAGTGTTTAAGGGTCCCTAGACCACAAAGTGCATTATACGCAGTTATAGATTCAAATGACTGTGGTGCGAATAAAATATTTAAACTTTCTTATCAAAAGTAAATGTGTAGCTGGGCGTTATGGCGCACGCCTTTGATCCCAGCACTCGGGAGGCACAGGCAGGCAGATCTCTGAGTTCCAGGCCAGCCTGGTCCACAGAGAGAGTTCCAGGACAGCCAGACTTACAACAGAGACACCCTGTCTTGGAAATAAAAAAGGCAATGTGCAATAAATAACGAAAGTAGCCAAGGGAATTGGAAACACACTTAAAGAAAACACCAAACACAAATTGAAATATTATGTAGGAATATGGAATTGTAAACGATCATAAAACACTGTGTGGCAAAGATGGTTATTGTAAAGATTTTATTTCATTTTAAATTATGTGCATACGTGCGTGCCGCAAGTGCGGGTGCCTGTAGAGGCCAGAAGAGGGTGTTGGATCCCTGGAGCTGCAATTACAGGCAACTGTGAGCTGCCCGATACGGGCTCTGGTAACTGAGCTTGGGAGTTTAAGAGCGGTTTCTGCTCTTAACCACCGGGCCATCTCTTCAGCCCTCTTTGGCTTTTCTTTACCTCGGGGAGTGGGGACAAATCCGACCCATAGCACCACTAACCTGTCTTTCAATATGGCTGTGCCACTTTGCATCCTCACCAGCGAGGACGTCTGGGCTTCAGTCCTGGCCAGCACTTTTGGGTGTCGCCGTTTGGGGTTTCGGTAATTCCATAGGTAAATGGGAAGAGCTGGCTGTTTTCATTTTCAGTCCCTTAATGACACGGTGTTGACCATCTGTCACAGGTTTTCTCGTCTGAAGATCTCTCTGATAAGGATCTGTTCATAAGCATTGCTCATTTTCAAGGCGAGTTGTTCGCTTTACTGCTGAGTTTTCAAAGCTCTGTGTACTTTGGTGAGCCCGAGTCCGTCACATCCTGCTTACTGTTCAGAGCACTTCTCCCGCTCAGGGGTTGGTGTTTCGCTCTCTTTACAGTATCATTTGTGGACTATGAGGGTTTGTAATTTGAACAAAGTCCATCTTATCAATAGTTTTTCTTTGTGGCTCTACGGTGTCACTGCCAGGACTTCAGTTAGAGAGTTTTACGCTATCTTCTCAGATTTTTACAAGATACACCTTTTTAAATAATACAAAAATCTGCATGAGAATGGGTGGTTAGGTCACATGACACTTAAGTCATGAGTGTAGGAGGGAGACTTGAGGAGAAGGGCTTCAGCAGAAAGGGGGAATAATAAGATGGGGTACTTGGGGCTAAAGGAAACTAAAATTTATTACAAAAAGCGTGAAACTGTCAAAGAGTGAAAAAAAAAAGAACGAGGCTTGACTTCAATGAACGCGTCAGCCGTGTTTGGCTTGGCAAGGCTGAGAGAGGACGGGACAGCCGCAGTGAGCAACTGTGCCAACTGTTCACGTGAACCCAGTTGTCACTAAAGGTTCGTGCACATCCAGGGAAAGGTTAGAGGGAGAAGCACACTCGCTTCCCTCTCTCCTTCCTTCCAGCGTTATTATGTCAGTGACACTGCCGGCCAAACTCGGAGCCCAGACAGAGGGAGAGAGCCTAGGGCTGTAGCCACGGGGTGTCCTCCTCGCACACAGAGGAGGCTAGGGAACCATGTGGGAGGGGCTCATGAAAAGTGATCGCAGCTCTTCATTTGAAACAAACCAATCAAACCAATGCAATGGACTGCAGATGATCTCTATGACCATCTGCAAGGTTCAAAGCTCGACCCCAGCACCCAGCAGCTGTGTGAGCAAGGACACATTAGTCAACATCCTCCAGCCTCTGCTCCTTCATGCTTACCTGGAGCAGCGGGGGCCAGCACTAGAGACATGGAGATGATTGTTCTAAGTTGGGAAAGCCCCTGTCAATATTAGCTGTTATAGCTATTACTATGGCTGTAGTGGGTGTTGTTAGAGAGGAGAACCAAGTGACATGAGCAGGAATGGTAGCCCTGTTTCTCAGCGTGAGACCAGAAGTCTATGGTCAAACAGCCCAAGCCACACAGTCATGAGATACTGACGTGTTCCCCCTGAAACCAAGAATGAAGGACAAGTGCACTCATGCTGCTAACAATGACACTTAGGGTTCTACATGGTTCAGACACTACAATAAGATATGTACCCCGAAGAGAAAGAAGAAATTTACCTTTTATAACTGTGAGATTCTAAAGTCATTTCACTGCCCAGAAAGCCGCATCCTCCACTTAAAAATTTGGTGCTATCTGCAAAAGGAATGCATAAACCAACCACTCTTCTGGGAACCAGAATAAAAACAGTCATGGTATTTGATGTAAATAGTCCCCTATATACCATAATCATTTACCATAAATATTTCCCATAAATCATTAACAGGCCAAATAGCCAGTTAGTCTAAAGGAGGGTAAAAATTGAAAATGCAGTTTGACAGCTACATACAGAGAATATATTAAGTGAAAGCAATCCCAGTTTTTAATAATTGAAGGATGCCAGGTTTTCCCAAACCTGTTTCTAGGATTAACACAATTCCACATAAATTTTTAGTGGGTTATATTGGTGTACAGTTAACCTGAACTAAACCTCACAGAGAATAATCAGTCTGTGAGTAAAACGATAGCATCAAAGAGTGGGTTTCCTCTAGTACTACTAGGGAAAATTCTTAATAAAGTCAAAATAGGTGGTTCTGAAGTAAGGGTGGAGTATCAGGACCATGGGGTGAAAGGAGCATTCTGAAAGAATGACTGTTAATACAGTTAGAGCCAGATGCGCATTCGGGCTCCTTACCTCAAAGAAAACGCCAGGAAGGCAGCAACGTGACCCTTAAACATCATCTGGCGTGGTGAGCCTGGAAGAATACGCTGCAGGAAGTTTCAACTCTCAGGATGGAAAGGGGTTTGTAAAGGACACACATGATCAACTAGAACATTTCTTCTTCACTGGTCCCCTCTCGGCTTTTTCTTTGCACTGACCCCGTGGTTAACTATGGCATCTATACTTGCAGACAGAACTGGGACCAGGAAGGAGGGGTGTCAGACCGCACAGACGCTATTAGATAGGCACCTTCACCACAGTGTATTCTTTAATGAGTCTTAGATTATCTCAGGCTCACTTCCTGGTGCACTGATGTCCCGCACCAGTGACAGCGCCAGACAGGCTCTGTGTCATCAGCCCTCTGCTCTCGGAATCCAGGGAGACCCAAGTCTCAGCAAGGCTGGAAGGGGAACATCCCAGTTCTGGTCAAAGCCATTTGTACTGCTCCCTTTCTAAAGAAAGGGATATTGTGCTTCTGTGTAAACCAATGTTGATTTTCTCTGAATGACATTTTTTGCTTCTTATTCACAAACATAAAAATTAGCCTGGCAAACTCTCCTAACAGTTTCCAAAAGTCTGTAATTATATACAACAATCACATGACATTTCATTAAGGATACTGGTGGCTAATGTCTAGAAGTTAAAATCCAAGACAGTGGATTATACTGTTGTCTCCATCCAAAGGCTTTCCTCAACCTCTGCATCTTTTAACTGTCACTTACCAGTGCTCTGCAAAGTTCAGGCAGAGCAGACCCGTAGATCCCAGTCCCACAGCAGCTGAGATAATTCTGGGATGGGTAAATAGCAGAAAAGGAAAGCCACATCTTTGACCTTTAGAGATCAAACGTCACCCCTTCCGCCTCATACCCAAGTGGCCTTCAGCAAACAGTCCATGCAAGGCCGCGGTGCGCACTCCTGCAGTCGTCAGGGTTTTGAAAGAATACCCGGACAACAACGCTCCAGAGCTCAGTGCTGCAAATTCCATTTCCTTCCTGCGTTTGAGAGCTCTGAGGCCCAGGGACTCAGGGACCATCCTGAGAAAGGAACAGAGAGTGTACAGCAATCAGACGACGGGAGGAGGGCCGCTAACCGCCAGCTGCTAGGCATCACAGCCACGACAGCCATGGTTCAACACCGTGAGTACTGTGACTACACGCTCTTTCCCCTCTCAGAGACGGTCACCAGATCCTCAGAACATCGCAGCGGAGGATGAAAGCCACCTCCTCCATTCTCCTGGATAGGAGTCTGGCCGCCAGATGATGGTTACTCAGCGTGACGAAGGTTAACCAAAAAATGAACAAACACAAAAAGAGCGTGGTCATGAAGTTCCGCTGATGTTTTCTAGACGTTCATGTGACCAGAAATCGACTGCGTAGCATTCTTTTTTCATGGAAAATTTAGAATGCTTTGTCCCCTGTGATATGTGGTTCTTCTGAGTGGCTGCTCCATCTAAGGACTTTATGTCTCCAGAGTGCACACCCAGATGCTGTTTTAGACAGCGCTCTCCGAGAGCTGAAACCCATGAAGACAGGTGTTGGTCACCACTGCGTAGTCCGCAGACCCAAAGATTGAGGCACATCATCGAAGGGCATCCAGACCCAGATCCAGCCTCACACACAAAGGTCCATCTCCCAGAAATCCCTCTACAGTCCCCCCATCTCTCTCTCAAAAAGCCTGCCTTCTCCTCCCCTTCATTCTCCTCAGAGCCAATCAGAGATAGCCACCTTAACCCTCCTCCCTTTTCTGACTTCTCCCTTTTCCCCTTCCTGCCTAGGACCCTTTAAAACATGCCACCTGCTCACTGGCCATGGCTGTCTCTACTTTATCCAGAGGCAGTCCCCTGTCCCCTGTCCCCCCTGTCCTGTTCCCCCTGCCCCCCCCCCGCCCCCCCCCTCTCCCTCCTGCCCCTCCCCTGTCTCCCCCCAACCCCCCCTCCCCGTCCCCCCCTGTCCTTTGTCTCCTCTCCTGTCCTTTGTCTCCTGGCCCCTGTCCTTTGTACCCCCAAGGGCAATTACATTTCCTTTGTGCTAAGAATCTGGTGTCCGGGTGTGATCCGTGCCAACTCCAGAGCTTTCAACTGTATCATTTTATTGCAGGTCTATATTGTTATGGAAATTGAAGAGTCCTGTGATATGGGAGACCTAGGCAAGTAGGTGTGGAGATTGGTTTTAGGCCTGGGAGCTGGAAATCGGTATTGTACAATAAAGCAGCATGAGGAATCCAGAGCACCAAAGCCAGAAATCAGTTCCTCCATGGCTTCTGTTTCAGGTCTCGCCTCCAGGTCCCTACCTCAAGTCTGGCCCTGCTTTCCTCCAATGTTGGGTGAGACGTAGAAGTACTGGATGAAACAAACATGAATCCTGACTAAGACAGGACATTTCTAATGTTTTGTTGTATCTCAGTCTGTGTGTTCATGGCCCAGGAAAGACATGAGGAGGGCAATAACAGATGCCTCCTTCAACAGCCCTCCCCTCTGCTCGTCAGTGGCACTTCCTGTTCATCTGACTGGCTGCATACACATTTTACTTTGCCTTCAGACTGTGGGTCCTGGAGGGAAGATTCCACCCGTATTTGCTTTCTACAGTTATTTGTGGAAATACAAATTTTACACGCGTGTTCAAAAGAAGCTGGCTTGATGTGCTCAACACAAACAAGCCTGGATAATTTAATGGTGTGTGTGTGGGTGTGTGGGTGTGTCTGTGTGCACGCGCGTGCGCACTGAGCATGTGATGGTTCTGGGAGAGTCACAAGAGGTGATACAGCAGGGACTCAGGAAACATGGTACTCACAGGAGTTGGTAACAGAAGGACAGTGCCGCCTGTAGAGACACAATGGGAATCACCAAGGCCCTCAGGCAGCAGGAGACATGGGAAACCACAGTTTCCTTAGGAAATGCAGTATCCGTCTTTGGATTGGCTACAGTGCTCAGTAGTTGCCACTGGGGGATGGAAAAGGCAGGTGAATCCAGTACCCTCTGTAGAGGCGTGGTCCAAAGAACCCCACTGGTCTAATTAGGCTTAATATTGCTGTGATGAACCACAGTGACCAAAGCAGCTAGGGGAGGAAAGAGTTAGAGGAAGTCAGGACAGGAACTCAAACAGGGCAGGAACCTGGAGGCAGGAGCTGATGCAGGAATGCTATTTACTGGTTTGCTTCCCCTGGCTTGCTCAGCCTGCTTTCTTATAGAACCAAGGACCACCAGTCCAGGAATGGCCCCACCTACAATTGGCCAGGCCCTCTCCCATCAATCACTAATTAAGAAAATGCCCTACAGGCTGCCTACAGCGCAATCTTATGAAGGAATTTTCTCGGGGAGGGGGGGTGGCTCCCTCTTCTGTAGTGACTCTAGCTTATGTCAAGTTAATGTAAAACTAGCCAACACTCTCACGGTTACCAGAAATCCATGAATGCTCAGGCCTGTCGTAGAAAATGGTGTAGCATTTGCATACAACATGTGCAACCCTCCCACATACTTCATGACATCTCCGCATTGTTCATCAGATCTAATACGATGTGAACAGTGATCGTTCTGCATAGTTCAGGGTGAGGGTGAGAACGATGACTGTGCGTGTTCACTACAGGTGCAGCTCCTTTCACATCGTTTGCGTCTGCATTTTGTTGGATCTGTGAATGCTGTACTCAGGGTACAGAGGCCAGATGACACTGTCTCCTAGGGTGTGTAGACCAGATGGAGAAAGATGGCTCTGGGCAGGTTAGTTTGCAGTTCAAAGTCGTGTTCCTTGAGTCTTTGCTGCCTCTGACACTTGGAATTGGATAGAATGGGAGAGAGTTAGAAGGCTTTTAAGATGTCAAACTATAATATCTATGGGAAAAAGAAAACACATACACACATGCACACAGAGAGAGGAGAGAGAGAGAGAGAGAGAGAGAGAGAGAGGTGAAAACTATGAGCCTCTACTGTACTGTCATCATCTCTAAAAGGTGGCGGCTACAGGCTAGACAGAGTGGTGACATGAGCACCCCAGCTCACGGGACATGAGTGACACGGGTCACTGAAGCCCCTTTTCTGCTGAGCCTCGTGAGTGGGATCACGCACGATGGCGTCCTGTGGGTGAGATCACTGTGTAGGCCACTGTGGTCTAACTACCTCTGTTCTAGGTCTTAGATGGAGAAAGTGAACAGACTGTCACTTAGACCTCTTTGGGAGTTGGAAGGGAAGCCCCCCGACTCTGCTGGGGCAGTCGGCTGGGGCTCCCCACCACCCACACACCTGTCTCTGCCCAGCAGACACGGAGCATGAATATGCTGAAGAATTTGCTTCTGTGGATCAGCTCCACCTTCTCTCATCTGGCCTTGGGTGGTGTTCTGCTATTTTATGAGTCTGAGCATAATTAGTCATGATTAAAATCTGAACTCTCTAAGCATGTTTGTGGTCCAATTTCATCAGAGGCAATAAAAACAAATAACTCACAGTGAGTTTATTACTTATGTTTCTCATAAGTAATATGGGGATGCAAAATCCCGAAGTGAGCCTCTTTACGACATCCGTGGGAGAGGATCTGCAGGGTTTGGAAGCCCCGAGACTCCAGTTCGCTTTCCCTGAACCATCAGCAGAATCCAGCCAGGTTGGCTTTCCAGATGGTATGCGCCAGCGTGTGCGAGCGCGGATCCCATTATTTTCTCCTCCTGCAGAGGCCGAGAGGGCAGCAGGAGCCGCAGTGACTTCCCAGCCCACTGTGACCCTCCAGACTCAGCTTCCCCGTTTCATCACAGTTAAAGCCATCTACACACATTCCAGGTTCCAAATGCACATGAGGTCACTTCCTGAGATCTAATAGACAATTCTTGGGAAATGACGTATGTGAAGCTTTATTGTTCCTTACAAATAAATTATTTTTATAGGTAGAAATAAAAATAAATGAATAATAAAAAGTCATTTTCTCGTGTGAGGATGCTACCGAAAACCGGACAGCACGGGAGAAGCAGGTCTGTAGCATTTTGTGGGAGCAGGAGGTCCCTGAGGGGATGGATGGCAGCAGCGTCACTAGCCTAAGCAGCTCAGGCTCTGGAGCAGCCTCGTGGTGCAGATCCACTTTTCTGGGGAGGAAGCGGGGCGCTGCATAAGGGAGCGGGCGGTCCAATCGCTTTGGTCTATGCTTGACACTTCAGTCAGCCAGCCTATCTAAAGCTTGCTGGGGAGGGGTGTTCTGGGGAAACACCCAATCATCATTAGGCTTGTATGTTTAGGCATTTGCCGATGTTGGTGAACAAGGTTTCCATCAAGACTGGGGAAGCGGGCACCCCCTGGCAGGCTTCCCATTTGGGGGCTCAACCAGTGTGCCAGGATCCTCCACTTTAAAGGGCAGGCAATATGCTGCAGGCTGAGGTACTGGCCCTGGTGCAGGCACTGATGCCTGTCTTTCTCTCCTGCTGTCGGGATCCTTAGCCACCAACACAGGTCCCACTTAAAAGCACAACTTACCTTTGTGTTGACATTGGCCTGATCTGGCCAATGTCATAAACCATAAAATACAGTTTCTTATGACTTACCGGCCTTGAGTTTTGTGCTGTAGCAGCATGCAGAGACAAGAGAAGACATATTGTAAGAGCTGGCTCATGTTATGGGGACCTAGACTCTCACCATCTGCTATCTGCAAACCTGAGACCCAAGAAATCTGGTGTATAATTGAATCTGTGTCTAAGTCCTCTAGTCTGAAGGTCCAAGAACCTTGAGCTCTGGTGTCTCAGATCAGGTGTTAGTGATGGGGAGGGAATTAGGCCCTGTGTCGTGTTTGTTCAATTGAGGCCCTAGATGCACAGGCGTCAGAGGCTGGGTCCTCGCACTGATGCAAATGTCCACCCCTTCTAGACATTCCAGGAATGCTTGGTCAGTTTCCTGTGGATCTCAGTGGACACCTAGAGGTCTCTAAGTCCCCACCCTCTGTCCTTTCTCCTTCCCTCTCTATCCCCTCCCACCCCAGTCCTCACTCCCCACATTGTCTCCTGTGTGGATTTATTGGAACTTTTACTTACCAAGGGTAGATTTGAAGTAGTCTTATGTAATGGAAGTAAGTGACATACAGCTACCATGGTTTCCTGAGAGTGCCGAGGAGGATGCACGATTTTCTCATTTATAATAATCTCAGAACCTGTAGACACCACTTCCTTTTCCCACCATTCAAAGTTTTATGAAGAAGGCCAGTTGATTTTGTCCTCAGTACAACTTCTCACATCTTCCCATCTCTCGTTTTGACTCGACACCCTTTCTTAGATCACATTCGAAGCTGTGATTTGAATCTCATCCACCAAACAAGGTTTGTTCCAGCCCCAGCCCTCTGTGGTTGTGAAGGGGCCACCACCCGCCTATTTTGGGAAACGAGGCCTTTTGTAGATGCAGCTACGTGAGGATAAGGTTATTCTAGAGCCACCGAGTCCAGATGCAATGGTGCCTTTATCAAAGAGAGAGGTTTGGAGTCAGATTGGAAGGGATGAGGACGCTATTGCTGGCTGAAGCGCAGAACCAAGGGATGTCTCCGTATGCCAAGAAACGTGAATGTTGCTGGCAAACACCGGAAGCTGGAGAGGCACGAACCGGTTCTCCCCCACAGCCTCCAGAAGAAACCAACAACGTGAGCGTCTTCACTTAGATCTCTCTCAGTTGCTGGCAGTTTCTGACCACAGCTCAGCGACCACAATGGCTTTCAGAGCAATTTCCTGCCTCGAGAGACTCACCTCGTCTCGCCATCGGTTGCCAGGGCACACCGCACTCTGCGCTCCGGGGCTGCCGTGGTGCTGAGGAAAGGGCTCTCAGACACAGGAGGAGAGGCCGGGGATTCAGAGAGAGACATTGTTCCCCAGGAAGTGACTTTGATCTTTGAATGCAAGGCACACTTGCCGAAACTTCTCCAGCAGCAGACTGGGTGGTTGTTCGTCATGCCTCTGCACTGTTGCTTATCTATCCGTATCTCTTTCCCTCTGCACCCAAGGGAAGGCTCCTCCTCACTAAATAATGCTTAAATCTCATTTCCCCTCTGAGGGAGAGCCTGAAATGAACACTTCAGCCGGAAGATGAAGAACTGACTTCATCAAACAGGATCAAGCGGCCTGTGTCCCCTCACCTTGGCAAACTGAGCTCCTTCTGAGAATTCCTTAAAACTGTCACCTTGGTGTCTTTGCATACATTTTCCTAATCATTGTGTCCAGAGTTGTAAGTGCCACAGGCAGAACCCATAATTTATATGTTTGTGTGCAGGACAGATCGAAGACAGAGACTGGCGCAAAGAAGACTAGAATGAACTTAGATGGCTTGCTTCTCTATAGAGAGGACAGTTCTGTCTTTTGACAGGGAGAAACTGCAGCTTCCATTCTTTCCAGCTCTGTTGGGCAGAGAGCTGTGCTCCAAGCTTAGAGCCATCGCAGGAAGATGGCATGTGGTGTCCCTCAGGCCCAGTTTTTAGTAACTTGGAGTCCCAGGAAGCTTTCTTTGCCAGATTCACCAGATGGTAAGTCTGTAGACATGACCTTGGTACTCCTTGCTGGAAATGAAGGCCAGGTGTGGCACCAGAAGCATCCCTGTGTGGCTCAGGCACCTCCCTGGCAACGCGTCTGGAGTACATGTCTGGGTGTGCCAGGCCTCAGCGGGACTGATCCACGGAGCTGTGTGTACCTGGATGTCTTTGGCTCCATCAGAGTCTCCCTGGTGCTGTGGTCCACAAGGTCAGGAAGAGGTGGGTAAATGATGACAGTAAAACCTGTTCTACCCTTGATCACACACCTTCTTAGGGGACTGCTAAAACTGTGTGTGTGTGGGTACTTGAAGCTATGTGCTATTCTTTTCTGTTTCACTTTTTGAGACAGGGTCTTTTTCTCTGTAGTTTAGGCTGACCTTAAACTGAGCCTCACAATACACCTACCTTTGCTTTCTGAGTGCTGCCATTTCTTTTGATTCTTAGTTGGTTTTTGAGACAAGGTCTCATGTGTCCAGGCTAACAGCCACCTCAATTAACAGCCTAGCATGCCCTTGAATTTTTGGTTTCTCTTGCCGTTAGCTCCCAAGTGCTAAGATTACAGACCCACACCACCGTACCCCATCTTTGTGATGCTAGGGATCAAACAGGTCTCGTTCAGGCTAGGAAAGCAGTCTGCCAAGCGAGCCACACCCCTGCTAAGCCCTTTCTCTTTTACTACCGCCCCCCCTTCCTGATGAAAAGTGTGGGTGACTTATAAGAAGGTCAGCAGCATGGGCAACTGAGCTTTTACATCCACAGAGAAGTGTTAAGCAGTTAAGTGCAACGAGACATCTGGGCACTGGCGGTCCGTGGCCGAGGATGGGGAGGGCTCCATAGTACATCCCTTTACTGAGCTACAGCGAGCAGCAACCAACCGCGGTGTTCAGAGAAGTCCACTTGGCTAGGGAAAGAAAATAATTCCCAATTCTGTCTGTGGATAGCAACACCTATCTGTGTACACACTATCACAGAAAAGTTTTGCACGGGGGAAGAACAGTGGAGATGTTTTTGCTAAAAATGGGATCCATTCATTGGTAATCAGCTCATCCCTAGGTATAATCATATTTAAAAACAGACACTATTAGACAGTTCATTTAGTTTTATGGCAGACCAATTATATTTGATGCTCATTTTACTGAGACTAGTTCCTCCTCCTCTCAAGAAGTCAGTGTGAGCATACTCATAATGTGTGCTCTTCATGCAGGAAATCCAAGCACCATGGACTCATGTCAGAGGTGAGAAAGGTTGGTGTCACATTTCAGAATATCATTCATGAAACAGGAGTGCTCACTTGCTTGTAGATAACACTCAGGAGGGCAAAGGAGGGCATTTGGAGACTTCAGTGGTACATTCCCAGCTTACCTTGCACACAGTATTCAACACCCACATATGGTTTCTGATTCTAGATGGTCATGCATTCTCAAGTTGAGGGAGTATTGTAAAGAATATTCATCCAATCTGAGGATAATTTTGTGCATCCTGACCTCAGTCTGCAGTGCCTGGGGAAGTTTTCATTGTCACCAATGAGGAGCAACCTACTGGCACCTAGCACATAAAGACCAAGCCTGTTGCTAAACAATCTCCCCTTATATTGGAGAGTACCCACAACAGAGAACAATGCAGCCTGAGATGCACAAGGTCCTGAGCTGGAGGTGCCTTACTCTAAGGGACAGAAATTTTATTTTCTCTGTAATAGAAACTCTTAGGAAATCTCAGCCTCCTTTTGCATGGAACAGCCAAAATGTCATGACAGGATAGTTTATCTCAGAAGGATCTTTCTCTTTATTTCTGCAGAATAGAGAAATTGTGTCCTTCCTGGGACTGCTACTTTGGTAATCTGTGACAGGAGATTTGACAGTTTGTGCTTCGTTAGCTGTGTTTCCTTGGTACTAATTTTTAACTAACAATGCTGACTTACTCAGTAGCCAGGTTTTCCCTAACAGATGCCACTGTTTGGAAGGGGAAAGGAGGAGGGGAAGCAATGAAGAAAAGGAAAAAAAATGTGTGTCCATGTTTATATGTCAGTGCTTGTTTCTGTAAACAGAGAACCATTAATTAGCTCAGAGCCTGAGAAGACAGATGTTTAAAAACCAGCTCTGAAGTGTTATGGCATCTGGAAATCCCTAAGGCTGATTATTAGACATTATTTTTTAGAATATTTCTACTGTACATCAATATAATAAACTGGAATGACAGCAGTCACAACTGTTGCCCTCCAACCTCACCTACTTCATTCAAGAATAAGCCTTCGTCTAGAAAACAATCTCAGATGATTTGTTCCTAATTTGACAGTACTTCATGACTGGGCATTGGGCATGGCTATCCCAGCTAGTTTTCATGTTATTTGACCAAAGCTAGAGTTATCTAAAAGGAGTGAAACTCAATTGAGAAAATACCTACATAAGATCCAGCTGTAGGGAATTTTCTTAATTAGTGATTGATGTGGGATAACCCTGCCCATTGTGGGTGGTTCCATCCCTAGGCTGGTGGTCCTGGGTTCTATAAGAAAGTAGGCTGAGCAAGCCATGGGGAGCAAGCCAATAAGAAGCACCCCTCCATGGCCTCTGCATCAGCTCCTGCCTCCAGGTTCCTGCCCTGCTTAAATTCCAGCCTAGGATGTAGAAGTGTAAACTGAATAAATGCTTTCCTCCCCAACTTGCTTTTGATCATGCTGTTTCACCATTAGCAATAATAATGCAAACTAAGACAAACTGATACCAGGATAGTGGGCATACTACTGTGACTGACCTGACCATGTTGATTTGGGGAAGATCATGAAAGGACTTGGAATGTTGGACTAGAAAAGCCATTGAGTATTGAGAGCTCAGCGAGCTGTTCTGTAGGAGCTTGGAAGATAAGAATGTTAAGAACAGTGCAGACAACAGTACAGACCTGGCTTGTGAAGTTTCACAGAGAAGCAAAGACTCTGTTGGGCCTTTGTGTGAAGAATCTGCGGTGTCTGGTCAGCTAAGGTTTGAAGAACCTGCTGTGATTAAGAAGAGATCAGCATCATTGAGGAGAAATCTTCCGGGAGGTGTTTCCTCAGGGTCAGCACGCTTAAGTTATGTTCCAAAAGCGACCAAGATTGTACCTTACACTGTCAGACGATCTTGTTAGTGTAAGAGTCACCCGGGTGGTACCGGTTTTAAAGGCTTGAAGCAATCATGGAGAGCAGTTGAGGCTTGGCACTGCGTGGCAGGACTGGAGTTCCTGAAGAGAGCCCAGGAGAGGCTATTGGTGAAAATGCATCCCCACTGCAGCAAGGGACCTCAGCAGTTTTGGAGATGCCAGTGTCATGGGACGACCACCAAGAACAGCAGCAGCAGTGGAGTGGAGCCAGCCAGAGCCTGGAGGACAAGCTGTGTGTGCTGCAGAGGGCAGAGCCGGAGACGTGATCCAAACCATTTGGAAGAGCCCAGAAGATCACAAATGAATCCCAGGTAACTAACTGGACATTGAGTTGTTTATACTTGTGAAATTTGGTTTGGCTTTGTTAAGATTCCGACTGTGTCCTGGTTCTTTCTTCTTGAAGTAAGGAAGTATTTAATTTGTTTTACAGAAGCACACAGTTGAGAAACGAAGTTTTTAAAGAGATTTTAGGTTTTAAGAGACTTGGGATTTTACAAGAGACTTAATTTTAAAGTGTTCGAATTTGTAAAGACTGTGTTACTTTTTAAGTTTGTAAAATGTTTTTTATTGTGATGTTGATGTTAATAGGTGATCTTGGGGATGAACAAGAAATAAAAGGTTATGGCTTAACAGTTATAGGTGTGTCAATTTGATAAGGTGTCAATCATCCTGGTTAGTCTTATGTGAACCTGACACAAACTAGGTCATCTGAAAAGAGGGAACCTCAATTCTGAAAATGCTACCAGAAGACCCAGCTGTAGGACATTTTGTTGATCAGTGCTAGACGAGGGAGGGCCCAGGGCGGTGCCACCCCTGGGCTGTGGTCCTGGGTTCTATTAAAAAAAGCAGGCTGAGCAGGCCATGGGGAACAAGCCAGTAAGCGACACTCCTCCATGACCTCTACATCAGCTCTGGCCTCCAGGTTCCAGCCCTGTTTAAGTTCCTGTCCTGACATACTTCAGTGACTGACTGTGATGTGGAAGTGTGAGCCAAGTAAGCCCTTTCCTCCCCAGCTAGCTTTTTCGTCATGGTGTCTCATCACACCATTTGTAACCCTAACTAAGACAATGGCTACCTATTTTATTTTATTTTTATAAGACAGAGTTTCTCATAGCCCGGGCTGACTTCCAATTCTCTATGTACCCAAAGATGATTTTAAACTGCTCATCCTTCTGCATCTTCTTCCCGAGTTCTGGGACTATAGACATGCACCGCCATGTCTGCTTTGGATGGAACTCTCAGCTTCATACCTGCTAGGCCAGCGCTTTGCCAACTGAGCTACATCCTCAGCCCAGACACAGCCTATCCAGAGACTGTCTATGGTGTTTTGTTTTGAGTTGTGCTTTTTAGAATCTCTTTTGCTGGGTGGAGAAGGTGAAAACACAAAGGATGATTGAGAGGGAACAGAAAGCAGACATCACAAGAAGAGATGATTCTCCACCAGGAGCTCAGTGGCCTAACAGTGTGAGGTGAAAGAACCTTATTTTGTCAGGATGAGCAAGGAGCAAGAAGAAAAATCTACCTGAGAAAGCCCAGCATAGAGGCTTTCAAGGCTACTATGTCAAAAAAAACAGGCCCCAAAGCCAAAGAATGCTCTCTCTCGTCTCTAATCTAGCTGCCACTCTTCAATTACAGAAATCAGAGGTGAATTAAAATTTGATGAATTAAATACGGGGTGAACTGGTGCGTGCTCCCTAACCAGACATTGCCGGTTTTGTGGTTTTGAGTTGGTAATTATCAGCGCCATCATTTATTCATTTTTGTAATTTTTTAACTTTGTAATTAAATTTTTTAATTTTGTAAGTCATTTTGTAATGAGCTTCTTTTTAATTAAAATTGAACTGCCTTGTATTTCTTGCCTTCCCTTAAGAAAACCATTCAAGTGTTGAAGCCTCCGCTGTCGGCAAGCTTAATTACAGCAGGGACAGAAGAGTGCAAAGAGCTGGAGGGGAGAATGTGCCTCCTCAGTTTCCAGAGACAAAACCTCTCCAAGAACTCAGGCGGGTCGCTCACATTTGTCAGTCTGCCAGAAGTTTGTTCATTAGATGCCAGGAAGCAGCCCTGGGGGAAGCCTAACACAGGCTCCTTTCCAATCCTTTTACCTGCTCATCCTCATTTCAGAGCCCTGGCAGATCATCACAAAATCTCCCACAGTGTCCGGAAAGTGTGCATAAAATTCAGTCACAGTAGATACCGCTTGCATCAGAATTCTGCCCCTGTGGAAAACACTTTCATATTGAAATAAGGCCCAGGATCAGCCAGGAAACTCTAGGAAGAAGAGCCAACGTGAGGATAGACAGGAAGATGAGAGACATGGTAGATACATTATATGTGGAATAGGTAAATGTTGAAGGTCCATAGACAAGCGGGATGGTCGAGGTGGTAGACAGATAATGGATATAAAACTGGAGACATGAATGATCGATAGACATGCTTCTCATTCTATTTTAGCATATCCGGACACTTACTTTGTGGACTGGCTTCTTTGAATGTGGACAATAGCAAGTCCACGATCTGTAAGGGAGCTGACGGGATGGACGTTAGGCAAGACCTGCATGCCTGCCTTGAGCCACACTTTCGACCCTGCAAGGAACTTGAGATTGTGTTCTTCAGACAAGAGGCCCCCAAATGCTCTCCCATTACCAGGTAATCTCCTTCATTTAAAGTCAGCTGATTGTTGGTAGTTGGGAAAATACCTTTAATACCCTACACTGCCCAGTCAGATTAACACACAAAGCCTCCATCCAGGCCAGAAGGTTAGGAGTCTCCCAGGACTGACACATGCTTACCACAAGGAGATTCAGGAGGTCAGGTCCCAAACGTCCCCAGGCCACTGACCACATTTATACTCTACTGTGATCCTGATCACTTCTGGCTTTTTGTTTTTTTTTTCTTTTTCTCATTCCCCTAGAGGACAAGTGAATTGGCTGTTTTGTTGGATCAGGAGAGAGATTTCATCATTCCTGAGATACCCAAAGCCTTTGGAGATTTCGGACCAACAACTTCACCTTATTCCCATTGTTCTCCTTTAGAGTGTGACCTGAATTGCTTGACTGTTGTGGTGTTATATATTTCGGTAGTGGAACATTCATTTTCTCTTAATGTACAGTTGCTCATGTTACTGGAGATTTGAGTTTTTCTTGTCTCACATGAAGAATTAAACAAAACACAGAAAGGCAACAGAAAAAGCAAAGGTTTAAAAGGGAAAGTAAAAGTGAAAAGCTTAGCTCACAGAGAAGTGGGTGGCACAAAGGTCTCCTTTCAGGCCCAGGAGATTTAATTTCATAAGGGAAGGGAGGCGTTCTCGGGATGTGTGGACTGACATAGATGACTGACACCTCCAGGTCGTCTATGTTGACTTTGCATGAATCAGTTGTCAGTCCCCTCTGTAAGAATCATATGCGTGATATTTGTGCATTTGCGTAGCCTTTAAGTGGTTTGTGATGTCACATAGGTTACCTTAAGTGAAACTTTTCCTCGGCATGTATGCATGCCAGGAGGGGCATCTCTCACTGGGTTTTATTTTCCAGTCCTGGTTGGGTATTTTTCTGTTAAGTATAGAGGGTTCCCATTACCCAAACAGAACGCCAGAGAATGGCGTTGTAATCAAGTCCCTTCGTATGGCTCACGGTCATGGACATCTGACCTCATCTTCCTGCCTTAGGTAGAAAATAAGTTCAGAATGTTTGGGTATATAGGATTGAGAAGCCAGCGCTATTTAAATTAGTCGTTGTGAATCAGTGAGCTATCCGTTTGTTTATTTTTATCCCATTCGTCATTTAGTACCTCATCTATCCACCCACCATCCATGAATACATTCATAAAAATACCCAATGTACCTCCTTCACTTGAAAGGCTGTCCTGATTGTTTTGTCATTGTTGTTTTGTCAGCTTGGCTCAAGCTGGAGTTGTCTGGGAAGAAAACCCTCAATTGAGGAAACGCCCCTACCGGATTGGTCTGTACTGTATTTTCTTGATTAATTATGGGCATGGCTGAGCCCAGCTTACCATAGGCTGTACCATCCCTAGGCAGGCAGATCTAAGTTGTATAACAAAGCAGACTGAGAAATCCGTAAGGAGTGATCCGGTAAGCAGCCTAAGCCAGATAGACCCTTTCCTCGCTGTCTTAGCTAGGGTCACCCTTGCTGTGATAAAATGCCATGAGCAAGCAACTTGGGGAGGAAGGGGTTTATTTCACTTACACTTCCACATCGCTGTTCATCACTGAAGGAAGTCAGGACGAGAACTCAAAGAGGGCAGGAACCTGGAGGCAGGTGTTGATGTAGAGGCCATGGAGGAGTGCTGCTTACTGGCTTGCTCCCTCTGGCTTGCCCAGCTTCCTTTAGGACCCAGGACCCAGGATGGCACCGCCCACAATGGGCTTGGCCCTCCCTCACCAATCACTAATTAAGAAACCGCCCTACAGGCTTGCCTACAGCCTGATCCACAGAGGCATTTTCTTAATTGAGCTCCCGCCCCAGATGACTTTAGCGTGTGTCAAGTTGGCAGAAAACTATCCACCACTTGTCCTAATTTACTTTTGGCCATGTTTCATCACAGCAATAATGACCCTAATTGGGACAGAAATTAGGACCACGATTGTGGGGTTATTTCTGTGACAGACCTGGGAGGAGGGGCGGTTATGGAAGGACTTTGGAACTTTGGGTGAGAAAAGCCACTGAGTGTTGGGATGTCAGCAGAATGTTCTGTGGAAGCTTGGCAGATAGGGTTCAGAGCAGTGCAGACAGTGGAGGCCTGACTTGGGAAGTTTCAAGACTCTCAGGGTCAGTAGCTATTTTAAATTAAGATTCTGTGGTTCTGGTTAGCTGGGGCTGAAGAATCAGCTGAGATTAACAAGAGACCAGAAGTATGAAAGTAAAACCTTTGCTTTGCTGGAATACTTGATGCTGGTCAGCTTGAGCCGAGAAATTAGCGATGATTAAGAGGGTCTCTTAATCGCTGATGTGAAATCTTCTGGGAAGTGTTTCCGCAGGCACACAGAAGCTGTGGCCGTGGTTGCACCTCATGCTGGCAGCGAAACTTGGTCATGTGTAAAAGTCATCCAGGTGGTATTGGTGTTGAAGACATTAAGTTGGAGACAGCTTAGGCTTGGCACTGTGAGAAGCCAGGGAGCCACTGGAGAAGGTGCAACCTCAGTAACAGTTGAAGGCCCAGGATTAAAGGGGTCATGAAGAGAAGTTGAGACTTGGCACCATGAAGGGAGCCCAGGAGCAGCAAGAGAGTCCAGCAATTTAGTGATCCCTGACCACCAAGAACAGCAGCAGCAGTGGAGTGGAGCCAGCCAGAGCCTGGGGGACAAGCTGTGTGTGCTGCAGAGGACAGAGCCAGAGAAGTGACCCAAGCCCTTCGGAGGAGCCCAGAAGATCATGAGTGGATCCCAGATATTGGAGTTGGAAGTTGGTTTCCCTTTGTTCAGATTGTGACTATGTTTTGGTTCTTCCTAGTTGAAGTAAGAAAGTATTTAACTTAATTTTTATTTTACAGCAGCCCAGAGTTGAGAGACTTTAAACTTTTAAAAGAAATCTAGGTTTTTAAAAATTCTGAACTTTTAATGTGTTTTCATTTGTAAAGACTGTGGACTTTTAAAATTATTTATGTTTTATGTTATTATTTTAATATTAACATACTATCTTGAGGATAAATGAGAAAGGAAAGGTTCTCGTTGAAAAAGTGTTGCTTGTGTGTTGACAAGGAGTCAGGTGTGCTGTCTAGTCTCATGGCAACTTGAGAGGAAGGAACTTCAATTAATATGTCTCTGTAAGATCAGGCTGTAGACAAGCTTGTAGGGCATCTTTCTTTCTTTCTTTCTTTCTTTCTTTCTTTCTTTCTTTCTTTCTTTCTTTCTCTCTCTCTCTCTCTCTCTCTCTCTCTCTCTCTCTCTCTTTCTTTCTTTCAATCTCTCATACAATATGATACACCCCTCCCTCTTTCCTCCCAGCATCCCTGTCTCCCCTAATGAGCCACCCTCCCAAGATCACTAATCAAACGGCATAACACGATGTAACAGGGCCAGGCATAAGCCCTACATCATTTCTCTTAATAATGCGGGAGGGCCTAGCCCATTTTCCATCCCTGAGCTAATGGCCCTGTTTCCTATAAGAAAGCAGGATGAACAAGCCACGGGGAGCAAGCCAGTAAGCAACACCTTTCCGTAGCCTCTGCATCAGCTTCTGCTTCCAGGGTTCTGCCATGTTTTGAGTTCCTGTCCTCACTTCCTTCAGTGATGGACTATGGATGTGGAAGCACAAACCAAATGAACCCTTTCCTCCCGACTTGCTTTCGGTCGTGCTGTTTCATCACAGCAATAGTGACCCTGAGTAGGACATTCCTCTTTATTTTTAGTCCTCTTCTTCTCCTTCTCTTGTTTAGGTGCTTCAGAGGACGCATTCCTTTTGTGCTCAATGCTGTTGCCAACATTCAGTAAAGCTGACAAAAATGCATGCTTCCAGGAAACACGTCTCTTAATTTTACACTTAGTAAGATATTCACTTGGGCTTCCCACTTTCAGGTAAAACTGAGATCACGAGGAAGTGATGACTGGTGTCTGGGACCGGCCGTGTGCAACCCACAAGCTTGTGTAAAATTGAGTCAGCCTGGGAGATACCTGGCGACTAAGCGGGTAACGTCCTGAACCACCTCTCTGTTCTGGAAAGCCCTGTTTCTTTACCTCATGGACCAGCCCTATCTCCCATTTGCAGCTGTATCCTGTCAATGGAGACTTGGCTCACTATTCCTGTGGAAAATAGGGAATAGACAAAAGAAACACTTTCTAAAGTTCAAAGCGGAAGGGTACATTTCTGGGAATATCTCAGGAGCACCTGCATCACCCCTGCTTCTACAACCTCCAGAATATATCTTTTTGACAAAATTCAAGAGGGTAAAGCAGAGTTTCGGGTTAGGAAGGGGAGGCATTCATTGGGTGCATCTGGGCCTGATGACGGTGGCGTCCTCATGACTGACCCGAGCAGAGACCATTGCAGCTTTAATCTAGCACTGGCAAGACACAAACGGGGCAGTCAAACATCAGTCAATTTATGGTGCCCTTGACAGAGAACATATTCCAGAATTTATCGTTTGTCTTTGGAAACCTTATAAAGGTCTCCTCCAGCTTCTCAGAAAGAATTTTTTTTTAAGGAGCATACTTTAAAATAAATCTGAGCTGTGAGGATGGAGGAGGTCATGGAGAATTCTCTTAGATATTCAGCTTCTGGTGTCAGTTCTGCAGAGTGCAGTCAGTCCCCTCCATACCTGTGTGATGTTAACTTTGCCTATGTGGCTACTTTCTGAGCTTCCCCATCCCAAAATCTAGAATTCAGTTGCTGTGATAAATAATCTGGCAAAAAGCAACTTATGGGGCAAAGTATTTTATTTCAGCTTACAAATTCAGTTTACAGTCCATCATTGTGGGGAAATCAAGGCAGGAACTTCAAACAGCCACATCATATCCCCAGTCAAGAGCAGGGAGAAATGAATACGAGCATGCTCACTTACTTGATAGCTCAGCTCCTTTTCTCTACTCTTATATAGGTCAGGATTCGCTGTGTAGGGAATGATGCCAACCACAGTGGGCTGGATCTTGCACATGAATTATCGGGACTAAGACAATCCCTCACAGACATGCCCACTGTGGGCAATCCCCATTGAGACTCTCTTCCCAGCAGATTGTAAGTTATCAACTTGATAATCAAAGCTAATCATTACAATGAGAATAATGGAAATCTTTTCATGGTCACATGGCTGGAGAGACTTACAGGAATCACTTTGAGGAAGTGTTCATTGCACAGGAAGAAAAAGGCAAGAGCCTAGTGAGCAGGAATAGCACACCAATGATATCAACAGCTGTTTCTGTGGTGGGCAGCGTGGCAGCAGCACAGCAGCTGAGCCATCACATCTTAATTCTCAAGCAGGAGGCAGAGAGGTGCATGGGAATGGAGCAAATCTTTTTAAACCTCAAAGCCAATTCCCAGTGATAACACCTCTTCCAAAAGCCTTACACCTCCTGATCCTTCCCAAACAGCCACTAACTGGGGACCAACTACTCAAAAGGCTGAGATTTACCAGGGACATCTCATTCAAATCGCTGCAACGCGTTCACTACCAGATATCCGTTAACGTAAAGCGTCTAAAATTAGTGACCCGCTGTGCACTTTCTTTACATTCTCTGTCTCCATCAGAAATTATGTAACATTTTTATTTCCTTATTTATTATCTGTTTTCTTTTCTAGAATGCAGGGCTGAGGAGGGCAGAGACTGTTGGAGTTGTTCACTAGTGTACCTCTGCTACCCTGAAAATGCTACACAAATCTTGCTACACAAGCCAAATAAACCCTTTCCTCCCAGCTTGCTTATGGTCATGCTGTTTCATCACATTGATAGTAACCCTAAATAGGACCCCCTCTTTATTTTTAGTCCTTTTCTTCTTCGCCTTCTCTTGTTTAGGTGCTTGTAAGATTAATATTGAGTAAATGAATTCAGAAAATGGGTATTTTATTACTTGGCTAAATGTGTGTTCACAATCCCAAGACAAGCCCTCCTGCCTTTATTATTTGTCTTCTCAGATGTGACATTTCCAATGCCCTGTTCAGACCATCACTTGGCAAATATGTAATTTTCATCAAACTGTACTTTAATACTAATAGGAATGAAAAGACTCCTTTTCCAAATGCTCATTGACCTTGACCGTGCCTGACATTTGCATAGTGAAATCTGAGAAGACTACATTTGAATCAGCACAGGACTCTTGCCTTCTATGTCACAGGCAAGATAGGGAGGATCAAATCAAATCAAACCAATGGAGAAACCTGAGCAAGTGAGAGCGAAAGCGAGCTTGTGAAAAGATTGACAACGTGTGCACGCCCTTGGTGCGGTTATTCTCGAAAAAACTAGGTGAACATAGAGAACACAAGGAATAAGGAAGGACGCACTAAGTGTGTGTGGTGGGTGATTAAGATCACAAGGCAAAGTGATTCCTATAGATCTGAATCTTGATGGTTTTACAGCAATTATAACTTTTGAAAAATTAACTCTAGGAGAAATAAAAGCCAAAACAAACCACTAATGATTAAAATACAAGCAGAGGAGAGATTGGTAGAAATTATTAGCCCATTTTATAGCAATACAAAACTTGACAACAGATTCATAAAGCTGTCTGTCAAAAAACACCAGGTAGGCAGCGGGATTCGGCACTCAGTGTTTACCAAAACCGGAAGCAAATGGAAAACAGATCTGATAAATAAAAAGCCTAAGCAAAGAAAAGCATGAACGAAGTAAACACAAAACTTCCTAATTCCTCTCTGAGCAAGTGTGTGAGGGCTTTGCGAGCTCAAGGTCCGCAGGAGTCCCCGCCTCGGCTTCAGCAGGAAGTCGCTCTGCGGCAGAGCCTCTGAATAGGTTGCAGCAATGGAGTCTGGCCGGTTTAGAGGACTGGAGCCTCTGTCTTAGCAAGGCCACATCCTATGCAGGCAACCTGCTAGGAGGTAGCTTCTGGAAAAACAAAACAAAACAAGGGCTGGAGAGATGACTACGTGGTTACGAGCACTTGCTGCTGTCACAGAGGACCAGAGTTCAGTTCCCAGCACCCGCGTCAGGGAGCTCACGACTGCCTCTAACTCCATCTCTGGGGCGTTAGAGTGTCCTCTTCCACAGTTAACCACACGGACATGGACTACACATGCACACACACATACACACACAGAGAGACGGAAGAGAGACACAGACATAGAGACAGAGAGAGAGAGACAGGCGAAGAGATACCCAGATAAGAATGAAAAAGATAAAATAACAAGTCTCACATCATTTTCAAACGAACATGTTTTGATTAAATGAACATTAATGATTTAAATCATTAAATCCCACATATAGAAAAACAGAACTCAGTAAATAGAGGCAGGTAGATCTTTGTGAGTTCCTAGCCCAGCCTGTTGTACACAGAAAGTTCTAGACCACCCAGAGCTACATAATGTGACCTTGTCTCAAAATAAATAATTTATTTGTTTAGTTAATTAATTTAAATTCAGCTCAAGCTAACTTCATATTTCCAGGGCAACAATCAAGGCCATGTCTCCCGAGAACAATGCAGTTAAGTGTTTGGAGGGCAGGACTCAGCTGCATGGAAGTCAGCCTTCTTTTGGAGTGCTAAGGCAAGAAAAGTGGAATCCCTGTAGATAGCACCCCGGGCTGGGCGCCCAGTCACCTAGCTGCCCCTTCCAAAGTCCTTCAAATATCTTCCTGAAAGTCTAAATCTCACCTCAATGTTAACTGCCTTTAAATACTTGATTTGAATGAACTTTTCCACTCTTTGATCCTTCTGATTGGCTAGCTACAGAACTCTCAATTCTCTATTTTAATTTTCAAGCATGAATCACTGGAGCAGTACACCACCCGCCAACGAGCCTATGGGAAGCTGATCACTCCTGGTGGCCCGCAGACACTTTACCTCCATTCTAGTAATAAGCCTACAGGAAAATGAGCTGAGGAGCATTAGCTACTGTTGTGTAGCTGTTCCCTAGGCATGGAAACCTCTCCTTCTGGGGAGGATAGAGACTCCTAAGATCCAGGAAGTTCATCAAACTTAGGGTGCTCTAAAAGCTCATAAAGTTCCACGATTTGCAGGACCTCTCTCAAAGGGTATAACAGTCGCTGGAGAGAGAGGATTCCTGGTTGGAGCTGCCTGGGAGTTAGGCAGGGAGTTTTTATGAGTCATCACTGATGCCAGGTTGGACCTTTTGATGACACAATTGCCTTTGAGCCTCCTGTGCTCCTGTAGTAACCACAATAAACTTATAGGTTTTGCAGTGCTAGCTGTAGGTAGGACATTTCATTCATTTGGGGATGAATAGATATTTGTTTCAATCTGCCTGAAAACATAAATTGCCCAGACAATATTCACTGATAACCTTACTCCCAGCTCACTTCCTTGTTGCCTGGTTATACCCAAATGTCCTTTGGACTAAGATGTCACACATCTCGGGGTCTCATAGTTTATGAAAGGGAAGTGTCTCTTGAGTACTCTCCCGGTGTCCTCAGATGTGACATTCGACTAGAAGTTTCCCAGGGACACACGGTTTAGTCAGAGCCCTGGGGATGTGGATATGCTGTCTGACAAGCAGGAGATTGGAAGGCAATGAGCTATCCACCGAAGAGAGACGTGTCAGAGAGCCAAAGACATTATCTGAGGAGATTGGAAACAGGCATCAGAGGCAATTCACAAGAAAACAGTGACCCTCAGGAAAGAAGTCAGGTTCCAAGGACAAGATTCTGCTCTATATCCATTCTTAGCTCCACTGGCAATTGCCAGAGTGAGCCAATGAGGATACTAGGTAAGTTTTTGGCCTAGGACTCACCTATACTGCTTGTTCAGATAGGAGACCCTGGCTTCTCTAGGCCGCTGACCTTGTGCAGATCGGCAGCTCCAGAGGACAGGCCTCTCGTAATACCATCAACCCCCACGGGCCATTCAGAAGACTCGATAGGGATCACTACCCAAACTAATTTGCTAGCAGATAAAGAGCGGGATGCCAACATCAACAAGAGAGGAAAGCCAGGTGGTAGGTTTGAAAGACACGTAAGGCTCTCCTTTCCCTGCCTTCTTGTGCTTGATCTTTTCTAAATCGTAATGACTTAATTTTGCTCATGATATTTCTTTTGGGGCTCTTAAATATAGTTTTTATTTTGTAGTTTAAGCTTTCAGTTTTAAATCTAAATCATCTTGCATGTTGATGTTGATAGTTGACAGAGTGACACTTTCTATACCATGGAGCGAATGGCTTTTTTTCAGGTAATTGCGTACACTGTCAACGTGAGTCACCCTCTCAATGGGCAATGCTTAACTTTCAATATCTTATTTCCCAAACCACGTTCCACAGAAGTGTTCTTGGAGAGCCCCAAATCACAAGTCAGGGAAACATTGCTTTCTGTCTTACTCAGGTTCTGATCTGAAGGTTTTGAAACCTCAATGTCTTCGTGGATGTTCTTTTCAGTCTTTGATAGTAGATGAATAAAAAAAGATCAATAATTGAAAAGTGTTTGACAGCGTTTTTGTCTCTGGAAAGGGTCCAAAAAGGGGCTACTGGTGACCAGCAAGCAGTGTGAAGACTGGGATTACTGGGGGGATGACTGGCTTTGGGAGGACTCCTTAAACCCAGTGATCTGAGAGCAGCTTCCCACCTGAGCCTTTCCCTGCTGTTCCCACCTGTGTACGCATCTTACGTGAATAGATGATGAACTACCTGTACCCCCGAGCAAAGTGATGCTCTTCCGAGCATCTTGGCTCATTCTCTGTGATGTCAGGCACACACTGTGTCTGGAGGTATGTCGGGTGATGGGAGGCAGGAAGCACCTAAGATAAAGGAGCCAATTCAAATGCAGTCCCAGGATGAGTTCAAGCAGCCTGTCTCCTGCTGATGAACGGCTTTCGGTGTTTCTTCACTGCTGGTCAAACTGCAGTTGAAGTCATGAAAATGATGCACTTTCTGGAAATCGTGTCCGTCAGCTAAGTTTAGGGACTACTGTGGCTTCCTGCGTGAGCAGCTTCCCATACGGTGAATGCTAGAACCCTGCTGTTTGTAAAAGGAAAAAAAATGCGTTTGAAGCATCATTTTACAAAAGAACACACATAAAAGCATTACACTCTTGCCACACGGCAGAACAGGACGTCCTCTCCGCTGAGGGAGGTGGATGCTTCCCACGGCTTCGGCAGAGGCATCATGGCGGCTCAGTCATACTGACTGGGGAGAGAGGATGGTGGCGCCTTTGATGGCTGACCTTGAATTATTCAGTTAAGCTATATTCTTGTGGTAATAAACTTTATGCATCGATCTGGAAGTGTCTGGGGATGAGATCAACAGCGGCACTCACAGGGCAAGCAAGTAGCATTGCACTGCATGGGGTAGCGGGGATCCCTCAAGGTCTTATTTTGAAGACTTGGTTCCCAGCTTATGGCGCCATTGGTAAATGGAGGGATCTTCAGGCGGGAACTTGTGGGAGGAGTTAAGTGCCTGAGGGGGTGCACCTGAGAAGGACATCGGTACTCCAGCCTCCCCTCTTCCTTTCGGCTTCCTGAACAGGCATCAGTTGCTATTCATTCCTACCGTAGGGAACAGTGCCACCACAGTCCACAGCAGCAGAGTCACGTGACCATGAATGGAAACCACTCAAAATAAGCTTTTCCTTCTTTTACATTGATTATGAGAAAGTTCCCAGCCTGAATAATAGCAGAAAGGAAGCATACAACACGGGGACAGAGTGAGACGTCACGCCTTACAGGCCAAGAGGGTACATAACAACAGAACGTTAGGACAGCATGCGATTAGTCTGCATGCCTTTCATGACAGAGGTTGAGGATGGATGAGCACGTTGGAGAGTTCTCACGAACATAACTAAGAGTAAGCACAGAGACTGTAAGCTTGGGGTAACGAAGGAAGAGAAGGAAGAGAAGTTCGTCAAGAACTGCTTCTGTTTGCCTTGAGGAGATGGAACATTGGAACTGTTGAGAAATGCCTGCGGCTCAGATGCTTGAAACTCGGGGCACGAAGGAAGTACAGAGGAATGGCTGGCGCATTCCATTAAGGGCTTCGAGGATGATAGGAAATAGCAATCCAAACCACTAAGGAGGTAGGGTACCATCCAGAAAATGTTTTTCATGTAAAATCAAATGAAAAAGCGAGAATTATCTATTAGAAATACAAGGGTTTTATCAGAGCATAAAAATCTGAGTTTGGTTTTAGTCAAATGGAAGCTCTGTAGGTGATCTTAACCAGGGACATTTCTAAAATCCTGAATGAAGTAGGTCATTCCCAGTGACAAAGTACGTGAATGTAAATAATTCTGAAACAGCTGTGATCTAACACACAGAGAATAAATCAGTGGAGCAGCAACTGGAGATGACATAGACCAGAATCCATGAAGATAACGTTTGTTTGGAAGCGGATATTAGTAGGAGCAACACTGGTTTCTCTCCTTCCCGGTCAGCAAGTAGCTGCCACCAGCTCTAACCACGGCGGAGCTGACACCACGCTTTCCCCATGGACTGTATTCTCTCAAATCATGAACCAAAATATGCTTCTCGTCCATTAAACCGCTTCCTTTCACAGCAACAAAGAATGCAATAATAAGAAAATTGGCACAAAGATTGAGGTTGTCGATTTCAGTGCGATTGTGTAGTTCTTAGGACTTTGGGACTTAAAAGAGGAAAGATGGAAGCTTGAGATGATGGACTGGAGAAGCCTTTGAATGCTGTTTGTTGATAATAAACCATATTTGTGTGTTAATGAGAAAAAGACATCATCATGGCAGTTTGCTTCTCCCCTACAGCAGAAGACAAGGATTTTTTTTATTCAAAGAAATTATTGAACAATCAACGTGTCCACAAGGGTAAAACATCAAGGAGCAATCTTCAATAAAATCAATCGAACAAGATCAACATTTTCTTTCGTAAATTATTAATGTAAGTGCTGAAGGCAGTAAATGAATTATGAATCTATATTTAATATTAAATGTAGAGGAGCATTTTTACAACCATTTAAAACTCAGATCTTTAGAGGTAAGTATATAAATTTTTGAAGTAGAAGTAAGATATTTAAAAAAGGAATATGACTTAATAATTATGCAGAATAAAGAAGCAGGAAAGCGAGTTGATACATTAAAGAAAATCCGTGTGTCCTGAACAGAGGGTATATGTATACTTGGGGGACTCGAATGGAGGTCTTGACTTATACCCAAAGGTCAGTAAGATCTCCCCTACCAGAGAGCGACTCTGGATTCCTGAATGAGTCAATGCAATGACTGATTTTGTCCAAACCAGTGAACTCAGGAATCATTTACTCCAAGATTGTTCTATTTTGTTTTACAGAGAAAACTCAGAATCGAGACTATTCTGGAATGATGAACCCTTCCATGCCAAGACCTAAAGGCCAGCCCAGCTCTAGTCCATCCAGTTCAGCTGCGGCAATTCCCTTGGGGCTCATTTTTATTGTTAGTTCTCATTTGTTTCCGTATTTAGTGAGCACATACTTAACAGCAAAGCTGTCATCAATAAAGGCTCTTAGAGTACCTCATTGTGCAAACATCTTTCATGTGTGCTAGGCGTTTTCAAAAGCTTAATAATCCGAATCTGATTTGCATCATCTTATTTAAACAAAGGCGGTACTAGCCATGCTGCCTACGGAGACAGGCTTTGAAAAATGGCAACATTTTTGTAGCTATGTAGTAACAATCTGTTTCTTCTGGGTTTCCAGAAATGGTTCTGCTCTACATGTTTTTACAAAAACATCGACACTGAGTGGGTAGATGGTGGTTGGGAAACGCTTCTGGGATTAAGAAGTTTGAGACCTGAGATACACTTAGAGCATGACTGACATGTTCCCGTTAAGTCTTCCTCATGTCATGGCAGCTAATGTGCTCTCTGCTGAACCTTTACCAGTGTGGCGGAGAAACCTTTGATTCCATTTCCCACAAAGCCAGTGTTCCTGACTCGCTTGCCAACATCATGGACTGTGGAAGTGCGACTCTGAGACGGATTCTCAGTCTTGTGAGTTAGTGGGTAATCATGGCTCCCGAGGCAGGACTGTGACACAGGAGAAGGTGATCCCTGACTCTCCTCTTCCTGTTTAGTATAAGCTGAGAATGATGCCTCCTCTCTGTCATTTCATACTTAGGCTTCTTGGAGGATACTAACATTCCAGCCAACTAGCCCAGAGGCATATAGACATAAGCTTAAAATGGAATAAATACAAAACATGATTCAGAGTGAGGGAAGATAGTTTAATATCGAAATGGCAAGTCATGCATGGGCATGAGTGTGTGGGCACACACACACACACACACACACACACATACACACACATACACACACACACACACACACACACACATACATACACACACACACATACACACACACACATACATACACACACATACACACACACATACATACACACACATACACACATACACACACATACACACACATACACACACACACACACACACACATACACATACACACACACACACACACACACATACACAGTCCATGTGAAAATGGTTTATTGTCTCCTTAAAATTACTCTCAGTTGCCACTGACCTCTTCTGGTGCCAAGGATGGCTCTCCAGGCCACTTAGTTAGTGTCATGAGAGGCAGGCACCCCTGAGGCCGATTCTAACCACACTATGCCTTGTTTACTAGAAGGAGCCACAGCTCCAAGGACATGGGTCAGTTCTTGGTTACCCTGTATCCGTTAGCTATTCAGAGAACTTATTTTATTAATTTTTAAAAGTCAGATTTATTTATTTATTTAATTTGGGGAGGGCAGGGTGCCCTCCATAGCTCACATATAGAGGACAACTTGTGAGACTCAGTTCTCTCTCTCCTTCCACCATATGGGCTCTAGGGTTCAAATTCAGGTTGTCAAGCTTGTCAGTGAAGGCTGCTGCTCTTACTTGCTGATCTAACTCACTGGCCCTGCTCAGGAAACTCTGTTGGGAGCCGCTCATCGATTCTCAGCTGGGCAGTCGTCTCTTCCCGTCCAGGAGCCATCCCAGCCGTCTTCCCACAGCACCAACCAGTCAGAGCTAAGCATGACGTGTACCAAACTGCCCTCGCACGCATGCCCGTGTTCAGTGTGGAGTCAGCCTGGTGAGCTGTTTGGTGTCTCCACTTTGTAACAACAGTCTTCCCTGGAAGTCGATTTCCTAGGCACTGCCAGACAGCATGGTTTTACCCGAATCCCTTGTTGTTTGGATTTATTCCTAGCTATACTGTCTTTGCTTTACAAGCCCATCCTTACGTCATGGTCCCCAGCTCTGCCCCCAGGAGGAGTGAATGGAGTTCCACATCGGAGATCCCTAAGCAGTGATTTGAATCAAAAGGCAGGTAGTTTCTACTCCCCTCAACTCAGCTTGCGCTTTCACAAGAACACCACTTTGCATAAAGACGCAGACAGCTGAGAGTTCTGCAGGGGCGAAAGGAACGGCCCACCCGTGTGACAGCTCTCTGGAGCTAGAGATACGGCTCAGGGGTTAAGGACACTTTCTGTTCTTTCAGAGGCTCCAAGTTCAGACCCAGCACCCACATTAGACAGCTCAGCACTGTCTGGAACTCCAGCAGAGGCTCCGAAACCCTCTTCCGGAACCAACAAACACACAGCACACACAGAGAGACACGTAAATAAAAACAGAGCAAATATGTTTAAAAGAATAAAAGATATCAAGTCTCTGTGGGCAGAGGGGATGTTGTTTGTCTTGTCTAGAAGCAGAGGAAAACAGCTCTGGATTCTGAGCACAGAATGAAGCCCAGAGTATCTATCTTGATAGAAACTGCGTCCTGAGGATTTCTCAGCTGCACTGGCTGCATGGCAACCACAGGTGGCTTCAGGATTGGACAAAGAATCAGGTGCTTTGGCAGGAGGGCCACACCTGGCAACCTTCTGCTGATTTGGCAAAGACACACCCATGAAGACAAATGGGGAGCTTCTGTCCCCTCTCTGCATGTGCACTGCGCCCTGGGTACACACACAGCCAGCTGCCTTCCAGCATATGAGAAGAGGCATGGGCTTCCGAGGCTAGCCTTCCAGGAGTTCAGTGCTGCCAGTGTCTGGCTTCCGACATCTAATGTAACCTCACCGCCCATCAACCCTGGACAGCCAGTGCAGGGACAGTTGCCGCTCTCTTGCAGGACGTAAGCATTCAATGAGGCAATCTACAGGGGGGAATGTTTAGCGTGTAGTATGGCCACAAGTCAGAGAAGTGGATTTCTCTCCCATCCCTGATCCTCAGCCTGTTGTGACCTCACAACCACCCGGGGAGAGCAACAGATACTCTTAAAGAAGGGAGTTGGCTATGGCCCCTTCAGACTTTCATACGGAGGGAAGGTCCTCTTGGCCACGAGGGGGCACTAATTGCATGCAAAAGAGCAGCACTTCTGCTGTCCTGGAAGGAAAACGAGGTAACTTAATTGACTTTCTCAAATTTGAAGCTGAGTACAGTAGCAGTGTTTGCTGCTTCAGCCGGGGACATGAGGGCTCAGGACAGGGTTCCATGACATAAGGAAGAGGAAGATGCTCTCAGATCCTCCCTGGGGACTCATCGGCCTTGCACGTGCAATTCAACACCTCCTACTTTCATAGAAGAAAAGATCTATGGGAAAAGAAGGGTCCTTGCTTTAACGTGCTTCGGATTTTCCTTTTCTGCATATGTATGTGTGGTGTACATAAGTGCGTACATGTGTGCTCACACATGTGGAAATGTACACGTGTGTTCATGAGGCCCAAGGATGATCAGGGGGTCTGCAATTGCTCTCTCTCCTTATACATTGAGGCACAGTCTCTCCCTAAACCCATATTCTGTGAATTAAACTTTATCGTCCCTCTCCAGAGGTGGTTGTGAGGTCACAAGAGGCTGAGGATCAGGGATGGGAGAGGAACCCACTTCTCTGACTTGTGGCCATACTACACGCTAAACATTCCCTGTAGATTGTCTCATTGAGTGCTTACGTCCTGCAAGAGAGCGGCAACTATCCCTGCACTGGCTGTCCAGGGTTGATGGGCAATGAGGTTACATTAGATGTCGGAAGCCAGACACAGACTTGGATCTCCTGGGGGCTGGCCTGCCTTTATCTGAAGCCCGTGCTTCTTCTCATCTGCTGTGAAGGCAGCTAGGAGTGCAGGAACTGGGTGTGGCCGGGACACAGAGCACTTGCAGAGGAGGGATGGAAGCTCCAGAAGCCCTGTTTCTGGAGACGTGAACGCAGGTCCTCACGCTTGCAGAGCAAACGCTTTAGCCACTGGGCTCTCCCTCCTCCCTTCTTCTTCCCCAGTTCACATGTTTGAACCGAGCAGATCAGATTTTTTTGGTTTGAGTTTTACACTCAGCTCACACGCAGACACACAGTTACGTTCAGAGATACCTGATCTGTAGGAATCCTCTGATCACAATTAGCCCACCAGTGCATTTGAAGATGACTAGACCCAGAGATGCATTCCCAGAATGCTCAGCAGTAGAGAGGAAACTGAAGTACAGAGGAAACAGTGAATTGCCATCTTTTGTCCAAAACAGAAGGTGGAGAGACTTTCTCCTGAAGGAAAAAAAATGCACTGTCCAGCAACGGGCTGTTCAGGAGTCTGTACACCAAAATGGACTAATTTCTTTAGTAAGCATAGGAATTATCTTCACAAAGATTCTTCCCAAAGAAATCTTCCAGAAGACAGGCGTTTTAGTGATTATGCACAGCTGTCAAATGTGTAGGCTCTCTTACACATCTCTTTTGAGATGCCAGGTACTCTCTGCACACGAATTACCAGGGACATTTAACCAAACTCAAGCTCAGACCTATGGGGTCAGACGCTCTTGGTGTACACCCCACGCATTCACAATAAATTTGTATATATTCCTTACATCAGAACCCGTAGATCTAGAAAACAATTCAACTTCTCCTGGTATTGGAAATACATTGAGTCTGTGCTCCCTAGAGGTATCTTTGGGTGTTGTCAACACTATGAGAATCCCAACCAAAAGATTATGCCCCAAGTGACCAGAGCTGACAGTTTCCACATCCCAGAGTCACCCTAGTCCCAACACACTCAGCTGAAGTGGCCCAGAGCTGCAGGCTGGCGAAGCAGGGCTGCAGGTGATGTGTCATCTCTATTACGGTTAGAGGGCCTGGGCTGAGAGGGGCAGAGGGGAGGGGAGCACAGCAGAGTGGTGCTGTGGAAACTTCCGCACCTCCAAATCGTCCAAGACTCAAGGACACAAAGGTCATGCTCTCCTGTGCAGCGGACACCTTTCTGATGTGAATGGCCTCCCCAGAAAAACTTTATTGGAACTCAAGGTGAACTCTGCCATAAAAACAAGATCACTCCACTGTTCTGAGGAAATGGGATGGGGGTCTGTAGAGGAAATGGCTTTTTAAACATCCCGTGTCCTTTGCTGCTCCCGGCAAAGCACTTTAGAAACATCTGGTCTCTGTTCATCTTTCTTCTTAGGTTTCCAGGCAGGAGAGAAGCCAGTGGGTACTGCACCGGGCAAGACCCTGACCTGTCGGCAAAAACAGGAAAGCAAACCAACCAAACACTCAGAACCTCGGGAACTGGAGCCCTGCACACCCGCCTTTAAAACTACACCCTTGAGAAAAGTCCTGTCTCGGCGCCTGCATCATGTGTAAATTAGACACAACTGTGAATGGCATCTAAAGCACCTGTCTTCTGGAAGGTTCCCTGGGGTGGTGGTGGTGGGACGCTTCTCACAGATAATTCCCACACTCACTAAGGAGATGAATCCATTTTCGATGTACAGGTTAGTAGGATAAAAGGCAGTACCTGGGAAATTGCCCAAGGAACCCATTCAGAAAAGCCCACCATGCTTTCATGTTCTGCCTCGGCCATCTTGAAATTCTTGATCTTGGTTGAATACAGAGTTCTGTGTTTTCATTTTGCACTGGGATCCATGATTCAGTCAATTCTGGTAAGGTGACGTCCTGAAATTTGCCCGACCTGGGTGAAACTGTGGTCTCCCACTTAGTAATTGTCATCCTGGACAAGTGGGCATATTCTCCTGGCACAAGTGTCCTAGCCACAGAGCAGAACCGCTGAAAGTCCCTCATGGGATTGTGGGATTGTTGTGAAATCATGTGGGTTCGCCTAGTGAACCCAAGCCTACTTGTATTCACTTATTGGTGCGCAGGCTGAGCAAGCCAGTAAATAGAAATGATTTGCCTGAAAATTAAGGTACACCCAGTTCTTGAAATATATGATTACACAATTTAATAAAATGTATATTTACTGAGCAGATACTATACAGCAGCAAAATCTACTGGCCAGTAGTTCATTTTATTTGTCCATTGAAAACGCCACACATGGGTCAGTGTGTTTTGAGCATGCTTGTCCCACGACCCCTCTCCAACTTCCTCTGCCCTCCCAACACATCTTCCTTCCATCTTCATGGCGTATTGCGTCTAATCAGCGCACCCGGATGTGAGTCCACCCACCGGACATGCGCAACCCACCACTGGCCACATCGCCAAAGAAAAGTGACCCTTCCTCCTCCAGCAACCATCATCCTCCGGTTGCTACCAGCTAGCGGGGAGGCCCCCATCCATACTGGGGTTCTAACTGGTTTGATGTGTGCTGGTGACCACAGCTGCTGTGAGTTCTTGAGTTCAATGGCGGTGTCATGTCCAGAAGACAGCATTTCGCAGTGTTCAACCTCCAGCTCCTACACGCTTTCCACCTCCTCTTCCTCCTTGCCTAGCCCTTGAGGGGGAGCACAAAAGACCAAGGATTCATTTTTCTTTTGGATTTAAGGCCCGTGAAAGTACCAGCAGCTGTCACATTTTCAGCATGATGTGGCCACTACAGTAGTTAATAATTGCAAAGCCAGAATACAGGTAGTAAATATGTCATATTCTTGGGATTTTTGCAGACACTCCATCCCCCAAAGTTATGTGCCTCAAACCAAGGCTCAGAGGGGTCAAGGGACTAATGAAAGATCCTCTGATCAAACGCTAACCAGGCGTGGTAGCACACACCTCTAAGTCCAGCCCTTGAAAGACAGAGACAAATAGATCGTTGCAGGTTTGAGGCCAGCTGTGTCTACAGAGTGAGAATCTGTCTCAAAAAGAAAAGAAAAACAAAAAATAACCAGCCACTATTTGTCTTACGAGCCACTGTAACCTCCGTACCATACATGTCCTGTCCTGGTCCTGCTCTGTCTGGGATCTATGCCAGTTTTCCTTCTCCTTTTTCTTTCGTCTTTTGTCTTACTCTTGCTGGTGCTAGCCTCCGATCTGAAAACCCGGGATCACTTGATTCTTATTTGTTATTTGTTTTTATTTACGTACATGAGTGAAGGCAGAGGCCAGAGAGAGCATAGGATCCCTTGGAGATGGAGGAACAGGTAGTTGTGAAGCACCCAGTATGCGTACTAGGAACTGAACTCTGGTCCTCTAAGAGAGCAGTGCTTTTAACCACTGAGCCATTTCTCCAGGCTCACATCCCTTGATTCTTGACAACTTAACATTTCATGCCTCTTAATATAGAAACTATATAAAGAACAATAATTCAACAGATTATTGGGCCCACTTCTGGGCTTCTGTGTACAGCATGGCCTAGCACCCAGCCCCTGGCAGAAGAAGAAAGGAAGCTGGTAGATCAGGGGGAGCTGGGTTTCAGTTTTGTGTTTTGGAAACAGAATCCAAATATGGTTTTACCAAGCAGTTGCTGATGGGAGATCAGTATGTAATAGTATCTGGAAGATTTTATCAATAATCTCCCAGGGAGGTGGCTTCATGATACACAGATGTCCGGGCCCCAGGGCCATCTTCCTAAGAGCTCTCATGGTTAGATGATGACACCAGAAAGATAAAATAAAATTTGCTTTTGCTTTATGATTATTCAAGAACTTCTATATTTGTTTTCAAGGGACTTGTATATAGCAAAGCAGGAATTCTTTGTAGTATCTTCCACCCTGAGCCATCACCCTCCTGATGCTATGTGGTCGCTATAAAAGGTGGCCTTTCCTCTTCCGGTGCTGCCTGGGTAGTTAGTTAGGAGGTATCATGTTCAGGCAGAACCTGGAGCATCTCAAGCAGGCCCCTGCCTGTGTAGGACTCCGCTTCACCTTATACGCACAGTAAAACCTAGATGATAAACACAGACGGGGAACTGTAGACCTCCATGTCCTTGTAGCCCAAGGTTTTATGGGAAGCACATCCATTGGAGTGCCGTTACTGAAAGCCTGCGCCTCGCTCTGCCATGACACCATCTTCCCTATCTCCTCCGGATAAACACAGGTGGCACGTGCCCTCTCCTCGATGGTGACTTCTGGACCAGGTGGAGCGCCATCACTTCTGGGACAGTCGTGGTTGACTGACTGGGTCTTGGAACATCATCTGTCCTTCCACAGCCGCCTGTCCTCACCTGCTCAACGGCCGCAGCCTGATTCCACCGGCCACCATCCCCACAGCGTGGGGTGCAGACTATGACAAACGGGAAGAAAGGAGTCATAGAAGCTTCAACGCTGAGCATCAACAGATTTACCAACAGTTATAAAATTTGGCTCTTTTTAATTTGTTTTCATCTGCGAGCCAACAGCGGTCAATTGTATCAAAGGCCGACATTCTGCTACGCTTTTCTTGCCAAGTCTGTTGGAGACCAGATGGTGACGCTGACCTTCCCGTGTGCCTCGTTCTTCCCAGGAATGGGATATTTGAGGAAAAGTCCAACATCTGGGCTTGACTTGGGGACGTTGTTTTTGTTTGAGGCACCCACACTGCCAGCCTCTAACTTCCTGCCTCTTCCTCTTAGAAAAATGATGCACGTTTATGTCTGAAAGTAAGGTCTCCTTGGAGACACTGTGCTCTGTTCTGCTCTGTCCCTGTGGCCCCTGAAGGCAAGGTGGCCACCAGGTAGTGTGGCTTCTCCTTTTCAGCCAAGTTGTCCTCCATGGCTAAAGAATACTTTTCTCACCTCCTGGGGTTCATCAAGCCCTGTGCTTGTCCCTTACAAAAAACAAGGGTACAAAGAGAACATCATCCTTCTGGAAGTTCTCTGACATTCTGACACTCAGCAATTTCCCAGTGAAAATAAGTCGGTGACACTCCCCACCCACCATGCTGGCATCAGCACCTTTTAATTGCTTGAATCTGTCACCAGCCAACAACATGGGTTGGGGGAATGTTGGGGAGGTAGTAACAGATCCCAGGCTGAAGACGGTGGGGTGATCTGGACAAATCTTGAGAACTTGGGCTCAACCTTAGCTGCTATTTGTAAAACACAGCTGAAAGATTTGGCTCAGAACAAGTTCGATGTTTGTCAAGCACTGCAGGGCATCTATCGCCCTGCTAACCGCTGCCATCCTCCTGTTTTCATAAATCCAGTCCTGAGCTGAGAAGACGCCCTCACGCAGCGACCCCAAGGATGGAGTCTCTGGCACATGCCAGCATTTCTCATTCTCACCTCTTGCTGCTTATGCACTGCTCCTTTGCTTTCACCGTCTGGAGTCCTGGGGCTCTGGAGCTACAGGAGCGAAGCTGTGACTTTATGTCACATCTGTAACAGGTGTTTTAACTTACTGAGCACAGGCACAGTGTCAGAGCCACTGCAGTCATCACCACCCCACGGATGAAGGCAAGGACGTCCAGAGAGGGGAACGTGGCTGATGTCACAGGCTAGCAGTCAGGACTAGCACCAAGGCCATGGCACGCGGGGGCTGCTACCGTGCTCTCCATCAGAATGGAAAATAGGGTTCTCGGTTGTTGAGTGGTTGTGCATTTGACAGGGGCCTCTTGGCATGTCTGGGACATTTCCGGTTGTCACTGCTTCTAGTGCCTAGCTCATAGGGCCAGAGTTGCTGCTACGATGAGTAGGGTGGCCTACAGCACAGAAATGCCCTCGGGCACGGTGACCTTTGAGGTGGAAAAGCCCTGATGAAAAGAAAGCACAGTGCACGTGAACATGGAAACAGTAAAACTACCTGTCTCCTGTCTGTCTACGCACCCATCATCTCTCTGTCTGTCTCTCCTCTACCTACTATCGCTGATACATGTGGACCTCTGCTATGTATCTAGGCATTTAGTCATCACCCACCTACCATTTATCTGTCATCTAGCTATTTACCTACCACCCGTGATTACCAACCTGTCCGTACATCTGTGTGTAGTCAGCTATAGCTTCCATCTTTTTCCCAAAAGTACCAGCTAAAATTCTTAGTCATTGGACAGATGGCGTTAGGTGCTTTCAGAGTTTGACTCTAGACAAAGAATGACTGGTCTTTTGAAAAAGGCTTTAAACTTTTCATAATTCTGAAAGCCTTTAAACTATTTTTAAAGTTTCTGTTTATTTAGTGTGTGTGTGTGTGTGTGTGTGTGTGTGTGTGTAGCATGTGGGCACATGTGTGCCATAGTGTATGCATGGAAATCAGTGTGCGGGGTCTGTTCTCTCTTTCCACCTTGTGGGCTCTGGGGATTAAATTCAGGTCGTCAGGTTTGGATGCACATGACCTTGCCCACTAAACAACCTTCCCTACCTTTAATGTAATTCTTATCAGGGAATCACAGAGCAAAGTGAATTCTGAGTATTTTTCCTTGAAGATGCTGTGATGTGCATGTGTCCGTTTAAGTGTTTGTGAACGTGCGTGCCAGTGTGCAGCTGGCTCCTGCGTGGTTCCTGCGGACTTTCCCTTTGACTATGGAAAGTCCGGGTCTTCCCTGAGATTTTGGACCTGCATTTTTGTCTGCACACAGCCTTGAGGAAAGACGTGCGCCAAGATAGGTTGTTTGAGCAAGGCTTTGATCAAGGCCATCCTTACCTGTTCTGACAGAACCCAATCTACTTTACGAGTTGAATTCATCACACATTCCATGTGGCTTCCATGCACTGGCCTATGTTATGCGTGCTGTTAACATACCGCCTGTTATATTAGTAAACACTACACTAACATATGACCCATTATGTCGGTACACACAACGTTCTATAGTGACAAATAAATATTATATCAACATATATTACATATGACATTAATAAATACCCTGAATACCATACAAAAAATGTATACCGTGTCTAAGTTTCTTTTCTTGTTGCTATAATTAAAAAAACAAACAAGCAAACAAACAAAAGCAACTTAAGGAAGAAAGGTTTATTCGGCTTACGGTTTGGGTTACCGTCCATCACGGCAGGGAAGACAGAGTGACAGGAGCCTAAGAAGTGGCACAGACTACATGCACAGCCGAGACCTGAGAACGATGAACCAGCACGGACACACTGGTGCTCAGTTCACCCTCTCCATTTTATACCGTCTGGGGTCTCCCATGCAGCGAATGGTTTTGTCCACGATCAAGATGGGTCCTCCCACATCAGTTATCCCAATATAGACGGTCGCTCACAGATCATCTCAGAGAACCTTCATTTAGTCAGTCCCTCACAGGTGCCTGGATGCTTGCTTCCTGAGTGTCAAGCTGGCAGTCAGTAATAACCACCATCATTCCTCACTGTGAGCACAGCATAAATTAGTAGTAACCTCTGTATTACATCATGAACACACTGCGCATCTTACTTACACCCATAACAGTAACACTGCGTGTTACACTGACATTACAGTGCCTATTATGTCAGCAAGCATCTATGTGGACAACACATTGCACATTGTAGAACTACACACTCACTACGCATTACAATGGTGAGCATGTCACATTGCGTCATCAACCGCTCATATTGCAGCCCCGCACAGTGCATGGCACTGACACATTTGTTAACACATTGCATTGGTAACAAATCACCTGCACCACTAGCATAAAGTAGGAACACGGTCCAGAGCACGAGATGAAAGCTTTGCCCATCCTGTTGATCTGTATCAGGTACTCTATCAATATGTATGCTTTGACAATCAGCTGGAGGAACCTTCATCCCCACGGGCGATCCCCAGACCTGGAGCTGGGATACACAAAGACCAGAGAGTCCCCTGCCAGCTAGCTCCTACCCGGGCCCTCATAGGGCTCCTCGGCTGCCTGGGAGGTTCCCAGCCTCTTTACTGTGTGCATGCCTCGAGGCATCAGACAGTCCCATGGGATAACGTTCACACCATGAGGCTCTGGTCCCCTGAATTCACTCACCGGCAGCTGCTCTGCTGGAGCACATACACCAGCCGGGGAGGAGCCGACTCAGCAGCACCCAGGCCCAGATGGCTATTTCTGGGTGCTTACCAGGCCCAATAAGGCAGCAGTCCCATGCTAAAGACAGAGAGGAGCCAGCACATGGTTCAGATGGCCTCCCTGTCCTTATAGAGGGAGGCGGGGGCATCCATTAAGGACTTACATTTGAAGTCAGTGTGGCATTATATCTAGCCTCCAGGAAAAAAATCATTTGATCCCAATGCCCCATTAGTCCCATGAGTGCAATAGTTCTAAGTGGACTTGTGGCAGGAGGTGCTTGCCTCACGCTCACTGCCTGCTGGTCCATTTGCACAGAGGCTCCTTCAAGCGTTCTTTCAGTAAACTGACACCGTGCAGGAGCCTCTGGATGCTGGGCTCCAGGAAAGATGCTGGTGACTTCAGCAGGATCACACACGGCCGAGGTCCCAGGTTCAGCTGTAGGACCTGCAGTGCAGTGGTGTCTGGCCATTGACGACACAGTGACATTCACACAGCGACAACAGTAAGGCACTGCACAGTGGAGCAGACCAGACGTGATGTACACCTTGTCCCTACCCTTCCCCTAACACCGCAAAGGCCCGTCCTCACCACCATCCTGTAGGCAGTGAGAGGGACAAACACTGACCTCCCAAAGCCAGCACTGTGGTCTCAGGCCCAGGCCACTGCCACTGCCTGCTCTCTACACAGTGTCTAGGTCATGCTTCTTACCCACAGTGCTTGCCCTATTGTCCCCCATGCTGTAGTGCTGCTCCAGAATTACCCGGTGTCCCCACCACGCACGTCCCACCCTAGCGGACTGTAGGCTAGTACTGTTCAGGACAAGGAAGGCGAGGGCATCATTGGGCAGTAGTTCTGCCCACGAGCCCACCCACTCTCACTCGTGGAACATGGACTCCTGGAAACATCCACAGTGGCCAGGAAGACACAGACTCTCCCCCAACTACAGAATTCCAAGAGATGCTGATGAGGTATAAGATAAAGTAAAGATTTTCTCTAACTAGGGCACTTTGGGGAGAAAAAGGGCATTGCTAGGAACTACTATAGAACAGAAGCTGCAGACCGGACATGCCCTCCTCTCATTTGATGAGCTCCTGTCCCCTCCTACCAGCAGAGGAGTAAGGAACAAGCGACCAGAAGGAAGGATGAGCCCTGAGTATTTTTGGAACAGCTTGGCTTGGTCCTGGATCTGGATAGGTGAGAACAGGAAGCTGTCACCACAGCCCCAGATCAAACCCGGTGGGGCAGGAGGCCATACTTTCTTCCCAGAGTCGCCCTGAGACCATATTTCTTCTCACCAGGAAGGGAGCAAGATGAAGGCTGGTGTCCCACAGCTTCTCCTTTCTGTGCAATCCAGGCTTTATGGACCTGGGAATGTAGGGGCTGTTTGAACTCTTCCGGATCGGCTAGGTCTTGGACCTCCCCTCTCCAGGCCTCTGTCTCCTGGGATGAAATAGAGTTGGATTTCACTGTCTCCATATTCCTTCTAGGACCAGCAAGCCCAACCCCAAACAAAACCTTCTCTACACCCAAGAGATGCAGGAGACAGGTGTCAGGAAAGAGGCTGGTATATACCATGGAGATGGGGGCCACGAATGGTCCAATGAAAAAGGCTGCAGTCCAGTGGATTGAATTTCAAATCAACTTAAGCAAAAACCTTTCTGTTTCACCCTTATTGATGAAAGTGGCTTAAAGCATGTGTCACTTAGGGAGTCAAGCCTAGGAAACGCAAGTGTGCTGGTTCTGAGCCAGGCGCTGGCTGAAAGTCAGTGTTTGCGCTCCGAGTGAGTTTCCATCAGTAAATATTGAAGCAGAAACACACTGCTGACTCACTGGGTCCTACAGATAGGGAGAGATCTCAGAACATGGTCAGACACTCAGGCAACTTCACTTGAAGGTCAGGCACAGCTCTATGTACCTTGTAAATATTTACCCGCTTGGTTATCGTAGCAAACCTGTCTGTAAGCAGGACTATTAATCTCCACCTGACAAATAAGGAAACTGAGGCAAAAGTAGGTCATACACTCAAGGACACACTGTTGATAAGTCATTTCACCTAGCTGAATTGGTCTAAAGCCAATAAACCACGCCCAAAGTCACAGGGCAAGAAGTGCAAGCCCTATTTCCTGGAGACGTGAGGGAAGAGAAACACTGTAAGTCAATTGGTTTCACAACTTCCTCTTCTTCCCAAGTAAAATGCACCCCCAAATCTAGAAATACCTAAAGAACTGCAGAAGATAGCGGTGTGTCTGAGCAGGCGCATTGGGTTAGAGCTTCAGGTTTCTGCCTTAAATTGGAAAATGGTGGCATGCTGACTGTATTGCCTTTCTTTATATGTGATCTTTCCATCTGTGCGCTGACACCGGGTAGCTCTTAGACTTGCCTCTGTGAGGGAGATTCAGCCTCCGAGAGAACGGTTGGAACTCCTAGGGGTCAGCATGGCCAGGGACGCATCCCCAGGCCTCCTGCCCAGCCTGGTGAGCTTTACCCAGGGTCAGCAAGATGTGCTTGCCATAGTCTGGGAAGGGGACAGGGAGGCAGGAGGTTTGTTCCCCAGTTCTTGTCCAGGAAACCATCTTTACCTTGATGGAAGTCACACAGCCTGCACTGGCCCAAGGATTTGGTTCAACCCAAGATTTCTCAACCTGAGCTCTATTGATATTTGACATCGGATGCTTGGCTCTGGAGGCCACCCAGAGCACAGAGAGAGAGAGAGAGAGAGAGAGGCAGAAGCACCCCAGAGCACTGAGAGAGAGAGGCAGCAGCACCTGAAAGCAGAGACAGAGACAGAGACAGAGAGAGAGAAGCACCCCAGGCCCCCACCACTAGATGCCAGCAGTGACCTCCGGTTGTGGCAATAAAACAGCAACAGGAGATCCATCCAAACTCAAAAGACTCCTCTGCTGAGAACTGCTGACTTATTCTGACAACTCTGATAAAGATTGCAGCAATTAAATTTAAATTTAAATTTAGACCAGACCAAAAATCTCTGGACCAAGCCCAATATGTACCTAAATTTCCCAGATATTTTAGGATCAACCATGAAGTGGCCTCTCACATTGGCTCAAAGTTGGGGTGAGGAGGACAAAGTCATTTGGAAGGAGCTCTTTGAGGATGTCCATTAAGTGGGGAGCTCTCCCCACATCACCCTAGATCCTTTAGAGAGCTTAATGCAAACAGCCTAAAAGGACACAACCCGCTGGATGAATATGCTAATTATCAATGAGGCCCTGGGTGCTAAAAAAACAGTCAAAAATAAAAATTCTAAATCTTCTGTCCAGTAAATGTAGACAGAAGCTGGAGTGTCTCTCTTCCCCTATATTCCCTTTCCTGTCATCTTTAACATACACTAGCATCCACTTATTGAAGCTTTAAAGACTCAAAGTTTGCAGAGTTTATAGGGGTTAAGCATGCATGCCTGGAGCCATGAAAGGGACAGAGAGGAGAGGCATTCTGCTCAGACATTGTGCCCTTCATGCTGTCTTTTGTGTGCTCAACACTGTCTATTCCAGGAAGGGCACCTTTAGCACCCAGCTTCCCTAGGACAAGAACCCAAATGTAATGACACTCAGACACACCAGGCCATTGCACTAACTACAAGTGTCTTAACCAGACCTCTGGGATATCTGTGTGGTCCTTAGAGTAGATCTGAGAATGAGCCAAGAGATAGTTCACTTTCGGAGGGAGTGTCCATTCTCTTTGCTGGGAAACCACATGTTAGCAGATCTTTCCTCTCAACAATCAAATCCATTTCAAACTCAGAAAACATTCCAGATGGAAAAAGAGAAAGCTTTGCAGACAGCTTGTTTTCAGAGAGGTGTAATTTTCCTCTGGGATGGGCAGAGTTCCAACCTGACTGCGACCTTGAACAATTCCTTCTCCTTGAGTGGGGACAAGAGCTGTGGGCAGGAAAAGGCATGGTTTCTGTGACTGGGATTTGGGTAGACGGATTAAAGTCCCTGAACAGTTCATGTGAAAGGAGTTTGCCCTGAGTGGGCTTGCGCTAGTCGGCTGTACTCCTCTGGTCTGAGACGGACATCAGAGAGAGACATGTTCTGCTGGCCTAAGAAAATAGCCATAACTGAGCTGTCTATCTCAGTGGCCACGTGGCTAGCATGCCTGTGGCTGACACGGTGACTTCAGTCCTACAGTCACAAGGAGCTGAATTCTGCTGATGTTCTGTGAGTTTAGCAACACACATGGAGCCTCAGCTAAGACTGTACGCTGTCTCTCTATGCCAGTGTACCCCAACAGGACCGAGTAGAGGACACTACACTGTGTGTCCAGATCCTGACCTGTAGCCATGGTGATGTTACCATTGCTGTTAGGATCAGAGTTCAAGAACCCATCCTCTATAGCTCAGTTAAAGAACAAATACTAGTGAAAAGCAGAGAAGGAGAGTTCTTCAACATAGCTACAGTGGGAGCATCAGCAAAGAAGTCCAGTGACCCTGGACTCCATCTTTGGAGTCTGGACATGTTCAGGTTAAACAGTGGGCAAGAGTTATACACAACCAAGCTGTCCTGGTCAAGGTGTGGTTGTGGCCACCATTACTGTCTTTGCTTAAGTCTCTTCATCTCCAACAAGATGGTCTGTTAGGTTTTCAGAGCTGTGTAGCATCTCTCTTGGGAGTCAACTTCCTTCTGCCTGGCACCAAAGGTTCTGCTTTTTCTTTCCCTAGTGAGAGACTCCTGGGGAAATTCCACTTCCTTGGGGTTCATTGTTTCAATAGATTCATGCAAAATGTCATTTTAAATATGTCTTCCAAATTCATTCTTTTATAATTTTATACATACACATAACATTTTCTGGTCAAAGTCTTTCCCTTTCTAGCCTCTATCCTTTTTATCCCCCTCTCCCTCCCACAAAGTCCCTCTTCCTCCCAGTGCCCTTCTTCCTTTCATGTCACTCTGTTTGTGTGTACCCATTGCATTTGACTAGGGTTACTTGCATGAGCGTGGGTCAGGGTTTCCTGGCTTGAGTGGAGCCTGGGTTTGGCATGGAACACACACCAGATTCTTAGCATAAAGGAGATGTGTTTATCCCAGAAGGACAGAGGGCAGGGGAATGGAGAAGGAAAAACAAAAAAGAAGGGAGAAGAGGGGAGAGGGGTTGGGGGTAAGGAGCATTTGTCCCCAGAGGAACAAAAGGCTGCCTCTGGATAGAGGGAAGACAGACCAAGGACCTCAGGCAAGATGGTGGCTTATATAGGAAAGCCTTCCTGGGAAGGAAAAGGGATGAGGTAGAGTTGGAGAATAGTTTGGGTGGCTGATTATGATTGGCTAGGAGAACAAAGAAGAGAAAGTGTGGACATTCTGGAGAGAGGTGGGGTGCGGGGAGGTTGCTGGGAGACGGGTCTGTGTGTGTGAGGCTGGCCCTCTCATGACCCAGCGCCGTCTTGGAGCTATGTGGAAGATGGACTCACAGGTTACCAGTGACTACGGCACCGAAGCATATGGCGTCTTCCCTCCTGCTGGGATGGCGGTGGTAGAGGATGGCTTTATGATGTTGCTAGTCTACGCTCATCGGTTGTGCGGCCACAGGAAACCAATGCACCTTCATTTTATTCTGTTGCTAAATTGTGAGCTCATTGGGTTTTCTTATTTTCTGTTTTATTTTATTTTATTGTTTTTAAGACTAACAACATTTATTTACCTATTTTATAATGAACAAGAACTGCATTCTTGATGCTCTGGCATCTGGCTGGGCCTTGACTAGGAGGCAGTGAGAAGTCTCTACTGGGGTGGGACTAGCCCTCCCAGGTTACACAAATTCTAAAGATACTGAAGTTTGCTGTGTAGGAAAGGAGTCCAGAGGCCGAACCCACCTCCTCCATGTGGCTCCTCTGCTGCAGGAGGCAAGTTTTCTCCATCTGTATCATGTCAGAACCGGACAATCAGAGACACATCTGCCCTCCAAAGCCCCCTGCAGGTGCCCCCAGCATGTGTCCTATACCTGTCCATTCACAGTTCCTCCTGCATTCCTTCCCCCAAACCACAGTACAGCCTCCTGCACAGCTCTCCCTCCTCCCCTCTGCTCCCGGGGGCCCTGTGCTTCCCTGGGTGTGTGGTGACCTCTCCTCTCGGGAGCACTGAGGAACAAACGCTCTTCAGTGGAAGCCGTCTGTCCGCTGTCCACGGTACCTGGATTGTAAGGAGCCTAAGACTTAACCTGTGCATCAGCAGGGAAGGAAGAGGAGTGGAAGAGTCGGACGATGACAGCACTATTCCATAAGCACATATGTACTTCACTTTCTAATTAGGATTTTTGACATAGCAGCTTTCTGATATGACTGCTATGGGAATGGATGAGGGATAACAATTGCCAGTAAGCAGCTCTGTGCAGAAGTATGATAGGCGTTCACTGAATACTATTAATGTCATTGTCTCAAACCACGTCATTTGCCACTAACTTCTGTGTTTCCTTCAATTTGCTTTAAGTAGCACTATGGTTTCTTCTAGAAAAGTGGCCAATTAAAATATTATTTATAAATAAGAAAAATCATTAGTACTTCTAGTTTTTTAGATTTAAATAACTCAAGCCAGGTCTCTTAAAATATTTTTTAAATTATTTTTTATGTGTGTGGGTCTGTGTGTATATGTGTCGGTAAAGGCCAGAGGAGGTATCGGTCCCTCGGAGCTGTGGTTGCAGGCGGTTGTGAGCTGCCTGGGGTGGGCGCTGAGAACTGAACTGCAGTCCTCTGGAGGAATAACAAACACATTTGGACACCCGGCCGTCTCTCCAGCCCCCAGAGTCAATCTTTAATTCAAGCATGTTGTGACCCTTAATTAAAAATTGTAATCCTCTGGATGTTTGGGAGTTAAACCAGAATGGGAGCGCCGCGCTGGAAACCAAACGTGGCTGTGCTGCGTCCACCCTTACATTTTCAGTAGCTAGAGAAGTCATCTTAAATCTAAGCATGAACATTTCTCTCGACCCCAAACAGCGGTGAAACAATAAAGCAAAATGCTTAGGCTGGCCACGGCCTGAAGGGTATGGAGGTCTATTTCTCCCTAATGCATAGTTTAAGGATTTTTTTATTTCTTATAATGAAATTCCTCATGGTACTTTAAAAGATGATTTTCTGCAAAATAGATTAAAATTTGAAAAGTGTTGACAAGAATTGCGCTTTCGGCCAGGAACTGTCTTCTAGTTAGCTGACAAGCAGCCAGGCGGGAGAAGGGAGAGCGGAGCACAGTCTTTGTCACTCCGCTGCCTTGTTTCTTGTTCTTGGAGCTTTCTGAGGGTACAGCTGCCAGAGAGCCCACGCTCCGGCTATCAGAGCGATAGCACCATTTGTAACAGCAAACAGTGGAGACAGAGAGCCCTGTCTTCTCAGAGCGGCCGCCCTGTGGTCCTCTTCGGGCTGTCACAGGGAGATCAGTGGAAACTGGATTCTGAGCTGACCTGAGTAAGAAGACACTTCATCTGTGCGGCAGGACTGAGGAATGAACTCTTCCCTGCTGCAGGTGTAGGCAAAGGTTGTCCCTTAGTGCCATCAGCGTGACTTTCTCCACAGCGCTGATAAACGGCCAGGAGCTTCTGCAGCTCCACGTGAACCACCGTGTTCACCGCTGCGTGCCACACGTGAATCTCACTATGTGAACACAGCATGTGCTTCCTTCCCCTGGAAGCGCCGGAAGGGTGAGAAGAACAGTTGTTCTGGTCAATGAGATTGTGTTCCAGGATCCATTCTGGTCACCCCACATGCCAGGGGTTGTGAGCCTGCCTGGGAATTCCAGGGGTGAGGCTGTGTTCGGACAGGGACAGCTGGGCAGAAGCAGATTGACCCAGTGGGGAGAGGTCCACCCTCAGAGGTTGGGGAGAGGCAGGGAACCACACAGTGCTCTGCGGTCCAATGCCTTTCGCCCGCTGCAGTACAGATGCCCAACAGACCCTTATCTGAGCTATTTTTTTTTTCTGGACATCAGTTCAACAAACAATATCATATCACAAAATTCTCATGTTGGAGAGTCTGCCACAGTTTGAGAGTTTCCTCCCAGGAGCCTGAGAAATCAGTTTGCTGTTTTCATCTCTGGGCTTGTCCTGACAGACCCTTGGCCAAACCTGAGTACACTTGCCTGCGACCAGTGAAACCCGAGCAGAGGCTCAGCCATCTATCTGCACAGACAGAGAAACCACCCACTGCAGAGCAAACGTGCTGAATCGTAGTCACCAGGAACTGCCCCAGGCAGAGAGCCGGGGACAGCAGAACTGCACAGATCCTGGGACCCTTCTGCAAGGACCAAGCAGAGAAAGAGCATTTACATCTGCCCAGGGTCCAGGTAGGCCTTATGAAGTCAGGAGACTCTGAATGTGTTAGTGTCACAGGGGTGACAGGCCATGGAGGGGACAATGGGCACGGAAATACACAATGGGAAAGAGCTGGTGGATCCAGAGGCTCCCTGAAGCTGCCCACGGGAAGATCATGAGTTCAAGGTGAGAGAGGAAACTGTGACATCGGCAGAGACCAGGTCACCAAGGTCACCAAGGGACTCATTGTGCTTAAAATTCTGAATAACTGGAGAAGCAAGTTCCTGATGCACCTTCCTTCAAATGGCGGGCTCTAGTTAGAATTCTGACTGTAGAGGAGTGGAGCCACACTTTGTGGTGGGCAGAAGTGATCAGCAACCAACAGGTCGATGTTCAGTGCTTTTGGAATGGCTGCTGAGTCACTAAAGGCTGGTCACGTAGAGGGGATGTTCCATTGAGATGCTATAGGGCTAGTCCTGGTGGTGATGATTTGAGTCCCCACCAAACTCTGGCAAGTGGAGAAGCGAGGAGAGATGGGGAGGAGAGTGGCAGGCTGTAGGGAAGATGTCAGCTTGAAGGGGTGAATAAGCATGTGGCAGACAAGTGCATACCCGGCAGGACTGAGTGGGACAGGTCTCGAGGCGATTGTCCTTAGGAGTCAGGATCACAGCTGGGGAACCCAGGTCCTGCTTGTCCAACTGCCTGCTTGGTGGCCTTCCAACAGGCACACTTCAGGTGGAAGGCCCCTGAGCCCCGGTCATGGGGCATACTCTTCCACCAGGCTCTGGCTTGACACCTCCCATCCTAGCTCATTCCCATATGATTCTGTCATATTTCCTCAGCAAATCAGTGTGTCAAGGACCTGACTTAGATAATCTCATCATACCCAACCCCCATCCCTAGATAGATACACCCTTACCCCATGTCACAGATTAAAAACAAACAAACAAACAAACAAACAAACAAACAAACAAACAAACCAGGTGTCAAGCCACCGGAGCTGGAAGCCAGGGAGTATTTCACGGTATTTCAGGGCTGGCACGACTCCTATCTTCCCTGCCTTATTCTGAACAGTATGTACAACATCAGCTGGGGGCTCCATACCTCTCTCTTCTGGACAGAACAAAGAATGAGGGGACCCTGGCATGGGCAAAGGCCTCTGGGAACAGTAGCCTGGCATCCAGATAAAGTGAAATCCCACATTGTTTTAAGTAAGAAATTTGGGGCAATATCAACTGAAACTGAATGCTTAAAAACGTAGTAAGACCAGTCCCATCACTGTCCCCAGTTTGTTGAGTAAGGTAGTTTTACAGACAAGGAAGGAGGCCCACTGAAGCTCAAAACTTCCATGTTCATGTGGCAGGAACAGGTGGAAGCAAGTCAGGAGTCCAGACATCAAATTCCTGAAGTACCCTCTTAATGACCCTACTACATTCTGGGGCCAACGGAAACACATTTGCTGGATGTCCCTTTGTGATTTGGGGTGCAGCCTAATATTTCTAGCATTGCCTCAAGATGCACACAGCCAATCAGACTTCTTATTCTTGCTACCTGAAAAGGTGTCCATGGGAAAGGAAGATAATACACAGCTTCCAACAATGAGTTTTTTTCCCCTTTCTATTCTTCCACAGACAGTGAATCAGCCTGAGGATCATGGAGCTTCAGCCCAATCAGCAGGAAAATGTCGTTAACTCAAATGTGGAAATGTAGACCTAATTTGTATTTCATTAATGGACGTGGTATAGCAGTTTTCATGGTGCTAACCTTCCTACCAAGTAATAAGGACAAGCTATAACCAAGTTTGAAAACTTACTTGAATGGACGCAAGAGTGGAAAGCAGCAGGTAGAATATATATTGGGTTGATTCTCAACAGAGAGGAGCACATTGGGTGTTCCTCTCCAAATCATGTCACCAGTCTGAAGGTGGTTCTCTGCTCTCTCAGCGCTGAGGCCTGAGGAGGCATGAGGTCCAGTATCACCTGTGGCTGTGTGTTGTCTGACCCTCCAGCATCAGTGCTTGGGAATAGGGTGTAAGACAATCCTTGGGTGAGTGGTCTCTTTCCACAAGCTTCCTGGAGGCAAGAGGCTGGGAGCTCAGAGTGGGGCCTTCCCTGGATTTGGTGGGTCAGAGGCTGAGGCTGAAACTTCCACTTGCACACAAAATTACTCCCATTCCTTCATGGCCCCATGGAGAGAATCTCAGGGTAGTGGACAGCAGGTGACTTGAGAGGGGGAGGTCTGGCTGGCAAACACCCAGAGAGAGGGTGTTAGTGCCTTTGAATCTGGAAGATAAGAACACTGTAGCCACTGAAGCTCTGAGCTGCTTCGTTGTTTTTGTTCTGATGGGTCTGTGACTCTTGACAAAATATTCTACTTTAAACAGATTTGGCTTGTTACACTAGTGTGGGCTATGCCACTAGGATTCTCTCACAAGTAAAAGGCAGGAACTCAGAGAAAACCACCCTAAAGCTTTGAATATTTTTAAAGAATAATAAGCCCAAATTAACTCTTTTCTCTATATTACCTTGGTCATAGTGTTATATCACAGCAAAAGAAAAAAGAAAAAAAACTGATAAAGAAGTTTGTACCAGAGAGTGGGGTATTGCTATGACAACCTGATCACGCTGGCTTTGGGAGAAATATGGAAGATGTTGGGATTTCAGATTAGAGAGACCATTGGATGCTGTTTAATGGCTGTCTTAGTAGGACCCTGAAACACAGTGCCAAGGGTCGAGAGACTGTAGGTGTCCAGCCTTCCAGAGGGAAGCAGGGCTCTAACGGCAGCTGGGTTAGAGACTGTCCTTGTGACGTTTTATAAGAAGATGGCTGTTCTCTGCTGCTGTCCTAAGAACCGGAGTGGATTTAAAAGTAACAAGCTAATTTCTTTGGAAAAGGAGATTTCAAAACAACCTAATACTGACTCCGTCATGTGGTTATTAGTACTTGCTCTTACACAGGTCTACAGTGAAAAAAAAGCCAACCAGTAAGAAAGAAATACAGAAAGTACCGTTTGGAGAGGAAATTATGTTGCTGCCAAGGTTTGTGCTGAAAGCCGTAAGGAAGGCAAGAGAGTCCTTACTGCATTGAAATAAAGGGAAAGGTGCCTTCAGGTAGGTTTCCAGCCTGAGAGTGGAAAAGGCATACAGAATCTTCTGTTCACCTCAGCCAGCAGCCAGGTTTGTCAATGCCGACCACACGGCACTGGCTTTAGAGAAATGAAGGATATCACAAGTAAAGGGATTGTGGAATTCCATGATTCCAAAAAGCCACAGAGGCCAGGAAACACGTGACACGGATGTTTCTACATGGAGACTCTGACAGGCCATTGCGTGAAGTGAGCCCTGGATTGTATTAGAGACTCCAAGATGTTGGCGATGTCAGACCCATAGGCTCTCTGTCAAGAAGAATTGAATATGGGGAGTAGAATCAGCCTAACAAAGGTAAGTATATTGCAGGCAAGCAAATTGGAAGGGCAGAGCCTTCTAAGTCCTTTGACACCAGCCATGGAGCTAGAGAATTTCATACTTGTCCTTCCGGGTCTTGCTGTGGACCAGTATTTCCTCACTACGCCCCACTCCTTACTTTTGGAATTGTAATGTATATTCTGTGCCATTGTCTGTTGGAAATATGTAATTTGCTTTTTGGTTTTACAGGGGTTTACAGTTAGAGCCTTGGGGCTTTTAAAGAATCCTGGCTGAAGGACTATATGAACTGTTGAAGTTGAACTTTTATGTTATGAGGGATAATATGAAGTGTAATACGGTTTTTTGTGCAAGAATGCCCCCATAGTGTTGGATATTTGAACACTTGGTTCCTGGCTTACGATGCCGTTTGGGAGTTCTGACCTTGCTGGAGGAAGTATGCCCCTGGAGACGGGCTTTGAAGTTTAAATAAACTCATACTATTCCGTTGGTGTGGAAAGGTCCATATAAATGTTCCATTTACATCTGAATACTCAACTATCTCAGCACTTGAAACAGCTATGGGTATTACCCAACACCCTCTGCAATATGAGGCTTCTCTGACAGAAGTGGAGTCCAGCGCGACAAAATCTATGGGCAAAATACAAATATTTAGAAGGCAGTTTGACAACATGATCATTTAAATAACAATAGGGCCCCCCAACTCCGGGCCTCTTACCTCCATAACTGTGATTTTTGACTGTGTTTATAGTAGCAGGTATAATTCCCTTTCTGTGGGGCAGGCCTCACATCCAATCAAGAGAAGAGCGGTTACCCCATAGACAGTCTTGCCACAGTTGTACCAGTGAACTCGCCTTGTCCTGTCAGGTCTCTGTGGCAGCATACAGGGTTCAGAGATGGATGATGCCCCTGAGGTCTTTTCTCCCCCGTGAGCGACACGGATGTGAAAAGGCTGTGTGGAAACATATGGTATTGTAACTCAAATATAAAATACAGTAAGACAGGATACTAGAACACACGTGCTCCGGAAGGGTGGGGGTACTGGAGGCCTAAGGCTAAGTGGGAGATGCGGGCGTGGGTGAGAGAGCGAATGGGTAGGGAGTAGGTTAACCCACACTAAGATAGTGTGGAGAAGCCTTCTAAAAACCTATATGTTTTCTTTAAAGGTCCTTAGTATCATCATTTTATTTTATTAATTTTAAACCGATTAATGAATGTAATTTTACCAAAAAAAAAAAAGTTTGAACAAGACACCTGACGAGGGTGGAGATGATGCTCCCAGAGGCTGAGCAATTAAATGAAAACCTCAGCGCCAGGACCTGGGTATCTCCCCATGAGTCACTGCTCAGCAAGCCCCTAGAGGCTCCCAAGCCTATTGCCTCTTGGTTGCCCCACCAGAAGCGGGCAGCGAGACTCCATTGCTGAAGACACTGTACACTTTGGTTGCAGGACACAGAAACATACTCCTGAACTCTTTCCTCCTGGCTGGCTTCCATTGTGTTGGGAGGTTCGTAAGATTCTCAAAGAGGAATTCCCTGAACTTCAGCTGGGGAGTAAACGGGGCCTCATTCTCTCTTCTTCCTGAATTCCACCGAACTCCTTCCCCTCTTTTCCCTGATTTTTTCTCTGTTTTTTTTGTTTTACACTTTGATTAATTTGATATATATGTATGTATACACACATACATATGCATACACACATATACATATATACACACATACATATGCATATTTATACATATACACATACATAGGTGTGCATGTGTATGTAGCTCTCTGTACATGTGTGTGTGTGTATTTTCCCCTATCATCATCTCTCTCTATAATATATCTGTGATCTATCTCTATTATCTATCTATTACCATCTGTCTGTCTGTTAGAACAATCACATATACTATTTAGCAGACCACTTTCCAGATGTTGCTTGTTCTCCTGACTGCTGGAGCGTCCCTGCCTACCTGTCCTCCACGTCCCTCACGTCAGTTGCTCCTTCCTCTGCTGCGACTGAAGCAATGTGGTCAGGCCC